>OU898280.1:1101497-1528240 GCA_918026665.1 Diabrotica balteata
GTACTGATTTAGCTCTCAATTATTATGAGAAAGCGAGAGTTTCTTGGTTGTGCGTTTTGATGTATAGAGTGACTTGGTTAGTCAAAATTAGTAAATACAGGGATGACTGTTGGGATGAAACTTTTTTTCAGAATTGATTTCAAGAGAACTTGTACACAGAGTTATTAATTTGACAATCGAAGAAGTGTTAAAAAGAGATTAATGTAAAATGTTAACAATTTCTTACTTACTTACTTACTTACTAGCCAACGTCCACTCTTGGCATGTTAGCTAATTTGGTGGCGCGCTGACCAGTATAGACGAGTCGTTTCTCGTAGGCGATCTTCATCCTCCTCGGGTGGGTCTGTTTTTCAGGGCTATGCACTCTGGAAGTGTGAGCAGCATCCCATCTGGGAATGATCGCATAGTGGACACTTGTCTATTTCGTGGAAGCCGATGCGATGTAGATGGGAGGCCAGATAGTCATGCCCCGTAGAAACAAATAAGATTACAAGGAATGAAAACATAAACCAAACCGCACTTGGTTAAGTCAATTAACTATCTTCGCACTATTATTTAATAAAAAACTGAGACTTGTATGTTCATAGGTAGAATATTTATAGAAATTCTTGAATGGTTCAATTACATTCAATAGATGAATACGTCCAGATAGTGGCAGGTGATATGGTACCATACCATATTACTTGCCCCAGATAAATGTAGAAAAAGATACTTAGAGTAGATCTTGACGAAGGCAGCTTAATTCACTGAATTTAATACTTTTCTGGTACTAAACACTGAATTTAATAACCAATAAAGGTAGTGTCGAACTATATAATAATGTTAATATAGTCTAAGGAAAAGAAAACTCAAATATAAAGTATATAGCACACTTAGAAGAAATTTCACAAAAACGATACGATAAGAGAATAAAGTGAGCAAAGCGTAACACGAGATATTGGCCTTTAACTCAACAACGGCCCACCAACAAGTAACTTGGGTCTCACTCAAAATTTCACCAACTGTCCCTGAAAAAGGAAGAAGAAAATATTTCCCCACTCAAGAATGATAGGACAGTTGTATGTGTTTCTTAGAAGTATAAGGCCTTAACGACTATTGGAAACTTTGACGGTAAAATAATCGGTATTAACAATTGGACATAAGAAACAGACAATACTTGTGGATAAAGTTATTGTCAAAAGAAACGGGCCTTCGACGAAAATTACCAATTTATGAAAAGAAACCGCATACCAGAAAGCATTATACCTCTTTTCATAATGTAATTTTATGACGGTAAGGATTAAAAACCATTCCTAATTAAGGAATTCCATTTTAAGCAGTCGTATCTACATTATTTTGCTATCGATACACGATCATAGGCGTATCGCACGGGGGTAAAAGGAATTAGAAATATTTAATATATTAATAATAAAAAAAATGTTACAGTCGGTGTATCGATTGTCGACAAGGCGAGGATTGTACTACTGGCAAACTGGACAAACTGGTCATATCAGAAGTTGGTGATGGATATCAGATAGTGATGGGGTAACTAGACTGCTGGGTATGGTTTTTAAAAAATAACAGTCTGAAGGAAGTGTTTGTAGACTATAATACAATCCGAAAAGGATCTGATGTTTACGTTGAGAGAGGAATGTATCACTAAAATATCTATAAACAACGAACATGCACCGAAGCAACATAAGGACATTAATATAAAAATGGTATTTTATCGACTTTAATGCGAAAAGTAAAGACGAACCTTGGCACGCTGCGAATAATTTTTCACCATAACAAAATATGAAAATCATGAGTACATATTTTGACAGACAGAAAGACATATAAACAACATGAATCTCCCGAAGGGATGGCAACACTGCTATTCACATAGACCACGTTTTAATTGAAAATAAATACGCCAATAATCATCCGAGTGTTGAGAAGTTTCCGAGGGGCAGAGAGCAATCAGGACCATTTTATGTGAGGTAACGACTATAAAAAAAGAAAGTCCAAGGATCCTAAACAGAAACTTATGTAACCACGCATTATAGTAAAAAAACTAAAAGATGAAAAAGCTCAAAAACTAGTTAAAATGAAAAATAACAAAAGATTAGAAAGACAATAATTCCAAATGAAGATACTGACCAAGAATGGAGACAACATTGAGAAGAAAATTCCCGAAACGATAGAAACGATAGTAGGAAAAATAAACAAAGCAAAACGATTAGTTTGATACGAATGTAAAAGGAAATTTAGGATTTAGAAGCCAGAAAAAAAAGCTAAAATACAGATTAAACATACTGATACAACAGAAACGAGGAAGAGTTATGAAGTAGACAAGAAAAAAACAAAATAGACCTGCATGAAAAAAAAAACGAGAATACTGGGAAATGAAGTTAGGAAAATCACAAAATAATCAAAGAGATAAGAATGTTTACATAAGTAGGTCAAATTAATAAAGCCACGAATCCCAAAATCACATACTTCTATAGAAGTAAAGAAGGGTGCAGGTGACTTACCAAGACAACTAAAGAGGTGGACAGAATAGAAACCAAACCATGAAATATAATCACAACCGGATCGGAGCAAAACCACATGAGGCAAAATAAACGAGCATAAAATCAGGAATATGGAGGAAATAATAAAGCACCTGAAGAATAACAAGATTCCAGGAGGAAAACGATATCACAGCAGAAATATTTTAAGGAAGGTGGACAACTTTTACTCAAACGACTAAGTAGCCTAATAATAAATTTTAAAAAATGTTTTCAAAAATTTATTTATATTGGGGCTATTAAATGTTCTCTATTTTTAATTAATTTTAATATAACTTTAACTCAGTTAAAAAGATTTCTTGTTTTGTGATATGTATATCGGGGTTGCTTGAATTTTGTTCTTTTTATATTTTGTTTGTTTTTTTAGTATGTAAGATTTTTAGTCTCATTTTTTAAACTTTTTATATTGATTTTAATTGATAAGTATATATTAAATTTTGAAAAAAATTCTTTAAATAGCCACTTAAGGCAAGAAAGTTCTTAGTTTAACCAGCTAAAATCATGCTATGCTAGATTTCAATCGTTTATGGCAAATTATGGTTTAAGTTATCTTCAATTACTTTTTTCCACGTCTAATTATTTTCGTTAACTAACACCATTTCACTCTGTATACACTGTAGTAAATGGTCCCATTAAAGAGTTGCCTACATCCTTGCTCGAACGAGAGAGCAATAGAAAAGACAGATGACTGACAGATCAGTTTATTTTTTTCGGTAACATAAACAAACGATTACGTTACGACCCCCTGTTACTATTACTGAAATCTTTTTATTATGTTCCTGCTCCGAAAAACGTATTTCGACCGCAGATGCACTCGTAACCTATTCTTGATTCATTTGATGTTAATTGCGACAGTGATTCACTAGAAAGCGTTGGCTGATTGACTAGGACGTGTCAGAATGTGAATTCATACTTTCCAGATTAAATTTAAGTTGATTTTTCAGCTTTTCTTATGTCCTATAAAAGGGGTTATATATAGCTACTATTTTATCTATTTCTTCCATTTTTGCTGTTTCTTGATAAATGTTTTATTTCTTCTGTCGATTTTCGTATTTTTCTCCATCTTATTTATCTGCTGTACCCTAGTGTTCCTTGCTTCTGCCCTCCTTCTTGTATTTAGTCTTCTTCTGTTTTGTGCTCCCACTAATCTTCCTTAAGAACTTCACCTTCACAGCATTTAGTTTACTGTTATGTTTTGTTTATTTCGTCTAAGTTTCTTCTCATATCATAAGAAGGCATCTCGTGTATACAAAAAACGACCTGCCAAGACAATGAAATGTCCAAAGACTCGGACTTCATAATCGTGGAAGCAGAGATGAAAGAAGAAATAGATAGTGGTTTTGAAAGAATTTATGAGTAATGAATGATGTAAAAACAATCCGAACAACAGTACACTGAATCCAAAAGAATCAACAAAGCTTTCAAGATCTAAAAGGAGTAAAATAGAGAAAAACAGACAAAAACAAATGGAGCTAACACGAGAACTACAAGAATAGAGAAAATTGGCTTAAGTATAAAAAAAAGAGAAAATGATTCATGGAATTTGATTTAAACACTGAACATATAGAACACTGGAAAAAAGTCAAAGATACCCAGGTAGTTAACTTAAAGACAATTAAATATACAAACAAAAATATATTTTACAAAATTAGACATTCTGAATTGGAATGGAAAACTTTTCCTGTCAGATGACCTGCAAATCCAAAATTTTTAGATTTTGACCCTTTGCCTGCATTATACAGAGGTAGAATTCCCATTAAGAAAGAAAAATATGAGCACTTGCAATAACTGAAGGAAAGTATACAACAGGATTACCATTTATTTTATGATCAGTTACCTCATAATTAGCTTTTGTACGTAGCCTTGACGGTATCTTCGTTGTTTAAACAAAGTTAAACTTTGACTTTTTTCCTTTTAACTGCTCATTTAAATTCTTTCTAAACAGGTTCTAGTTGATATTGGGTTCCATTTTCTAACTGCTTCTTGATTTTACGCGCTAAACGATGCAAATTATATTGGTCATATCTACTTTGGTTCTCTCTTTTCTTGAACAGATAAAAAAACACCGTAAGAGAGACGACCGAGGAAAATTTTGTGTGTAAAAATGGAAGGGACAAGGAGAATAGCTGTAGCAAGGAAGCGGGGATGATTATCATAATGACCTTTTGGTGAAAATCCATTTAACATTGTATCGATTTTTTAATTACGGAAAACATACAACAAATGTAATTTTAATCTCTTTGCAAAATAACTGATTTGGTTTAATTTAATCAACTATCAAACACCGATATAAAGTCTAGATTTTTCACTTAACTTAAAGGATTGTTCTGTGAAACAGCGAGTCCTACGCACAATCGCCGAGAGAGATATTTAAAATTTTATTGGTGTAGGAACAGATCACTAAACATTGTTTATATATTTACCAGAAGTAACAGTAAAAGCGAGAGTATATTAGAAGAGTTAATGTGCACAGTTTCAAAGAAAACAGACATCACTATATAATTTGGGCTTTAATTTCACTCTATGTAAACATCGGTTCATTCCATTGTGGCCACCAGTTCTTTCAGACGAATGGCGTATACAAAGTGTATATATGTGTATAATATACACAATTGACTCGCTGGATTTATTTCCAGACTTTATTGCTTCGCTGTAATGGTCTTTTCGAAATTCGAGAAAACGAAGATGATAACGAAATTATTTTTACAACGGAATTATTTTATTAGCTATAATTTTTATGATACAAAAGAGAGATATAACACAATAATAATAAGATTCAATTTAAATAGTTTTTAATAATGACCATATTACAAGATATATCAAGATAGACCAAAATTAATTAAATAATGTTTAAGAGGTTATAACCATTTAACTCGTTTAGTTAGTCTCCTGCAAGTGAGTTCATGAACATCTCTACAAAAAAAACCAGTAGTAATTTGCAAGCATAGCTTTCTGTTAATGAATACCTAAAAAAGCTATATGCGGTGGAAGAATAAACGACGCTAGAATCGGAAACATCGGAGATTACCACAAATGAAGAACTTAATATAAATGTACCGGAAGTTCAAAAAAATACTTAAAAAACATGAAGAATAGAAAAGCAGCAGGTAAAGGCGGGGTACCAGACGAGTTACTGAAATATTGTGGAGTAGCAATAACAGAACAATTCACAACATTAATTAATAAAATTACAAAACACAATAAAATACCGGAAGAATGAAGAACGAACGAACTAATTCTACTATTCAAAAAAGGAAATAAAAACAGCCTAAAACTATATAGGTATAAACTTGTTAAATACTATGCTAAAACTTACAACTAAAATTTGCTACATACAAATGCTAATAAATCAGAGGATAAGTTTAGCAGATGAACAGGGTTTTCGTAGTGAAGATCGTGTACAGATGTAATATTCGTTATAAAGCAAATTACTGAGAACTCACTAGAGTATAATAGACCAGCACTTCTGTGTCTGATTGACCTAAAAAAAGCGGTTGGCAACGTGAGACTCGAAGATGCAATCCATCTTCTGTATAATAGAGAAGTTCTCCTAAATATTATAAAAACTATCGATAAACATCTACCAAAACAACAAAATGGAAGTCAGGATAGATGGACAACTTACAGAACCTATCGAAATAGGCAGCGGAATAAGACAAAGGGATTCATTGAGCCCCATGCTCTTCAATTTGATCGTGGATGAAATTATTAAAACCGTTAACAAAGGAAGAGGATACAGAATGGAAAACAAAGAAATCAAAATACTCTATTATGCAGAAGACACAATATTGATAGACCCAGACGAAGATAGTCTGCAAAGACTGATCCACAGGTCCAACATAAGAGCAAAAGATATTAATATGATAATCTCATCTCAGAAAACTAAAACATAGTATTCATCAAAGAACCAACTAGATGAAAAATAGAAATTAATGGCATCAGTATTGAACAAGTAATGGGAATTACACCGGTGACCCGGACAAAGAAGTGAGAGATCAAGTACAAAAAGCAAATAGACTGACAGGATGCCTTAATAACAATATATGGCGAAACAGACACACTGACACTGAGATGAAGTCAAGAATTTATAAAGCCACTGTAAGACCAATAATCACATTCCACACAGCCCCAGAAATAGGATCCGACACAGCCACAACGCAAAGGCTACTGGAAACTGCAGAGAGATGAGAGTACTAAGAAGAATTACACGAAATACGCCGAGAAATGAAAAGAGAAGTGAAGACATTAAAAGAAAATATAACGTACAGTGTATAAATGAATGAGCATAAATTAGAAAAAAAATGAAATAAACCACATAAGCAGAATGGAGGAGACCCGTGTGGTCAAAACAGCAAGAGATAAGTCACCAATCGACAGAAAAAGGATTGCACGACCGCCCAAAAGATGGAGTGACAACCTTTCATAGAGATATTAATCCAGCAATGAACAAGCAGAACTGCTTAGAAAGAGAAAAAGAGAAAGAAGAAACTTTCTTTCAACTAATCTTAGTTTTCCAACGTACGTTTTCCGATTAATGAAATTTTTGATCGAATCTTTTTCAATGCTCACTACTCAAAGCTCCACAACTAATTCTGGAATCTTACAGATAAAAATTTGTTGAGCTTTAACGAAAATATGTCAAATTTTCCGGTGTGCCGATTTAAAATTGTATTTTCACTTCTTGTAAGTAGCTCGCGTGAATGCCTCGCACGACTATTCATACCACCGCGATATCGAAAATCGCAAAAATAGGCTTCTCATAATATGCTTTTTGTTAATTAAAGACTCTATTTGGTATAAACAAATGATATACTTGTAAAACACAAGTATTTGACTATCTAATGCCGCTGGATATGTTTCTTAATTATTATAAACAATGCCCCTGCGAATTCTTGAAAACAAATTCTATCTCTACCTCCATTGATAGTAGGGTATATTTTCTAATCTTCTCTTTCATTTAAAAACAAAAATGCCCTTAGAAAATCTAGTAGTATACAAGATCCGTTGCGAGAATTATGACATACATTTGTAATGAATTCGACTGTTACTTAACAACTTAAAGTAAACAACTTAAGCAAATATAAATTAAGAACAACAAGAGCCAAAAGAAAAAGCAGTTACACAGAGTGGTATACAAATTAAAATGTGGCAACTGTCCAAAAACTTACATAGGCCAATCGGGTAGAACTTTGACAGACAGATGGCAAGAACACAAAAGAGCTTTCAATAATACAAAAACAGACTCTACTTACGCATTCACCTTCTAGATCATAATCATTCATTTGTATTTCATCATCATCATTCAATCTTCGCTTATCCACTGCTGGACATAGATCTCCCTCATAGTTTTCCATCTATTTTGATCTTGTGCCTCTTGCATCCAATTCCTATGACAACGTTTTAGATCGTCAGTCCAACGTGTTGATGGACGACCTCTGCTTCGGTAGGCATCATCCCTTGGTCTCAATTCCAGTATCCGCTTTGTCCATGTATTATCTGTCATTGGACGTGACCTGCCCAGTTCCATTTCAGTGTTGCTACTCTGATGAAGCTAGCACGCTTCATCGCCCTTTGACACACACGGATCTTTTGAACTGTTCTCCTTGTCATGGTCAACGTTTCCGAACCGTAAGTCAACACTGGCAAAACACACTGATTAAAGGTTTTTCTTTTAAGGCATATTGGTATATCAGACGATTTGAAAATATGGTTCAGCTTGCCGAAGGCTGACCTTTGTATTGAAATGAATTGAATTGGCCTGAATTTGTATTTAGTTAAAAACTATTCAGTGTTGGACGCATAACAAAAAAAGCTCACTTGAGAAAGGTCCTCTGCCAAAACAGCTGTAGTGATACTAAATTATAATAAAAATTTGTGGAAGTGTTAAAACAAAAGCAGTCAGTGTTTTATTCTTCTTCTTCTTAGGGTGCCTGTCTATTCCAAACATTGGCGATTATTCTGGCTATGACTTTATTGGTTGCTATATTGAATAGCTGTCTTGAGGGTTTTTATATAACATGCTTTCAGGTTAGCAATCCAGGATATTCTTCTTTATCCTGGGGCCCCTTTTCCTTTAATTTTACCTTGCAAAATGCATTGGAGTAGCTATTATCTGCCTCGATTTCTCATTACACTTCCAAATACTGCAGCTTACGGTCGTTCACGATGTTAGCAAATCCGTGGTTATGTTTATCTTTCGTAGTATTTCTTCATTGGTGACTTTGTCTATCCATGGTATCTTTAGGATCCTTTCCGCCTTCAACAGCCTTCAACAGCCTTCTTGTAGTCAACATGCATGCAAAAACATCACAGCTGACATCTCTACATTTCTGACACAATACCTGTACGCTAAATAAAGCTTCCTCATACCAACGGCGTTCACAAATCCAAACTGCAATTTGTTCCTTACATTTCCGGTAAATTCTTTTGTGGATGACTTTTAAAAACATCTTCAGCAGATGGCTCATTAGGCTTATGGTCATATAGTATTCATAAACTTTTGCTCCTGGTTTTTTGGGCACTGGTACGAACTCCGATTTGAGCCACTCTACTGGTATATTTTCTGCCTTGTATATTTCATTAAATATTTCAGTTATTATTTTTATTCTGTAGGAATTTCATCAAGTCCCGATCCCTTTCCATCCTACATTTGTCTGACGGCTGTCGTTATTTCTTCTGGTCGGAATTTTGGGCCTGAATTTTCTTTAATGGTGGGTTCTTGTATTGTTCTAAGGCAGTGGAAAAATTTCTTCAAGTATTCTTTTCATACTTTTGTTTTATCTTCTCTAGTTAGGGCAAAGATTGCTTTCATCATCTGTTATTTTTCCGGTATTGCGTTTTTGTAACTTTCCAGATATATCCTTCAATTTCGATGTACATATTGACTGATGGACGAAGTTATATTGACTTTGATACCTCTATTTCTTGCCGTTGTTCTGTTGTTTGTTTCTCTTTCGCTTCTCTTGTCTTTCTTCTGACGATGGTATATATTCTCTTTCTTTGTTTTTTTCTTTTTCTGTACCTTGCTTCAGGTTTTGTTCTTTTATTTTTGTTACTGTTTCTTTAATGATGGCCAAACTTTCCTCTATAGTTCCTGCATTTCTGCATTGTAGCACCTTTGTATTGAGGTTTTCACTTACCTTCACTTAAACACTGGGATCTTTCAGTTTTCTAACATCATACTTCTCCATCGACTTCTTGTAACGTTCTTCATTCTGACTTTCAAAATTACCTACAACTGAATTATAGTTTATTCGTCTTACGGGTTTGGACCGTGTCATTTGTGAATGACCCAAAGGTGGGTTCATCTCGACGTTTCGCTACAATTGTATGTAGCTTCTTCAGGAGAACAAAGAAAAAGAAAACAAAAAAAAAGACAGGAAGATGGGTAGTTAGCAACGGTAACTTAGTTACTCAACGCAACCAGAGGCGAATACTAACTACCAAGATGGGCATTTGGTCACAGTAATTCAACTACCCAACGCAGCCAGAGGTGAAAACCATATGCCAGGACAGGGATTCACGTCCAAGAGCTCAGAACAATAACGCGTCGAGAGGCGAGGAGTGAATCCTGGTACCTACCTACCTGGTACCTGGAACCTACAAACTGGTACATGATCACAATTTATGTCTGAAACGCGGGTATGTTTCGATAGATGTACAGCTGTTCCTATAACTTTTATTTACTAGCCTGTAATCAATTTGATTTCATATAATCCTTCCCACAGAATCCTGTGAAGATTTCCAGATGTACAGTTTCCTTGTGTGTAGCTTACACAGGTGTACATTATTACTAATTGATTTGCTTCCGCAAATATCTCGAATGTATCTCCCTTATCGTTCCGGTTTCGTAGTCCAGATGGTGTAACTGCTGATGATGTTTTGCTAGCCCCAACTTTGGCGTTAAAGTCACCCATGACAATTGTTAGGTCTGGCTTTTTTACCCTTGTACGACTTGATTAATGCTATGGTATAGTTCTTCTATCTCTTCTTCTGCTCCTTCTGTTGTAGCTGCATACACTTAAATTATATTGATGTCGATTAGTCTTGCTTTCAGTTGTATGGGCATCATTCTTGATGAGATTGGGATAAAGTTGCAACAAACAACACATAATCATGTTTGCCGTTACCTGATCCAGAATAGTAAACGCAGTGTTTTCCGATATTTGCGGTTTCTGTACCTGGCCAACGCATTTCGTTTATTCCCAGAATATTTCATTTTATGTGTGCTATTTCTTGATGACAAAAATTCTCTGAAAACAGCGTTTCATTACATTAGGAGCAGATAAAACTTTTCAGGACTGCAAAATATTATTTCTACATAAAATAGTTTTATTTAGAGAGATTAGAATAGAAAGATTAATTTCTTTTTCTAGTTTTATTTGTCTAGTAAGTAAATACGGGCATATTTTTTCTCACAAAGTTCATTTTAATTGAACAGAAGAGCATATTATTACGCTAACAACGCAACAAAACGCTGCATCCGCTGCCGAATCTTCGCAAAAGTTCGAGAATATTAAATCTCTTTTCATATGTAAATACTCGCAAAGAAATTGTAAAGTTTTCCAAGTAAAATTGGTTGAAGTTTGATAAGTTTACTTCCTGGTGGAATTTTGACTTTTGTAAGTGCTGTGCAAGTTTTGATAAAAATTCCTTTAATGAGACGTGAACTCACTTAAAAATTTACCTTTATGGAAAGTTTGAAAGCTCGAAAAACATAGGAATGATAAAAAGCTGTAATAACATACCGATTTCAAAAGTGTTTGGCGGTCAACGAGCTAACAAATGAAGTAAATGATACAATACGTAAAAATATTCCAAACTTTCTTTTTTATTTAGATCGTTCTGTCTTAACTACATATAATCTCAAGCTATTCAAGAAGGAAAGGTAGTCAGAAATTAAATCGACTACATTATCATTAATAGAAGGTTTAGAAACTGTATTACATCTGCAAGAACATTCCAAAGTGCAGACGCAGCAACTAATCATAATCTGCACTATACTGGATTCAAACTAAAATTAAAAATAATAAAAACCCCGACAGCTCAAAAAAAAACATAATAATAAATGATGAGTTTAAAAATAAGATAATTCATGCAATTAAAAAACAGCTAGAAAGATCTGAACAAGAGAATATAGACATAATGAATTCCGCCATGGTTACCACAGTAAACAAAGTTTTGAAATCAGAAAAAGAGCCACTACCTAAAGAAGAAGGATTGGATGACCGACTAGACCTTATTCAACAAAGAAGACATTGTAAAAATAAAGATGAGACTCGATATAGCGAAATATATCGACGAATAAGATACGAGGTTAAGTGAGCAAAAGAGACCTGGATGGAACAAAGATGTCGTGAGATGGAAGAACTACAAAGAAAATATGACGAAATTAATATACGCAAAAACTTACACTCAGAGAAAAAGAACTCCTCACTTTAAGAGAAACTCCAAAGGTAAAATTATTCTCGACTTATACGAAAAAAAGGAAGAATGGACCAACTACATAAAAGAGCTCTTCCTGGATACGAGGCCACCACTTAACACCACGAAGTATACGAACACTGGTTATTTTAAAAGCAGAAGTGGAGAAAGCCATCAAACAAAGCAAAAATGGGAAATCTCCAGGCCCTGACCAAATACCATCAGATTGGCTCAAACTTCTAGACGACGACAATGTCTCAGAACTAACAAACATTTATAACCACATACGAAACTGGAACACTGCCACAAATATGTAAGGGTCTACATTTATCCCACTTCCAAAAAAAAAAAATATATCATCATGCAAAGACTTTAGACTAACTAGTCTCATGAGTCACTCTCTCAAGCTACTTCTTAGGATAATTCTTAATAGAATCAAACAGAAATGTGAAGACATAATGGGAAATAAACAATTCGGTTTTAGAGACGGATTGGGAACAAGGGAAGTTTGTTCTCAATGCTAACACTACTTCACCGATCATGGGAAGTACAGAAACCAATTTACGTCTGTTTAATAGATTTTGAGAAGGCGCTAAATATTGTTCAACATGGCAGGTTGTTTGAATATCTAAAAATGATTGGAATATATGATAAAGATCTGAGACATTTACAATACCTATATTGGAATCAAGAAGCTTCCATTTTGGTAGACGGCAAAGAAACAGACAAAATTTGTATTCAAAGAGGTGTTAGACACGGCTGTGTGTTGTCCCAACTTTACTTATCGTTTACTCAACAATATTTTTTAACGAAGCCCCAAGTCATTAGAAAATGCTCTAATAACGGACTAAGCATAAATACAACAGTTGGTTAGTAAACAAGACCCCAGCGCTATACATATAATTGTCAATAATGAACCGATAACAAAAGTTAACCATTTTAAATACCTAGGATGTTGGATAAAACGACACTAAGTTCGGTATGAAGAAATTAAAACTCGTATAGAAATTGCAAGAGGAGCATTTATGAAACTTAGATCTATTCTGAGCAATTCTCAGCAGAACTTACAGCTGAGAATTAAGTTCCTAAAATGTTATGTGTATACTGTATTACTGCATGGATGTGAAACCTGGATTATGAACAAATTAGAAGCCTTTTAGATGTGGTTATATCGTGGAATGCTCAGAATATCATGGGCTCAACACATTTCAAACAGAGAAGTCTTAAATAAATCTTTCAATGCTTGTAGGATAGCGTACAGCTCTCCTGTATAAATAGACGTGGATTGTGGAAGGCAAGAACATCTGAATGATACTATTTAAAGTTGTAATTGAATACACGACACCTGTCTTAGTTTTAGATGCATCTGTGTAGAGAATCTCGTCATATGAGTTTGTGTTGACCAGCTCTAGGAAAGATTGCTTTAGAATTTGGCTGTTCTATCTAGATATCATACAAATCTTTTGTTTATTAGTTTTTCTAGTAGCTTTTACAAGCGCTAATCCAAACTTTGTAGCCTGATCAAATAAAATAAAATCAAAATAGAATTCGTTAGAAGTTGGAACAAATTTTAGGTGAAAACAAAAGATATTTTCAATAAAGTATTAATTTAGATAACGGAATCACTGTTTAAATAATGAAAAATAGGTCACATAATTCTTCTTCTTTATTCCAAAGGTGTTCCAAATATTTTTTTGAAATTTGATATTTAACAATTTTTCCTAATGTGTTTAATATTTAAAGAAAGCAAAATAATGTACAGAAATACTCAAATTAAGATTAAAATACCTACATATAAATTTTTTCTTTTGTAGTCAAATATACAATTTTTCCTTTATACCTAGAGTGATAATGTGACTGGATTCCTTAAAAAGTGATACCGTTCGACCTAAAACAAAAGCTGAACAAGCGCCAAATCATCAATTCTCTCGCTCCACCGATCACCTCCGTGCAATCATAGATTACAACAACAATACCCTTCTTTAGGGCCTTTCAGGGCACGCGTGCATCCCTCAAAGAATGACTGACTCTGAATATGCTACCAGTCGAATGAAATATTCAGAAGTGTGGCTTACTTGGCAGAACAATCGCCAGTTACCAGAATGCAACAGTGTCCTTGTTCGCTTAAAATGGGGTTAGACGCAAAGTGGTTGAGAAGTTGAGGTTAGAGAATGAAGTGAGTGCTTGGAATTTGCATGACAAGATCTCAATTAGGGTACTTAACTTTACATTATTTATATCAAAACATTTTTTTAGAATTATTTCAAATAAGTGAAACTTAAATAAAGTCTAAAAAATATTTTCCCTTTTTGTCAAAAAAAGTTCCTTTTTTATTATTTAGCACATGATTTCATTTCTTATTGAAACATTGAAACAAAAAAAAATAATAAATAAGAAAAAAATAGAAATAAACACCTTAAACCTAGTGCTGATGAGCAAGCAATGTCTTAAGTTCACAGCTTTTTACATTAAATATATCAACATGAGTCAGTCTATTAAATACTTCATTAGACATTTTTAAACATATTGTTTATTGGTGGTATGTTTCTATAGTAATTTGTAAAGAATACATAGATCTAGATTAGTTATCCTTAACTTACTCTTGGGTACTCTAAAGTAAATAAATTCAATGAAACCACAGTTTGTGTACATAATACTGTTAACAATCAAGTATATGAACATAATGACCTGACTGTTTCTTCTAGTAGCAAGTAATGCAACTGAAATGAGTCTAAAATTACCCTGTATAAGACCACATATGGATATTTCTTATTTTTTCCTTACGTATAGAAATCTTAAAAATCATTTTGAACTTTTTCAATCATTTCTGAGTTTGAAAATGCAGTAGGAGACCAGATGATTGAAGCATATTCCATATTTGGTCTCACCAGGGCATCATAGAGTTTAATCTTCTTCTTCTTCTTCTTCCTACTTTATAAATAGACTTAATGCCTGTTTTACTTCGGTTTTTAGCCTCAATTGACGTTGTTCTAACCATCTTTTGCTCGGTCGTCCCAATGATCTTCTTCCATTTGGCGATTTGTCTCTTGCTATTCGTACTATTCTATTTTCTGTCATTCTTTCGATGTGTTGATTCCATTCCACTTTTCTTCTTTTGGTCCACGCTTTTATATCCTCTATACCACATCTCGCTCGTATTTCCTCACTTCTTACTCTGTCTCTTAGAGTTTGGTTTGTTATTTTTCGTAAGACTTTCATTTCTGTTATTTCCAGGAGTCTTTGTGTTTTCGCCGTATCTGCTCTTGTTTCCGCTGTGTACGTCATTATCGGTCTTATTGTTGATTTATATATCCTGGTTTTCGTTTTCGTTGTGAGGTATTTGTTTTTCCAGATTGTGTTGTTGAGACATCCTTCTGCTCTGTTTGCCATGTTCACTTGTTTTTGTACTTCTTCTTCACAATTTTTCGTAGCTTGACAGTTTTATTCCCAAGTATTCAGTTTCCATCACTTGTTCTATTATTTTGATATTTACGACTAGTTTACATCTTCTCGGTTCCGCTGATATCACTATCGTTTTAGTTTTCTCTGTTGAGATCACCATGTTGTATATGAGCGCCGTATCTTCGAATTCTTTAATTAATCTTTGTAGGTCATCTTCATTTTCGGCTGTTATTATGGCGTCGTCGGCGTAGCATATATCCTTATTTACTTTTCTTCCATTCTATATCCTTTCTTTTTTAACTTTCTTTATGATTTCATCCATTATCAGATTAAATATTAATGGGCTCAGCGAATCTACTTGTCTAATGCCAGTGTTCATATTTGATAGGTTGCGATAGCTTTCCTTTACATCTTACCATAGCTATGTTATCTTTATATATATTCTCAATGGTTTTTACTAAATCCAATGATATTCCCTTTTCATATAATAAATGTATCGCGTCCTGAATTCTCACTCTATCAAACGCTTTCTTCAAATCTATCAGACACATATATGCTGGTTTGTTGTATTCCAGCGACTCTTCTTTTATTTGTCTTATTACAAAAACTGCATCCGTGCATGATCTTCCTGTTCGAAATCCTTGCTGTTCCTCTTGCAGAGATATTCATTCGTTTATTTTTGTCGCTATTATTCTTGTTGTCAATTTGAGTGTAGTATTTAAAATATTTATTGCTCGATAATTATTGGGGTCTTTCTTATCTCCTTTTTTGAAGAACATCACAATGATCTTTCTCCTCCATTCATCTGATATTCTGTTGTGGTGATTATTTATTAATAAGAAGGTGCAGTTCTTGTACAAGGTAATCACCTCCATATTTTAATAAGAGTTCATTTGGCATTTGATCTTCTAGTGACTTTCTGTTTTTTAATTTGTTTATTTCTTCTTTCACATCGTTTTGGGAGATTTCGGTCTTTTCCTCAGTTATTATATTTCTATAACATTTCTGTCAGGAAGGCCACCCATGTATCCTCTGGTATGTGTTCTATTTCAACTAGTTCTTTAATTTCGCTTCTTTGTTGTCTTGTATGAAGCGCCATACTTGTTTCTGTTGTCCATAGAAATCCATCTCTAGTCCTTTTGTGAATCTTTCCCAGTAATCTGTTTTTGTTTTTCTTACCAATTGATGAGTTTCAGTTTTTATTCGTTTATATTCTTCATATGATTAATTCGTTTTTTCTGACTTATTTTTTAGGAAAGCTTTCTTTTTTTGGTGACATTTTTGATTAACCTCTAGTGTAAACCATGGTATTTTCGTTGACCACTTTTTGTTTATTATTTTCGTTCCAAGGGCTTCTCGGGCAGCATCCAGAATATTTTTCTTAGTTTATAGAGTTTTATAATTGTGCTTAATCTGAAATTTTTGCTATTTCTAATGACAAAACCCAATCACGATAAGCTCTGTTAGTTATTCATAATGTGTATATTGAACTTCATGTTAATTTGGAATTTAACTCCAAGATGCTTCATAACACTCACTCTCTGGACTCGATAATCATTATATAATAATCTTCAATAACACTATTGAGTTTTAGCGTATTTGAAACTACTGCACACTTTTTAACATTAAGAGTCATATTTGAATCGTTAAACCATTGAATAACTGATCTTAGATCATCTTACTATAACAGACGCAGTATTTATAATAAAACAAATAAAAGAAAAAGCTATAGAGTTCGGCATGCCAGCGTATATTTGCTTCATTGATTTGACGAAGGCATTTGACAGAGTTCGCCTGGGAGACATTTTAAATATATTAATAGAAAATGAAACACCGACCAGATAACAAAGATACTCCATAACCTAAATAGCAACAACGTAACCAAAGTTAGAGCAGGAGACGAATTCACTGAAATATTCCAACACCGGGAGGAATTAGACAAGGCGACAGTTTAAGCCCCTTCTTGTTTAATCTTCTCATGGACAAAATTATCAACAAAGTAACATCTCTTAATCTCGGATATAGAATGGGCAACAAAAGAATTGGTATGGTGTGTTACGCAGACGATGCAGCAATTATTGCCGAATCAGAAGATGATCTCCAAAGGCAGCTCTTTCAGTTCTTTCAAACAAGCCGACTACTAAATATGAACATCTCTACCAACAAAACTAAATGTATGACAATAGCAAAAGATCCGCTCAGATGTAAGTTAGTGGTTGAGGACAACCCCATAGAACAGGTGATGCAATTCAGATATCTGGGCATAGATATATCAGCACCCACGACCCAGTAAAGGACCTGAGGAGTCAGATCAACAAAGCATCTGCACTGTCAGGATGTCTGCGGGAGATAGTCTGGTCAAATCCGTATATGCGCACAGATAGTAAAATTAGAATCTATAAGACTTGCATACGACCGATCATGACATATGGCATAGAAGTGCGCGAAGATACCAACAAAACGAAACAGATGCTAAGGGTTGCCGAAATGAAAACTCTAAGAACAATAATGGAGAAAACAAGAAGAGACAGAGTGAGAAATACAAACATTAGAGAGCAGTGCAAAATTCAAGATATTGTAAGATGGGGAAGGCAGCGCAAGAGGATGTGGTACAACCATGTAAGACGAATGGATGAGAATAGACTCCCAAAAATTGCCCTAGAAAACAATCCGCCCGGTTCAAGACCCCGGAAGACCACCTAAAAGATGGAGGGATAGTTGGCAATCTACCTCCCAAGAAATTAACCAGAGGCAGCTTCAGAATTAAACAGATCGAAAGATCTACAAAAATTAGAAGAAGAAGATCATCTTACAATTTGACATCGGCATACATTAAGCTGTAACAAGATTTAATACAGTCTGGCAAGTCGTTATTAAATAAAATAAAGAGCAATGGTCCTAGTTTGCTCTCCTGTGGGACTCATGAGGATGACACATGTTGGTGAGAAAAGCAATTACCTACTTTTACTGTATTCTTTCTATCTGACAAATAAGATTTTAATAAATTAAAAGAGTTTCTTAAAAAACCAAACTGTACCGGTTTATTTAAAAGAATAAGTGATTTACCTTATCAAATGCTTTTTCGCAATCAGTACACAGAACATCCAACTGTTTCTCTGCCTCAATAGCCTCAGCAATATGTTCAGAGACAACACAGAGATTAGTTACTGTTGATTTGTCTCTTACAATACCATGCTGGAATTTGCTGATTTTACTATTAACATGCTCATGTATATCATCATAAGGAATACTTTCAAAAATCTTAGCAATACTATTTAATAGGTGTATAGGCCTGTAGTTTTGAATGTCATTTTTTTATCGTTTTTTATGTATTGGAGAAATTGTTGCCACTTTTAAAATATCTGGAAAATATTCTGTTCAATCGACATATTAAACAAAAACGCCAGAGGTTTTACCAAGGGTGTCATGCGGGGACTGTTAGATTTTGTGGGTTTAAGTTTTTTAATACTATTTAGAACATCTAATTCTGTGATATATTTAAAGGTAAAAGAACCGCACTCAGTACTTTGAGAATGACAATGTGTTCAGTCAGATGTATCATACACTGATGCAAAATATTTAGCAAAGGCACTCGCAATATCAAAAGGTGTATTAAGCTTGGAGTTGTTTAATGTCCTTTCTATGGGAATTTGGGTCAGCAAGTAGATGGTTTTCAAGTGGAACGTTTGTATAAGTTATGCTCATATTTGGTTTGGTTTTTAATATCAGTTCTTAAAAGCTGAAATTCAACACTCTTTGGGATTCTTGAGGCTTTATTTAAACACAAACGATGCAGACTATTTTGTTTTTTAATTTTATGGATCATATCTTGAGAGAACCAGTTTAGAAACCTGCAAGTAGAGTTGCTTGCCCTTTTTTGTCTTTGACAATAGTTAAATGTGTAATATTTACATTATTGTTACATTTGTACAGAGTTTTTGGAAATAATATGAATACCCACGCTAGTAAAGCGTTTATTTGAACTGTCAAACCATTGTTCTGTAAAATAAAACAGTCCTTATGTTTTTTATCCTTAACCCGTTTTTTTTAAGTTGGTTTAAATTTATTTTTATACATCCAAAGGGAAACTAAAGTATTGGTACATGGTCATGACAATATTTTGAGTTTTTTTTAACATCTCCCAACAGACCGATAGTGTATAAGCTGATTTAAATCACATATTTTTTCAGCTGCCCATTAATCGTAATAGAAGCACGTGGCTGCTAAAGAATTGATAAAGAGGGTTTAAGTACACCATTTAACGTAAATCTTGTATCAAGTGAAGACATATAAAAATTTTTAAAATCATTATGATATTTCTTGTAAAATTAAATCAAAGGTATTAGTGTAAAATTTATGTATGCATGAACATTTCCTTTGTATGTTTACCATATATGTTGCTCACCTACCCAACCGTGGTTTACGTCTTGTTTGTTACAATAAAGCCGCTTTGATGAATCCAAAGTAAGTCAAGAAATAACAGAGAAAGTACTTAAAACCTGAAAGAACAAAGAAAAAGGAATGGATGACGGAGGAGATTCTATGTATGATGGAAGACAGAAGAAACGCCAAAGATAATAAGAATTACTACAACATAAATAACGAAATAAAAAGGGCTTTTAAAATAGCAAAAGAAAAATTGGTTTAGCTCGAAGTGTACAGAGATAGAGTCATTACAACGAAAACATGATTCATTTAACCTCCATAAAAAGATTAAAGAAGCGGCAGGCTTATATAAACACAAGAACACTGGATTCCTGACAGATAATCAGGGAAACATAGTACTGGAAATAGAGCATAAAAGGAGATATTTGGATTAAATACGTGGAAAAAACTTTTAAAGATGTACGAAGTAACACTGGTATCACAACAAATACCAATTGCGAATCTGGACCACCATTTACAGTCGAAGAAGTAAAATATGCCATCAAAAGCACCAAAGATGGTAAAGCAGTAGGCCCTGATAATTTTCACTCAGAATTCTTAAAACTTATGGACTATGATGGCATAAAATGGTTGACAAATATATTTAACAATTCCGCAAATGGCATAATTCCCCAAAAATGGTTAGTGTCAACTTTTATAAATCTTCAAAAAAAAACCCAATGCGAGAAAGTGCGAAGACTATAGAATTATAAGCCTTATGAGCCATTTACTTAAAATATTTCTAAAGGTCATTCACAAAAGAATATATACAAAATGTGAGGAACAACTAACAAGAACACAATTCGGATTTCGTGATGCTCTGGGAACACGGGAGGCCCTTTTTGCTTTACAGGTGCTATTTCAGAGATGCAGGGATGTGAATTGTGACATATACGTATGCTTTATAGATTACCAGAAGGCATTTGACAGAGTAAAACATGACAAATTAATGACTCTAATGCAAGAAATTGGAATTGACAACAAAGATCTTAGAATTATCAGAAACATTTACTACAATCAAACGGCCAAAATCAAAATAGAAGACCAGTTAACTGATAAAATTGCATTAAAAGGTGATAGTACGACAGGGCTGTATTTTGTCTCCATTGTTGTTCAATATTTATTCTGAATGGGTATTTAAGGAAGCTTTAGACGGTTGTGCGAAAGGAATACTAATAAACGGTGAATGGTTTAATAACATTAGATATGCAGATGACACTATAGTTTTTGCCGATAATCTGAATGACTTACAGATATTAACAAATCGCATAACAGAAGTCAGCAACAGATACGGACTAGCTCTTAACATAAAGAAAACCAAATTTATGACAATTAGTAAAAAACCAATACTAAACGCTCAACTTACAATCAACCAACAGAATATCGAAAGAGTCGAGCAATATACATATCTAGGCACCAATTTAAATAGCCAATGGGACCACTCAACAGAAATTAAACAGAGAATAATAAATGCAAAAGCAGCGTTTCGTTAGAATGAGAACCATTTTCAACAGTCGAGACATATCATTAAAAACAAAATGCCGTCTATTGAACTGCTACATATTCACAGTTCTGCTCTACGGAATGGAAGCGTTGACACTGACGTTGCATCTATGAATCGGCTCGAAGCTTTCAAAATGTTGTGTTATAGGCGCATCTTACGTATATCCTGGGTTGACAGAGTTACTAATGTGGAGGTCCTGCGTAGAATGGGGAAAGAATGTGAAATTCTCATGACCGTCAAAACTAAAAAGTTGGAATATCTAGGACATGTAATGAGAAATCAAGAACGTTACGGCCTTCTCCGGCTGATTCTCCAAGGGAAGGTAAATGGTAAGAGAGGACCGGAAAGAAGACGCATTTCCTGGCTTCAAAATTTACGAAAGTGGTATAACACGACTAACACTGAACTGTTCCGCGCTGCAGTAAACAAAGTAAAGATAGCCGTGATGATCGCCAACATCCGGAATGGATAGGCACTTTAAGAAGAAGAAGATGAATCCGTGAGCGTGAAAAGTGTCCTCCTTGTACAATCCCGTATGAACGAATACTAATATTCATATGTAATTACGTGGCTAAAGGTTCCAAGCCAAAGCCAATAAGCAAAAAAAATAAAAATTTGCTCACCAGATCGACTGGTACATACCTTTATAAACGTTGTTTACTTCGTAATAAATGTTGGATTAAAACGAATGTTTTAAGCAGGTACTCATAGACAAGAACATATTTTAGAAGCACTTAAAAAGTATGGAATATCTTCCAACCCACGTAGAAAAACGTTGTGCAACCGATGTTTTAATTAATAATCTATATAGAAGAATTTGTTTATATCATCTGAGCCATAAAACACGCTACTTAACGATCTGTATGTTGCAAATTAATTTGGGAAATAAAATATGAATGGTGGAATTGGTGCTTGAGTTAAATCTGCGTCAAAATGATCGTCCCGAGAAAAATTTATGGGAGATAGCTCGGAGAGCAGTGGCGTTTCCTTGTGAGAATTGAATATTTATTAATTTCAAAAATATTCGTTTTATGACATTGGCTTAGAATAGAAGGCTCCTTATACATAAATGAAGGAATAACAACCTTACAATTTGGTAGAGGTTTTAATCAGAAATATTGGAGTTCTTCTTATTAGAAGAATGGAATTAGTGGATGTTGGCGACAATTCTGGCATGCTCCTCTCGATCTTGTATGGCTCTAAAGAGTGTATGGGCATCGAGGTTGGTCCAATCCCTTATGTTTTTAAGCCATGAGTATATCTCTCTTCTAATGCCCAGTTTTCTTCTATCTTCCCTTCCATAATACGCTTTAAGAACTGGTACTTGGAATTTCGAAATATATGACCCAGATAAGCAGTTTTTCTTCTTTTTATTATTAGCAGCAATTTTCGTTCTCTGCTCATTCGAGTTAATACTTCGACCTTCGTTGTGTGATCTATTCAGGGAATTTTAAGTAGTCTTCTAAATACACACATTTCAAAGGCCTCCAATCGGTTCATCACATTGGCCTTTATGGTCCAGGTTTCTACACCATATAGCAGTATGGAGTAAATGTTACATTTTACAAAGCGATATCGAAGCGAAATTTAAGGCTGCTTAGCAAGGTTCTCATATTAGTAAATGCTGTTCTGGCTTGCTCAATCTGCTAAGTATCTCTATGTCTGGATCTATATCTTCAGTTATCCAACTACCGAGATATCTGAATTTGGGGGCCTTTTGGATGTAGTTATGGTTTACTCTTATATTTAATTGCATATTTCGTGTTCTACTAACCATCATGACGTTGGTCTTGTCTATATTAATCTTCAAGCCCAATCGTTCTCCTTCAGTGTTTATTCTATCTATTAGACGTTGTAGCGCGTCTTGGCTATCTGCTATTATGACTGTATCATCAGCACAGCGAAGGTTACTAATAGTCTGTCCATTGATTTTGATTTCATCATCAGTGTCACTTAAGGCTCTATCGAAAATCGTTTCAGAGTAAAGATTAAAAAGGAGAGGTGACAGAACACAACCCTGTCGTATACCTTTTTTGACTGAGAAATATGATGTAGATTCCAGTCCTACTATCACAGATGCCACATTGATTAAGGTCATTCTCATAGATCGAACGTTCCTAGAGCAATCTTACTAATTTTGAATGATTTAACACAATCAAAGGCTTCTGGTAATCTATATAGCATAGGAAGACATCGTTTTGCTGATTTTTGCATTTCTGAAGTAGGAAGAGTTGTCTGAAACCGAACTGTGTGGGGCTAATATCTCTTTCACATCTGTTGTATATTCTTGTGTGAATTATCTTTAAGAAGAGTTTTAGGACCTGGCTGAATAAGCATGATCATTCGGAATTGGTTGCAACTATTAGCGGTTTCCTTTTTGGGATTGGTTAATAAAGGTTGATTGAAGCCAATTCTGTGGTATTTATAAATGTCATTAAAAAGATCTACCAAGGCGTCTATATTGTCTTCACTCAACATTGTTAGAACCTCTATGTATATGTCGTCTAGACCTGGTGCTTTTCCCCATTTTCTCTGTTTGATTGCTCTTATAACTTCTGATTAACTGGCTTCAATATTTTGGCGGAGGGTTCAAACAGACTAGAGTAATAGAGCATCCACTAAGGTGGAGAACCGCTACAAACGGATAGAAAAAATTATAACAGCATAATACCGCTAAAAGATTAGAATGGTTATTATCAAAATCTATTGACTGAGGATCATCCACAACACATATTTCTAAAGATAATGACAAGTATTCCACTCAGAGTTATATCTTATAGAAGAAAACTCAATTCAACAGAACTAATCAATTAAAGATCTTTGAGGGTATACAAGGCAACTATCGAACACGGTGATTAATTTAATCTTGCCCAAGTACTTTCGATCAATAGATCATCTTCAGGGGCATTTCGTCAGCTGTGGCCTATCCGACATGAGTAGAATGTCATAAATGTAAAATTTGGACATAACAATACAAAATACAATACACAAAGACAAAACAAACACTTTTAAAATTTTAAGGAGAAGCTACATGTTGTATAGAAGCCGGAGACAGAATGGGCTCCCGGTCTGAGGGAAATATTGAGATGACATGACATGTCATGTCATGTTATCTCAATATTTCCGTCAGACCGGGAGCCCATTCTGTCTCCGGCTTCTAACATGTAGCTACTATAAATATAACCAATTTTTTATTGTTATTGGTATTTTCTTTTCCAGGAAGAATCTGAAAATGCCAACACTTCTCAAGCCAACACTTCGGATAATGATCCAGACGACGTTCCTCCTATCCCTAAAAGGAACCCAAATATTCAATCCCAAAAAAGTCGTGCTGTGAATCCGCCCGAATTGCAGAAGCGAGCAGAAGTATGAGTACTGCTTTTACTGCATTAAATACCGTGTTGGCCAGAAAAGAAAAAGAAAAGATGAATGTGGACTTATTTTGTAAAATGTTGGCAAAGCAAATAAGAGCGTATCCAATATTTGAAAGAGAAGAAATAACGTATGAACTAAATGGCATTATGGTTGAGCAAACGTTCGTCGGTACAACATAATGATGCAGGGTATACACTACGACTGATATAGGAGTAGACGTCGCGCGCTAGCAGATTTCAAATATTGTACCGAGAGCTCAGTTGATCGAGAACCGCTTAGCTGTATACAACTGTATACACTTGTATACAGCTTGTATACAGCTAAGCGGTTCTCGATCAACTGAGCTCTCGGTACAATATTTGAAATCTGCTAGCGCGCGACGTCTACTCCTATATCAGTCGTAGTGTACAAGTAATGTTTCTTCTCCTTTACAAGTTGGATCTAGGCGACCTAGCTCCAGCAACAGTGCATCTGGATCACATAGACATTCACCTAGTTATTTAAGTGACCCTTCATGTGCAGGGCAATCAAACAACCAACAATCTGAAGTAACTCAAGAATCAGATAGTAGAAGATATTATGAAAGATCTCTAAAAGTGTTATGAATAATTCACAGAAATATTAGTTTACTATTGATTTTTTATATATTTTATATCCCAACTGTTAATTTTTTATAACAATAAATAAATATTTAATCATAAAAATGTCATTTACCTTCACTAAATCCTTTAACACGTCATTGAGCGCCAAACATACTTCAGGACGATAATGGATATAACTTGGCTTGAAATTTTAAATAGATAATATAAGCTTCTATAGCTATCTCCAGTAGCTAAGTATCTTAATGTTACTGCCAGGCGAACTTTCACTGGAATTGCATCCTTCCAAGAAGTATCCTTTTTAGCAAACTATTGGAGATATCTTTTGTATAAGGTATTCAGAATCGCTGTAAGATATTCGGACAAAATTACTAAATTCTAAAGTTGGCTCCGAGTAAAGCTCAGCAAGTTGCTTTTCCATGCCATACCTTTAAAAAATATATGTAATGTACAAGTTATTACCTACCATATAATTTATATCATTAAATGTAAATTAAAAATTTTATTAGTTGAATTATATTCCACTTACTTTGTTCTGTTTTATGTATATCCAGCATCCTACCACATACTTCTTTTCCATCTTCTTTTTTTAATTATTTTATTTCAATGTACACTCCAATAATACTTAAACGAAGACGAGCTCGTCCTTTGAAATTCAGAGGTTCGATCACTTATTCATTGGTCTACCCGTACACATCTCCATGCATCTCCAGTTCCGAAAACGTTTGTTAGGCCCTTTTAAGAGTTTTTTTTTGTAAATATACCTACTTACAAAATATTTTATTGGTGATATTTTGAATAAAAGTTTATTTTTGTAAACGAACGCCACTGTGCTAATAATTAGTTACGTTGTAGAATATAAGGAAGCCCACATCTCTCAAAAAAGATCTCGATATCGGGCCACTTACTGTGTTTAAAATAGTTATTTTACAAACAAGTCTGTCTAAGTACGCGTACTTGAACAAAGTGGCCCACTTCGGGACCCATATGGTTATTATAACCTGTCTCGAAGCCGAACTGGTTTACGTGAAAAATGAGTGGAAAATGATCTGTTGATGGATTCAGGCTCAGGTTGTGGTAAATATTATTAAAATATGAATTCATAACTTGCGAGCTTGATTGCTTTGATTGTGTACCTACACCTGTGAAAAATGGCTTCGTGATTATTATTTCTCGACACGATGGAAATATTTTGGTTAATATACAGAGAATGTTTAGTTGTTTTACTGGATGTGCATTATCGGACGGTGAGGTAACTTTCTGATTCATTGTATAATCCAACAACATAGTTATTTTGAAAACTGCTCGTTCTAAAAATCAGTCTTACAGCTTACAATATCCATTACTTAACCCTGATTGAGACATGGTATCTCAGAAGCATTAATTTGTTTGTTTATATACATTGTGGTATCTAAAGGAGGTAAATAAAAAAAATATTTTTGTTCTTCTTCTTCTTCTTCTTTTTATATAGACATGACTCTGTTTGTTTGCCAATGTGCCTCCAGTAAGTTGTCGTTCCATCGTTTTTGTGGTCTTCCTACTGATTGTCTTCCTATTGGTGAACCGTCTCTATGCCTTATTTACTCTATTTGTTGTTATTTGGCTTATATGATCGGTCCATTCTAATCTTCCTATTTCATTACCCAGTTCTTGATGGTCTCCGCTTATATCTACGTCGTATATCTGTACTTCCAGCTCTGTCCCATAGTATATTACCATCAACTTTCCTTCTTTTTCTTATGGTACCCTATCCAATTAACGGATGTTGGCGACAATTCTGACATACTCCTCTCGATCTTGTGTAGCTCTAAAGAGCGTATGGACATCAAGGTTTGTCCAATCGCCTTATGTTTTTAAGCCATGAGTATTCCTTGCTTACGATGCCCCGTTTTCCTTCTATCTTCCCTTCCACAATAAGCTTTAAGAACTGGTACTTGGAATTTTCAAAAAATATGACCCAGATAAGCAGTTTTTCTTCTTTTTATTATTGGCAGCAATTTCTCGTTCTCTGCACATTCGATTTAATACTTTGACATTTGTTGTGTGATCTGTCCAGGAATTTTAAATAGTCTTCTATATACCCACATTTCAAAGGCCTAATTAAAATAACTCGTTTTCAGACTCGCGTTTTTAAAAACAATTTATTTAAAATTAACTAAATACAATGGTTAAATAACGAATCAAAACAAGTATACAATAACAATAATAAATCAGGAATGAATGTTCACAGCCGTGGCTGCACTATATATAACGCACTAATGACTTGGACTATGATGTGTAGATATCTCTTTTATGTCTATATAATTCCTCCCTCCTTAAGCTCGGAAAACAAGGGAGTTGGATTTTCTGAGCCATGTGCCTCTCTTGGTCGACTTCTTGTGATGGAGTTGAGTTTGGATTTGAATACTTTGAAATAAGCTAAAACAGAGATTATTAGTGTAATAAGGATGATGAGAGATGTGTTGGTCCAATTGTGATACGTCGGGGCTTCTTTTAATTCTGGTAGTTCAATATTCTCTGCTACGGTCTGGATATGCTTGATTTTTGCGTCGTCTAATGTTTTTAGTTTTATTGTTGGAACTTGGGTTAAGTTACTTTGAAACTCGAATTTGGGTAAATCGAATACATACTCTTCGTGCATTGTTTCTTCTTGTTCGTAAATTTTGTTGTCGATGGTTATTTTACATTTGTCGATGGTTATGATGGAAGGTTTGTCTATTTCGTATATACCGTTCTTTTCACAATCTGCTTCTATTCTTATGGGATTGATGGGTACGATTACTAGCTGGTTTGAATTAATTGTGGTTATTTCAGTCTTCTTCAAATGGATACTCGTGCTTATACATTTATTCTTGCCAGTTCGGATGAGTTTGCTTAAACAAGGTTGTGTATTTTCTTGTAGGTACTTCTTTGGACAGTAATAGTAGTTTTCGATTTCGGGACATTGTTCAGATGTTGTCCAATTTTCTTCGTTACTGAGAAGCAGGAATGGTTGATCGGGTATAATTGTTAGGTTGTTTAAAGGAATAGGATATATTCGGAAATATTTTAAGGGATTACTAACTATTGGGGTATGAATCTTGAAAATTACCAAGTTCCCATGAATATTCACCTGAGTTGAGAAGAGACTGTAATAATTCATAAAATTTTGAAGTTTTGGTACATTTCGTACCGTATATATTTTGTTTAATTTTAGTATTATTGATTCTAATTGCAAAGGATTAATAATTGAGCTATGAAGAATATTTAGTTTTGCTAGTGATATAGCGGTTTCGATGTTATTGACCAAAATTTGTAGGTCGTGTAGTTGATTTATTAGGTTATCTATTATTATATTTATTGAGAAAGCTTTTTCTACATTTATTAATTCTTTAATTTCTTCTGAAATTATTGTCATTTGTTTGCTTATTATTATTTGATTTTCTTTAATTGTTTCAAATCCTTTTGAGTACGTTTTCGACATTTCTATTAACAAGGTGTGATGCTGAAATAAACTTGAATTTATCTTATTTTGATTGTCATTGAGAGTGGATAAGTAGTTGTTGTAATAATTTTCGTCATCAGTGTCTAAGGTGCCAAAAAGCCATTTGGATACCTTTCCTATTGCGTTAATTAATGCTCGTTTGGTTCTGGGGTTTTGTGGGTATGTTTCTAATTGATTATTTATAGCTTTACTTAGTTTTATGGCATGATCTATTTTGTTTATAATTAATATTGAAAAGTGATTGTTTACTTTAATAGAATTTCTTAAGTTTATTACTTCATTATATATTTGATTACTTATTTCTAATGGTTGGGATAAATTAATATGATAAAGAAATGTATGTTTTGATAGTATCCTTTTTGCTTGTCCAATTTGAACAGGTAGGATGGGATTATTAATTTCTTTTATTTCTAACGTTTGATATCCTTGTAGATAGAGGAGTATCGTCATCGCTAGTATTTTCATGTTGATTGTAGTTATCTGTAACAATACGTTGAGGTTTTATACTTCGCAAGTGATATACTTTATTGTTGGATAATATTTTATTATCTCCAACTAATTTGGGATTTACTAATTTTTGATAAGGTTGATTACATTTTGCTAATCTTTGTTCTGAACCTTTTAACTGATATATGGGACGATTCGTGTCTAATTTTATTTCTGATTGTTTAGATTTATTTGCACGTTCTAAGTTTTGTGTTTGGTTTTTATTTAGTTTATTAAGAATAATATTGTTAAGTAATTTTAGGTTTTTTGAGTGATCATGAATATATTGTGTTATTCTTTCATTCTCATCTCGTTCGAAGGGGTTTTTATAATCTAGTTTGCCTCGCATTATTTGAAAGGGAGTATAGCCTGTAGCACTATGAATACTATTGTTATAAGCTAATATTGCGTAACTCATTAACTGAGAAATAATGATATTTTCTTTTTCTTCTTTAAGTATTCTCAAACTTTCTATGATTGAAGAATGAAATCTTTCTATCGGACTGTTGCTATTTGGGTTGTAGGCGGTTACGTAATGGACATCTATATGATGTAAGAGACAGAGATCTTGAAATATTTTATTCCTAAATTCTGTGCCATTGTCACATG
The DNA here is from genome assembly GCA_918026665.1 of Diabrotica balteata. NCBI lineage: Eukaryota > Metazoa > Arthropoda > Insecta > Coleoptera > Chrysomelidae > Diabrotica > Diabrotica balteata. Next base: position 1,131,336 of record OU898280.1, read on the forward strand.
TGATTTTGTTGGGTATTCCGTAGTGACTTATAAAGAATGTTAATTTGTTAACAATTTCCATAGCGTTTATTGAATTTATGGGATAGGCTTGACCGAATTTAGAAAAGCTATCTATAATGGTAAGGAAATTTTGGTTACTAAACTTAAATGTATCGATATATATGTGTTCCATAGGGGAATTGCCAATTGGTGTTGGTTTGAGAATAAGTGAGGTGGGATGTCTTTCGTACTTTGATTTTTGACATAGGTCACAAGTATTGACGTAATTTGTGACATCTTTGTCCATGTCAGGCCAGTAGAAATGTTTTTTGAGTGCTGCAAGATTTTCATTAATGCCTCTGTGGTTTGTTTTCGTTTCGTGGTAAAATTTTAACTTTTCTTGTTTTTCCGCTTCTTCCGTTATATCCGTTAGAATTTTATTTGAAATGACTAAGGAAAATGCATTATTTTTAAATGAGTTTGTCATAAAACGAATAAAAGGTATTTCGAGGTCTTTGTTTTTAAATAGTAGGCAATAGGTCGTATTGGGTTTTATGATTTCTTTAATTAAACATAGAAACTGTGTTTCTTCAAAATCATTTTTTGGTATTTGCCAATGATATCTATTTTTGTCGAATATTTTTTCGTATGTATATTTTGGTTTCGATATATTTGCAGAAGTTATTATTATTTGATTTTTGTATATATTTATGGCCTTTTCTGTATACGGTATATTTAATATGGGATCTTCTTGACTAGTATGCACCGTTTCTAAATCGTCAGATTTCTCTTCTGTATTTGGTATTGCTATATTTTGAAGAATTTTTATTTTCTTATCTTTTTTGGTATTTTCTTCTATGGATTCTACAATATCTTCTTCTGGTACTGGTAGTTCTTTGTCGATTATTTCGTTAATAAATTCTTGTGTTATGTTTTGGTATGGATTAATATTTATAATATCTTGTATATCGTTGTGATCAAGAGCAGGTTTTAATATAATATCATTCGAATCTAAGTCTCTAAGTTTCGACATTTCGTTTGTTGATTCTTCAAGATCAATAAATTCGTTGTGGTCTAAGTTCATTATAATGGACAATTTGTCGTTATCTTCGGTATCTATGGGATGAATTTCTACTCTGGAGAGAGCATCTGCGTTTGTGTTTAATTTGCCTTTCTTATAAATAATCTGGTAGTCGTATTCCTCTAATTTAAGTTTCCATCTTATTAGTTTGGAATTAGGTTCTTTTAAGGAGAAAAGCCATTGTAAGGGTTTATGGTCACAAATAATGTTGAATTTTGTGCCGTACAAGTATGGTCTGAAATATTTAACAGCATATACTATAGCTAAGAGTTCTTTTTCTATGGTACTGTAGTGACATTCCGCTGGATTCAAAGTCCTAGATGCAAAAGCAACAGGTAAGTCGTTTCCTATTGGTCCTTGAGATAGTACTGCTCCGATTGCGAAATTTGAAGCATCTGTTGTTACATTAAAAGGTTTTGCTAAAATCTGGGTATTGTAAGATAGTGTTATGGAATACTATGCGTTTATTTCTTCTCCGGACTAACTCTTTGTTTTGGAATTAAACAGAATATATTGACATGTATAAATTTATTATATTAGAGGATGAAAATTACACTGCCTGTTATTTCTTAAAACTATGAATTTATAAGTTCTGTTATCTACAATTATTTAACGATGTTTCTGGATGGATTTGAGTACAAGAGATTGGACTCAAATATTAATATTAAAATAGCAAATACGGATAGCTTATCGAACAAAGAAATAAGAGAAATAAATTATTATTATTCCATAGATACGAAGTATTAGGCGAATAAACTAGCGAAACTTATTTATTCTAAATAGGAAAATATTTATGAAGAGTATTGATTCTGATTTCTAACAGCAAATAATTATTAGTGATTATACATGAGAACTTTTCATAATTGTAAATAACATATACCAGGTGACTAAAAACTATATAGAAATACATAGATACTTTAATTATCTTACATGTGAGTAGGTAGGTACATTACACCTCCTTTTGTAAGAATGAAAATAATTGTAAAATGAATTTTCATTTAAATGGTATAAAACATTTGTATACATTATTATTTTATTTTAACACATTTAAATAGTTTCTTTTAGTCTCGATAGTCTTTCACTTCGTCTTATCGGTGTAGTCTCTGTGAAACTAGTCTCTTCACACTTTTTGGATTCACTATAATTATTGTCTTTATTATGTTTACAATCTATACTTAAATCTGTCTCATGTACATGTTTTCGTTTACTTTGACATATATTTAGTGTTAAACAATTTGTAATTTGTTGACAACTATGTGACGGATTTCTACGAAATCGTCGGTAAAAATATTTAATTATCCTGTATAAAATATAAAGTAACATACATTTTATCAAAAATAAGATTGCATAAGTGAAATAAGAACTATTTTTTATTGTGTCTGAAAAATTAATATTTGTTTCTGAGGTCATTTTCTCTAAATTATCTAGTTTATGGCTTGCTAAATTTAATGCATCTCGATCGAGATTATTTAATTGTAAGGGAACAAGGTGTAATTTGGATTCATTATTTATCTTAATATCATCACAACAGACTTCTGGAAGGGATAAATCTGGAATGATAGACTGAAAATTACTTTCTTTTGGATTTGAGACAGATATCAAAATAGTTGATCCGGTGTAAGTTTTGCAATTATTCGAAGTAGAAAAAATACCTGTGTTTGAAAGAACAATAGATATTGGCGTACTAGTCTGACAGCTTAAAGTTAAATCTGTTGGTTTGGGTAAAACATATATCCAAGAATTTGGTTTGTTTAATTTATGCCAAATTTCATATTCTGTTTGAATTATACGAGTATCGCAACTAGATGGTATGTTTGTTATTGAAGTTAACAATTCAGTTTCACAAATTGGATTAGTGTGTGTAAATCGGAAAGTATCAGGATTTTTGCAAATAAGTTTTTCTTCATCTAATGAATAACAGTCTTCTAATGTATCAATAGTAACATAAATGTTTCTATTTTCTGAAAGAACAAGATATTTGACAGATGGAAGAATAAAGGTAAGTCTCTTTAATGTTGGATGAATTATAGGAAGAGATATTAGTTTAAAAAGAGAATAAGGAGTATTACTAACCAAAGGTATACTAACCGTAATTAAAATCTTGTTATCAAAATATATATATTTAAGTAAAATGATATCGAAATATTTATGAGCATAATCGATAGTCAATGGAAATGGATAAGTCGATGTACTAGGTAAATGCGTTACCGTTTTAGATAATTCTTGAATTAGTTGCTCAGGTGTTATAACAGAAGGATGAAGGTTATTATTTCTTGCAAATAGAATAACGTTTATTAAAGTAGAATATTCTTGTTGTAATTCTGTTATAAAGAAAGTTAGTAAAGTAAAATGTTCTTCAATTTTTTGTTTTAAATCTAAATTAAAATATTTATTATTCATTTTATCTGTGTAATTGGTAATTGATTCAAAATTTTTATCAAAAATCACTTTGTTTCGGTCTAGATTTGTAATAGAGTTATTAAAATTTGCAATCGTGGCTTTTACTACATGAATTTGTTGTTTTAGTAAATCAAGAAGATGATTTTCGTTACTTTCAGCTTTGTTAATAGCATTATTGAAATTTTCAGCATCATCACTGTCTAAGGTACCGAATAAGGTCCTGAAAACAGATCCAATTGCATTAAATAGAGCGCGTTTTGGTCTAAAATGTTCATGCAGAATTATGTTTTTTAAAGTTTGTTCATCTTGAAAGAGTCTAGGTATGATTTGTCCTAAGAGTTTTAGTGAAGTATCACATAATCGTAATTCAATAAGAACTGGTTTGTTTTGACACAGTCTTAATGTTTTTTGATAGGTGAGATCTACAAAATTTAATTTGTCTGTAAAAGGTTGTAAAGGAATATGACTTAATATGTTCCAATGAGTTTCAATAAATTGAACATTTTTTATGTGTTCGTAATAGATTCCAGGTGATTTGTTGATAGGAGTATTGGTATATTTCTTGTGAATTTGTTCACTATTTGTCAGCCATATTATTGCATACCTGAAACAAAAGCATGTTTCAATCTATTCATGTGAACTTTTATTGGTTTTTTATTTACTAAAATTGTGCAATTGACAGGAGAATTTATCTCTAGAATTTTATAAGGTCCATTATAATTTTGTGTAAGTTTTTTGGTTTGACCTTCTTTGTTTGCTCATTTTGGAGATATACTAATTGTCCTTCTAAGAAAACGGTGTCATTAATCTTTTGGTCATAATATTTTTTACTGACTACTTTAGATTCTAATAGATTCGTTTTTGCTAACTCATGAGATTTTCTAAGTTTAAGTGTTAAATTATCTAAATAATCTTCATATGTATATTTGAGTTCTACTGGTCGTATTATACTGCTAGGTAGATTAGGTGTATATCCAAATATTAGTTCATATGGTGTGAATTTGGTTGAAGTATGATTAGTTGTATTATATGAAAACATAGCAAAATCTAGCCATTCGTCCCAATCGGATTGATCAGCTTTAATATAATGTTTAAGGTAGTCTGCTAAAGTAGCGTGACTCCTTTCTAATGCAGCATTTGATTCTGGATGATAAGCAGTACAATTTATATGTCTGATTTTAAAAAGCTTGGCGATTTGAGAAAATAATTTGGAAGTAAAATCTCGGCCTTGATCAGTAACTATTATATCGGGTTTTCCAAACTTGCAAATAAATCCACGAACCAGATTTTCAGCGATAGTCTTGGTTTCATGATTCGGAATTGCGTAAGCTTGAGAAAATTTTGTTAAGTCATCTTGTAATGTTAATATGAACTTATTACCTGACTCGGTTAAAGGTAAAGGACCTACTATATCTAAAAATATTTTTTCTAATGGATTTGAGCTTGTTGTTGTTATCTCCATGGGCTTTACGAATTTTTTTCTAACGAGTTTATTTTTCTGACAAGATTCACAGGTTTTTTATAAAGTTTTTAATATCATTTTTCATATTATTCCATTTGAAATGTTTTTTTATACGATTGTATGTCCGATGAAAACCAGAGTGTCCAGCCGTAGGACTAGTGTGATTCTCTTGTAATATTGTAGTTATTTCCTCAGGTTCAGGATTTGTTAGTATATCATGATAAATGATAATAGATATATCAGTTTTTCTAAAAATAAATCTAATCATAGATCTAATTTTTCCCCAACTTAATTTATCGTAGCTAAAAGTTATTCTGGGTAGGCAAATTTTTAATATTTTATCGTTTAATAACCAGTCTCTTAATTTTATTAGGGAATTAAATATATCTTCATAAGAGGTATTGTCCCAATAATTATTTTTTATAAATATGTAATAAAAGTTTTTATTTTGATCAGAAATATATATAATGTCATTTAGTCTTGGATTTTTGGCTTTCAATTTTTCTATATGACTGAATTGTTTATTTATTTGTTTCTGAACGATCTCATTAAAATTTAAATCTACGGAAACAAACAATGCTAAATTTTGTGAAAATGATGTAATCTTTTCATTTGTTTCTTTTATATTATCATTTGTTATTAATATAGTTTCGGATTTAGATAAGAACTGTGAATAAGTGTCATTATTTTCTTTACTCATTTTGTTTATTTGTAAGGTGATTGTTGCCGGGTTTTTGTTTTCTTCGCAAATATTTGTTTCAGATATGGTTAAAGGAGGACGACTTAAACAATCAGCATTTTGATTTAATTTACCTGGTTTATAAATAATTTCATAGCTATATTCTTCTAATGCTAATCTCCACCTAACGAGTCTTGATCCGGGATCTTTTACATTAAATAGCCATGTGAGTGGTTTATGATCCGTATAAATGAAAAATTTATTTCCGTACAAATATGGTCTAAAGTGTTTAACACTCCATACAATTGCAAGTAATTCTTTTTCTGTTGTGCTATAGTTTGATTCCGCTTTGTTCAAGGTACGACTAGCATAAGCAATAGGTAAATCATCTGGTACTTTACCTTGAGAAAGTATGGACCCTATTGCATAATTACTAGCATCCGTTGTTAAGACAAAGGGTTTGGTAAAATCTGGATACTGAAGTATTGGTTCTGAACAAAGTATTGATTTCAGGTTCTCAAATGACTGTTGTTGAATGCTTGTCCAATTAAATTCAACATTTTTCCTCAGCAGTTTTGTTAAAGGTTGTGTTAAAGCACTGAAATTTTTTATAAAGCGTCTATAATAACCAGTGAGACCCAAAAAGCTCTTAATATCTTTTTGTGTTCTGGGTATAGGAAAATCTGTAACAGCACATACCTTTTTTTCGTCGGTTTGACACCAAATTCAGTTATTAAATGTCCTAAATACATTACTTCGCGACGAAAAAATTCGCACTTATCTGGTTGTATTTTTAAGTTGAATGTAGACAATTTTTCGAATACTTCTTTTAATCTTTTATTATGATTTTCTAATGTATCGGCATGAATGACTATATCGTCGAGATAGACAAAACATCTGTAATTTTGTATTCCTGAGAGGACAGTATTCATTAGCCTTTGAAAAATACTGGGAGCATTTTTTAATCCAAATGGCATTCGTGAATATTGATAATGTCCAGACGGAGTTGAGAAAGCAGTCTTTGGAGAATCCTCAGGATCCATTTTGATCTGGTGAAATCCTGATGTTAAATCTATTGTTGAAAAATATTTTGAATGACCCAATTGGTCTAATATATCGACTATATTCGGAAGTGGAAATGAATCTCCTATAGTAATATCATTTAGTCGTCGATAGTCTATAACAATTCGCCATTTCTTCTTTGCTGAAGCATCGGCCTTTTTTGGCACAACCCAAAGGGGCGAATTCCATGGCGAAGTTGATTCTTCGATAATACCTTGATCTAGCATACCTTTTATTTGAGTTTCGACTTCATGTTTGTGTACTTCAGGATACCTGTATGATTTAGTGCTAATAGGTACATTAGAATTTAAAGGAATTTTGCAAGTTATGGCATTTGTACTGGTAAGTTGATCTCCTTCCAGATAAAAGATATGATTGTACTCCTTGCAAATAGAAATTAAAGATGATTTTTCTTCACTATTTAAATGATCTGTTCTCAAGGCATTTTTTAATTTAGCAATTCTGTTAGAATTCGTATTATCTTTATAAGAAGACATTTTTCGTATATTTGCATTGTTTTGTAAATTTGGAATTTTTTCTATTGCTACTTGAATATCGTTTAATTCAACATCCGTTTCAGTAGTGTTTACGATTGAGGTTAAAAAGAAATCATTTTTTACTTTAACAACACTAGGACATAAAAATACACCTTTAAAGATTTCGCGTTCGGGACATAATCCTTCGCTTAATTCATTATTTATTACTTTAATTTGAACAATTGTTTCAGTTCTTGCGGATAGAATAGTTTTATTACTTCTTGAGTTAGAATTAGAGTTTTGATTTAGTATAAGATCGTCTGAACAGGATTTTTCTTCTGAACAAGATTTTGATTTATGATTTCGTGAAGAGTTACAAGTTTTATTTGTGCATATCTCAGTGGATTTTACACATTTTGGACTTGAATTTTCTTTGGATTTAGAGTTAGATTTAGATTGAATTGGATTGGATAGTAGTTCTTCACTACTTAAGGTTATTTGGATATCATTGGTTTCTAAATAAGAATGATCCTCTATGGATTTAGCATCATAAGGAAATATTTCATCGATATTAGAACTTGTCTCGATATTTTGATCTCTCAGAAATTCGTCATTGTCATTGTTTAATGGAGATTTTATATATTCAATTGGAATAGAACAATTTTTAAAGTTTAATTTATTTTCTTTATAATCAATTTGGCATTTATTTATTTCAAAAAAATCGCTACCTAATATACCGTCGAAATGAAGAGGAAAATCGTCTTCTACGACATAGAAAACATGAGTTTGGACAAAATCTTTTATCTTGAAATTTACGTTACAACTACATATAGTTTTATTTGGATTTAAGACATTTTTATCAATGCCTCGTAGAGTAATAGACTTAGAATAAATTTTTGGAATGTTTAGTATTTTTGAATATTTAATTAAAGAAATATCTGCGCCTGTATCGATTAGAAACTTGCAAGAGGATGGATTAGAATTATTTACTAAGGGTAAATCTACATAGGAAGTGACTGAGAAGTTGATGGTTGTGATACGGCCTGAACTGAACGAACTCCTCGAGAATCGACCGTTGGTTGTCGAGGATTCTGGAAGTTTAAAGAATTTGTTGGATTTTTGTTTTTATTGTTAAATTCGCGTTTTCTACATTCTTCTATAACGTGACCTGGTTTTTTGCAGTATCTGCAAAAACGTTGGGAAGTGTTGGTATTTTCTTTTCTTAAGTTTGGAGGAAAATCAGAATTGGAATTTGAATTTGAAGGTTTATAATTTTGATTTTGAGAATTTGACCTTTGAAGATTTGAATTAGGATATTTTGGGTTTTGAAAACTAGAATTTTGAAGATGTCTAACATTTCTATCTGAATTGTTTTTATATCGACAGTTATTTGAGGAATGGTTATTTCGTTTGCAAATATTACAGAATGGTCTGAAAATTTCTTGTCTTGATAACTGTTCTTGTTCTTCGGCAATTGCTATAGCAACAGCTCTTTCTAAGGAATCTGGATTTCGGGCTTTGATTAAAATAGAGAGGTCTTTGTTTAATCCTCTAATAAAGACATTTAGTGCTTGAGTTTTTAAGAGTTTAGTACATGCATTTCTTGCATCTGGAGATAAGTCTGGATCAAGTGTATTTATTAATTTTATATAGCAATTTTCAACTTTATTTGCAAATGACATTACATTTTCACTGGGCATCTGACGTAAGGAATGTAATTCCAATTGCCACTGACCTTCAGTTCGGCGTTCAGAATAAGCATCTAATAAGAAGTCTTTTAAATCTTTCCATTCGTCAAATGTTCTGTTTCTAGTTATGGCCCTAGCTTTATCGGTTAATTTAGTTTCTATAATGGCTAATAAGATGGGTTTGGATTGCGGATTTACTAAATTGTATGCTTTATCACAATTGTCTATGAATTCGTATAATTTTGATTTTGTACCATCAAATCTAATGAGAAGTTTTTCAGCTATTTCAATTGATACTGACATTTTATTTGAATTAGAAGTAGAAGAATTTGAAAGAGAATTTGAGTCGGGAGAAGGTATTTGTTCGTCAAATAAGTTACTTATATCAGGATATAAAGTAGACATACGTTTACAAGATTTTTAAAATATGAGACAGAATTTAAGATAGAATGTACTTACAAGTAGAATATTGTTGTTGGTCGCATAGTCTATTATTCCACGGGTTCACCTCTACTTCCGATGGAACTACAATTGGGTTATGACTGGAACTGGATTTCGAACTGGATGTACTGGACCCCAATGTAATTAGTTGTAGTGGCGATTTTTCCACACTGACAGTTTTTTTTGAATGATTCCTCGAAGGAAACAAGTCAATTCAAAAATTCCTCAGCTCTCCTTCTATCAGCAATCAGAGGAACTCTGCTACTAATATCCCACGTTCTGACACCAAATTTTGTTATGGAATACTATGCGTTTATTTCTTCTCCGGACTAACTCTTTGTTTTGGAATTAAACAGAATATATTGACATGTATAAATTTATTATATTAGAGGATGAAAATTACACTGCCTGTTATTTCTTAAAACTATGAATTTATAAGTTCTGTTATCTACAATTATTTAACGATGTTTCTGGATGGATTTGAGTACAAGAGATTGGACTCAAATATTAATATTAAAATAGCAAATACGGATAGCTTATCGAACAAAGAAATAAGAGAAATAAATTATTATTATTCCATAGATACGAAGTATTAGGCGAATAAACTAGCGAAACTTATTTATTCTAAATAGGAAAATATTTATGAAGAGTATTGATTCTGATTTCTAACAGCAAATAATTATTAGTGATTATACATGAGAACTTTTCATAATTGTAAATAACATATACCAGGTGACTAAAAACTATATAGAAATACATAGATACTTTAATTATCTTACATGTGAGTAGGTAGGTACATTTCAATAGGATCATTCATTAGGATGTTCTTACAAAGTTCAAAACTTTCTATAAATTCAGGAGTGTGTTTGATTTGCATTCCTTTTTTTAAGCATGATGTTAGCGGTTTAGTCAATTTAGCGAAATTTTTTATAAATCTTCGGTAATAGCCTATGAGTCCTAAAAATGATTTAATTTCTTTGGCAGTTTTTGGGATGGGAAATTTTTTTATTGCATTTACCTTTTTCGGATTAGGTTTAATGCCTTCTGGCGTAATGACGTGTCCTAAAAATTCTACATCTTTGCAAAAGAATTCTGATTTGTCTAATTGTATCTTTAAACCAGCTTCTCTCAATCTCTTAAAGACTTGTTTTATATTACTTATGTGTTCTTGAAGTGAAGTGGAGAATATTATTATGTCATCCATATATACAAAACAAATTTTATTTAAAATATCTTTGAGTATGTTATCCATTACTCGTTGAAACGTTGCAGGTGCATTTTTAAGGCCAAATGGCATACGAAGATATTCATAGTGGCCATTTTCGACATTGAAAGCTGTCTTAGGAATAGACTCTTTCTCCATTTCTATCTGTGTAAATCCAGAAGCTAAGTCAATTGTAGTAAAATATTGGCATCTGCCAAGTTTATCTAGTATATCCTGAATGGAAGGTAATGGGTAGCGATCGTCAACAGTTTTTTCATTTATTTTTCTATAGTCTACCACGATTCGCCATTTTTGTCTTCCTGAAGCGTCTAATTTCTTTGGAACAATCCAAATGGGAGAACTCCACGGACTCTGTGATGGTCTGATTATTCCATCTTCTAGCATTTTATTGATTTGTTTTCTTATCTCCTCCTTATGTATGTGGGGGTATCTGTATGATTTTGAATATACTGGAATTTCATCGGTGGTATTAATGCTGTGTTTTACTTGATTTGTGAAGGTCAATTTGTCTTCAGGGTTATGAAAAATATCTTGGTATTCTTCTACTAATAATTTCAGTGCATGTTTTTCTTCAAGATTCAAATGATCTTGTCTAAAATTTTCCAAAGTTATTTTCCGGTCCTTAGTGTTAATTGTATCGTTTATAGTAATGTTCATAATTTCTTCCATTGAAAAGCAATTAAAATTTCTTGTATCAAAATTTTCCGCAAAATTATTTAGAAAGTTGTTATCGATATTAATTAGTTGTGTGTGGAATGTTTTATTAACAAATTCAATTTTTACACGTCCGTTTTCAACATGAACTAAACTTGATGGGATTTTTATTGTTTTTGTTTCATTAACAATGTCGTTAAGAAAGATATCTCCATCTGGTAATGATGTCTGTATATTTTTTATTACAGACGAAAAAGGTGGAATTTCTATCTTTTGACTATTAAAATCTTTTCTATAATTAAGAGGGATCTCTGAGTTTTGATTAAAAAGGATTTGGCGATTTAAATCTAAATTTAAGTGTAATTTTCGAAGGTCTCGTATTCCTAATATACCGTCAAAATAATTATGGAAATCAAATAAGACAAAGTCGAGAGGTTCGGATATGTGAAATTCTTGCAAAAGGGGGATTTTGGCTTTGAATTGGGATTCTCGGGATCCTGCACACGTAATAATCGGAGTTGTGTGTCTTGTGATTTTTTCTGAAAAGTATTTTTCGGCAATGTAGGGTCTTAGGAGAGATGGGTGACAGCCTGTGTCAATTAGTAATTTAATGGGAGTTGGAAAGTTTAATTGAATGTATGGGAGAGAATTGGGAATTGTATTATTTAGATCAATGTGTTGGGTTAATCGTCGGGATTTTCGTGACGATCCTCTTGAAAATTTTCATTTATGTTTACAGAGTCTGTTTGGGGATTTGGAAGGTGATTATATGCATCACAATATTGGTTATCTTCATTTTCGTCTTCTACTTGATAAAGTTCTTCGAATTGGAAATTTGGAGGGCCTCTCTGAATAAAGGGAAATTTTTGTTTTCCGGAAGAGATTCTAGATGTCGTTGACATTGGTTCCGGTGAGAATGTATTTTTTGGGACATTCCTGGGATCAAATACATTTTTTGGTTTCCCAAAAACTTGTTCGTTTGTAAAATATTTAGTTTGAATAGGTCTAGATTGAATTTTTATCGGTTGGCTTGGAAAATTTTGTTTTGATGTACTTGGTTGATTGAAATGACGATTAGGATTAGATTGGTTGTAATTGGAAAAGGTTTGCCTTGATGTATTAGGCTGATTGAAATGATTATTTTGTTCATGGTGATTTGAATAATTAGAATTAGATGAATAACGTGTGTTATAGCGATGATTAAAGTTTGGATTAAGATTGCGGTGTTGTTGGTTATAACTTATTTGATTATTTGATTTTGAATTTTGAAATTGAGGTTTTCCTTTAAATTTATTTGAAAAGTTTATTGAATCGACTCTTTGGTCATTATAAAATTGTCTATTTAATATGTCGGATGCTTCTATAAACGATTTCGGTTCCTTTATTTCAAGAATCGTTCTAGCTTTCTCATCTACGTTTGCAAGTATAATGTCTATGGAATTTGCTTCATTTTGTTCCATTAATATCGTTTTCCGTTCAGCACTTAAATTCGTTTCTGAATTTATTTTAATTTCCAATCTTGATTTGAGTTGCGATATTCTTGCTAAAAAGTCTATAATATTTTCGTTTTTGTATTTTGTTGTTTGTAGGAATTCTTTATTCAATGTTTGCCTGTCGATTCTGTCGCCGAAGTTATTTCTCAATGTACTTCGAATCAATGGCCAGGTATTTAAATCTGGTCTACACATTACGAAGTTTAATACGTTGTCTTGTAACTTCGAACATAATACATTATATGTAAAATCGTTCAAGGTATTATCCGTTGTCTGTCCATAAGTGCGATAATACTGGTCGCATCTTTGGATAAAGCTTTCCAATTTTAACGGATCCCCATTAAATGTGGGTAAAAAGTCAGCGAGAGCTTTTGCCGCTTGAATTGTGGGTGTGTTATTTAATGCCATTTTGTTTAAGTTACAAATTAAATTATCAATATCACTTTGCATAAAAAATGTTTTTAAAATTACTCAAATGAAGAAGATTTATTACAATCTCTGACAAATGGTAAAAATAAAATAAAACTGGTAATAATTTTCAAAATATAAAGGAAAATAAGAAGTAAGGAAAATTCTCAGTAACTTACTTGTTTATTGTAGGTTCTCCGGATAAATGGTGGACACCAACGGTTGTACTGCAATTAACTGGAATCTGCTGCAACCTTCAGGTATCCTACTGACTGCGCCAATTAAATAACTCGTTTTCAGACTCGCGTTTTTAAAAACAATTTATTTAAAATTAACTAAATACAATGGTTAAATAACGAATCAAAACAAGTATACAATAACAATAATAAATCAGGAATGAATGTTCACAGCCGTGGCTGCACTATATATAACGCACTAATGACTTGGACTATGATGTGTAGATATCTCTTTTATTGTCTATTATAACTTGCCATCCAATTGGTTCATCACACTTGGGCCTTTATGTGTCCAGGATTCTACCACCATGTAGCAGTTATGGAGATCAAATGTAACATATTACAAAGCGATAGTCGAGAGAGAGTGTTAAAGTAAGGTGCTTCTTGTTGCTTAGGCAAGGTTGTCATGAAAAGGCTGTTCTGGCTTGGCTCAATCCTGACGTACACGAATAGTGTCTGGAATCTAACATCTTGCAGTTATTACCAACTACACGAGATATCTGAACTTGGGAACCTTTATGGACTGTTCCATTATATGTGAACTCTTATATTTAATTGCAGATTTCGGTGAAGCATACTATACCCCCAAATACCTTCGTCTTAAACTATGTTAATCTGATCAAGACCAGTCGTTCTCCTTCACGTGTTTAGTTCTAACAATAAGTCGATGTAGCGCGTCATGGCTATTATGCTATTATGACTGTATCATCAATCAATAACGAATGATGTCAAAAAGTCTGTCTGTTGATGTTGATACCGTACTTCAGTGTCCATTTAAGTGCTTTAAACGAAAATTCGTGTCCAGGAGGTCAAGATAAAAAAGGAGGGATGACAGAACCACAAACCCCTCTTGTACACTTTTTTCGATTGAGAAATATCGATATAGAATCCAGTCCTACTCTCACAGATGCCACTTGATTTCAAAAAAAGGTATTCCTTATGAATGATTTTAGGTCGTCATTCTCATCTATCGAATCGTTTCCTCGGAGCAATCTTACTAATTACCTGAATTGCTGAGCTCTCTGCATTTCTGAAAGTAGGACAGTTAAGCTGAAAGTACTTCTCTTAGTGCGAAATCCATGTCTGACAACTGAACTGGTGATGGGGCTAATGTCTCTTTCACATCTTGTAGTATACTCTTATTGTTTATAAGTAATCTTTAAGAAGAGTTTTTAGGACCTGGACTGAAATAAGCTTTTTTTTTTGTCCTTTAGTCGAGGGGGGGCTGGAATCTTCAAACGACATCTCAGTCCAGGACGCTGCCTGACTAAACCTTAGTGTCAGGATTCGTTCTTAGTACTCTCGGCGATAGTTCCCGCGGTACTTTAAAATGACCCGCTCGGTCGCCGAGTCTACGCCGCAAACGCCCTCCCTGCCTAAACCAGACCTCTCCACTGTCCATCCAGCGATCGCGGAAGCGGAAGGGGCCGACTTGTAACGGCCGGCCATCACTTCCAAAGCACTACCTTTTATTCATATATTCGATCCATTCATACACATCACACACATCCCTAGTATCGGCCATCATACCCAGTATAGGGGCATTACTATGTGGTTGTCAGCTGTGATTATCGCCCCCCGGAATTTAAGACTCCTGTTACTACTTCGAAGGTTGTGTATCCATTAATATTGAAGTTCTGCCTATCGCCTTGGTCATGGAGGATTTTTTGGTTACTTACCATGAATTTTGTCTTATTCTTTCATTTTATTCGGAGACCCAGACTACCTGTTTCCTCCCTCACGCTGTATATATACCCTTCACACAGTCTCATGTAGAAATGCATTGACTGCATCTAGTTATCAACAGGAAATCGCCAGCAACGTGTTTTGATCCTTGAACACCAAATTCCCACCCCTGTCAGGCTCAGAAGATACTTTTAACTTATTGGCAATAATCTAATAGCGACATGAACCACTAAGACAAGTTCTATATAAAGGAAAAATTATAGACAGCCGAAGTAAATCGAATTATATTGCAATCTATATTGGAATCAAACAGCAAATGTCAAGGTTGAGGGCAGACTAACAGAAGAAATTCAAATCCGCGAGGAGTCCGGCAGGATGTATCTTATCGCCACTTTTATTTAATCTGTATAGTGAAGCTATCTGTGAACAAGCACTCGAGGAAGAAGATCTTGGTCTGATAATAAATGGTGAGACGATCAACAATATAAGGTATGCTGACGATACAGTTCTCCTAACGGAACGCTAGTAGAACTACAACATCTCGTTCAAAGTCTCAATATATACTGTAACAGTTACGGCTTGAAAATTAATTTGAAAAAAACTAAATTTATGGTAATCACGAAATCAAAGAACATCAGAGCTAATCTTGTAATAGACAATACAACGATTGAGCGTGTGCCCTGTTATAAATATCTAGGTGCTTGGATCACAGACGATACTGATCAAACAAAAGAGATTAGATGTAGAATAGAAATCGCTAGATCAGTCTTTAATAGAATGCGCAAACTCTTTTGCAATCGTGATATCAATATAAAGTTACGAATACGAATGCTGCGGTGTTATGTCTTTTCTACCCTGTTATATGGAGTTGAGGCTTGGACACTAAAACAGTTGACCATAAAAAACATCGAAGCTTTCGAGATGTGGTGCTATAGGCGCATTCTCAGAATATCATGGATGGACCGCGTCACTAACACGCAAGTACTCCAAACTTTAGACAAAAGATGCGAAATTCTAAATGAGATAAAAACTAGAAAGATGGAATACTTGGGGCACATTGTGAGAGGTGAAAAGTACGAACTTTTAAGAAACATCATGCAGGGCAAAATTAAGGGCAAAAGAAGTGTGGGAAGAAGAAAAATATCGTGGCTTCGTAATCTACGTGAATGGTTCGGGTGTAGTTCGATTGAACTTTTTCAGGCGCGCTGCTAACAAAGTCGCAGTGGCCATGATGATTTCCAATCTCCGCTAGGAGTGGCACGAGAACAAAAAGAAGAATATTCTAAAGCAAAAATGAACAACAAACGGTTACAAGGGGTCCCCCAGCCTAAGTCCTGAATTTATACACAAATGGCATAGAATGGTCTCAGCTTCCTATCTTTACTTGTCACGCATCATATGAGACAGGTCACGCCATTTACTAATTCACAACTAATTATCTTGGTATTGCTCATTTCTAACGTTACTATCCACAAATTAGTTCTTTTATAATTGAAATCATTATGGCTTGCTGGACAGAACTATGATAATTTGGTGCTACGTCGCTGTTGCATTCACAGTTATTTCTCTACTGATTATCAGGATGGTAAATATCTGATCTATCGTTGACCTTTCCAGCAATAAAAGCCAGCATTGGTAGCGCGCTAGAATGATCTTCAAAGTTGGGAACTTTGCATCTGATCTATGAAACCAAAGATCATACTGTAGAAATAGAAACAGACGAATATAGAGTTTGCCAGATACAGCAATTAAATAAAACGAATGTAAGCCACTCCTTATCGTGCAAAAACTCTAAATTTTTGGAGGATCAGACTACGTACATCTCGTGGTATATATTATCGATATTATTATATGGAGTGAGACTTCTGGACATCTAAAAAAATGGTAATTTAAAAAGCAACGCGCACAAGGCCTGTCGAACTCTGGTTAGACCGCAGAGTATTGAAAAATATCATGGACCTGATAGAATTACAAATAAGAAAGTACTGGAGAGGGTTGGTAAACGAAACAGAACTAATACTCCATGGTTAAAGGAATCGACGTGTGAATTGTGTACACAATGCGAGATCGAATGATTTGTTTAGAGCAGGCCAAGTTTCTAAAATCGAAAATAGGCATTATGATTGCCCACCCTCCGTAAGGGAGACGGCACTCTAAGAAGAAGAAGACATATCACCGAATAAGGTGTGATGTTTCTCTAAGCAAGATAAATGGATAGCAACGATATATGATGAACTAATAAGGCGATATGCCTATATAAAGTTTCGCAATTGTGTTCTTTGTTTTCTTGTTTTATGTATATGGGAATTATTAACGCTTTCATTCTATTCTCCCATTTATGGCCCTCATTTCCCTAGTGTTTAACGGTCTTTTAGAGACGCGATCGCATTCTTTACTTCCTCAAGTGTTGGTGCTGGTATTTCGATATCTGCAAAGAAAATATCTGCTTCCTCCTCAATATTTATAGTAAATTCCGAAAGTATTCCTTCCTCGTTTTAAACGATTTCCGTTTCTATCATTAAAACTTCACCTGCTTCATTTCATCAGGCTGTGTATAACTCACTTCACAATAAGAATGTCCTTATTTGATTCCTCTCGCCACTTCTGTTTATTCCTGGATTTTGCTGTTCTAGGTAGTCCTTCTTTTAGTTATGAATGTCGCCTTGTTTGTGCTTTTATCTGTTAAAATCTGCTTTGTTCTCATCTGTGGAGTCTTGTAGCATTTTCAATCTTTTTTTCGTTTTTTTTTGTTTTTCGTATTTGATTTGTTCCGGCATCACAATTCGCCCCATTGTTCTCCAGCTGCATTAGATCATTATCATCATCACGTAGTGCTACAACCCTGGTGGGTCTTGCCTGACTGTACAAACTTTTTCCACTTTGTTCGATCTTCCATCAACATAGGGTCAAATGGAATGTTCATTTTCGGAGATGTCTGCTTGGATGGTATCTCTCCATCGCATTCTGGACGTCTAGTGGTTCTTTTGCCTGTAAAAATCTCCTCCCATACCAGTTTTACAAGCTGCATTAGATGTTCAAGAAAAATTTTATGTCTTTTGCACATGTTTTATTGTACAAGTTCTTGTTATTTTTGTCCGTTTCTTCTCAATTACTGCATAAACTGTTGTCTTAAGCTGGTCTTAAGTAAAATAAGTCGTCTAATATCAATCTAAATCAATTTAGATATGATGAGAACACAAAACATTTAGTTAAATGCCTTAGAAATATCAAAATGTACTACTTCTAGCAGTTATTCTACGTATTTTGATACGCTTATGTCGCTAATAATCTAAATCGGTGACAGAACTGTGTTTTTTATCTATTAAAAATAGAACAATATATAATTTACATGTAGAAACAACACAAGTATGCTTTTAAAATAAGACAAAAATAAAAAACCAATTCCCGGAAAACCCGCCAACTTATCCTGAGCACCGAAATCGTGACGATACGGCAGCCAAAGTGCCTCCAAGTCCCACCCTCGGCGAATCAAAATTCAGAAAAACGGAGAACGACGACGTCCCGGAAAAGCCGGTGAAAAGAGAAGAAAAACGCCAGCGGCTCACCGATGTACGCGACTGGCATCGGGATAATATTTACTCTCTATTACATCGCCAGTGTGTTGGCAGATCTATTAGGGGAAGCACAGTAGCAGCGTGGGTGTTGTGACAGTTATTAGACACCAATAAATCGGCGGAAAAAATGGACGACGATAGTAATCACAGCAGTTTGAAGGTAGAAAAAAGCTGCGGTTCGGTTACGCCGTTTTCGATTAACGATATTTTGAGTAAAAAAGTTGAGCAGAACGTTGATAGAGACGATGATAGTGATGTGCAGGAATCTGCCTTGGATATGTCTAAGAACCAAAAGATTTTAGAAGGTAAGATTTAAGAGGGTAGTATTTTGTTAATATAATATTCATCTTTTTTGTTTATTGAAAAAGAAATAAGAAAAATAACATTGTTTTCTTAATTTTAACATAATTTCATACGTTTAGAAGATTCATTATAATATAAATATAATTCGATTATATTGACTCCTACAGAATATAATATGCTATAGTTTCGCTAAAATAGCTGTAACAAAGTCCAATTTATAATTGGACTAAAAGCTAATATAATTGTACTTATCTATATAAAGTACATAATTATGAATAATAATAATTAATTAATGTAATAATTTATGATATCGTATATTTGATTGTATTTATGAATGTGTTTGCGTTCCGGTTTTTAGCTTCCAAAATTCTTTCCACTCTTCTTCTTCTTCTTCAAGTTTCGCTCCTATCGGAGATTGAAATCATTTCGGCAATTATAATTTTGTTGGTTACGCGCGCTGAATAGTTCAATTGAACTGCATCCAAACCATTCACGGAGGATGGCGTAGCCACGAGATTTTACGTCTTCCTATGCTTCTTCTGCCTTTGATTTTACCTGCATTATATTCTTAGTAGTTCGTATTTTCACCTCTCATGATGTGCCCCAAGTATTCCAATTTCCTGATTTTTATGGAATTTAAAACTTGCATTGTTTTCCTAGTTATTCGAGAACTTGTTCGTTTGTTTGCGATCCATCCATGATAATTTCAAAATAGTCGGTAACACCACATTTCGAATGCTTCTAGGATTTTAATGTTGGATTTTTAAGTGTCCAAGCTTCAACTCCATACAAAAGGGTAGAGAAAATATAACATCGAAGCATTCTTATCGGAGCGATATATTGATATCGCGATTACAAAAAAGTTTTCTCATTCTATTAAAAGTTGACCGTGCAATTTCAATGCGGCATCTTATTTCTTTTGTTCTGATCAGTATCTTCTGTAGATCCATGCTGCAAGGTATTTGTACGAAGATATTTGTTCAATTTGTGTATTATTAGTATAACTTGATGTTTTGTGTTTTGTAAAATACCATGAACTTGGTTTTCTTCATATTTATTTTTAGTCCATAATCGTTGCAATATATAGTTAGTTGTTCAGCAAGGTGTTGCAGTTCTTCTAGTGTTCCTGCAGAAGGACGGTGTCGTCAGCATATCTTATGTTATTAAGTGGCTCACCGTTTATTATAAGGCCCTCACTGACCTCGGCAAGCGCTAATTCTGAGATGGCTTCACTGTATAAATTGAATAACAAGGGTGATAAAATACACCTTGGCGGACCCACGGCGAATCTGGATATCCTCGGTCAGTTCATTTTCAACTTTCATTTTGCTGTTTGGTTCCAATAGAGGTTACATATGATTCTAATGTCTCTACTGTCTATGTTTTATTTAATAAAATTTCTTTAAGCGATTGTGCTGCACTCTGTCAAATGCCTTCTGAAAATCAATGAAACAGGCATATACTTCCTGATTTATATCTAAGCATATCTGCGAAAGAACACTTACTGCAAACAGTGCATCTCGTGTTCCAGTCCTTTCCTAAATCCCATGTGTGTATTACTTATGCCTTATCTAATTTCTTATGTATTCTATTGTGCATTACTTTTAAAAACAATTTCAAAACATGACTCATTAAGGCTATGGTGCGATGTTCATTGCACTCCTTTGCATTGGCTTCTTTGGGAAGCAGTATGAATGTTGATTGAAACCATTCTTTAGGTATTATACCTGTTGTATATATGGTATTGAATAGATCCAAAAGAAGATCGATAATATTCAGTATTCACAATTTTGAGTAGTTCGATAGGAACTTTATCACCTTTAGCTTGTTTTATTGCATATTCAATTTCTTCTCTTATAATGTCAAGCCCAGTATCATTCTTAAATTCTTTTGGGTGCTTCTGGTCTCTCTTTGTCTTCAAAAAGTTATGCTGTATATTGTGTCCATCTCCGCATTGTTTTGGTTTATATCTGTTACAAGTGCACCCTTTCATCTCTTAGTTGCCTAGTTTGAAGTGTTTTTCTCATTCCTGTTAATTCTCTAATTCTTTTATGTATGTTAAAAAGTCATGTTTTTTCTCAAATTCTTTTAGTTCTTGGTAATGCTCATGTAACATTTTCTCCTTAGCTTCTTTTATTCTCTTTTTAATTAATCGATCAGTTTCATTATATTTATTGGATTTTTTGTGTTGAATGATTTTCTTTCATTCATTAATAGTAGTATTTTTCAGTCATCCAGTCTTTATGTTCTCTTTTCTTTGGTTTTTTAAGGTTTCGTTTGCTATTTTAATTATTGCTTCTTTTATATTTTCCCCATCAGTCATCCTCTTTCAGATATCTTTCCATATAGTGTATCCCTGTTCACTAGATCTTTTTGGACGTCCTCTTTTCGTTCTGTGTTGATATTTTTAATTTATTATTCATATTGGCATTCAGTGTAAATTCTTTTTATACTGCATATCCATACCACATGTGTTCTTTCAGGTGTATATCGTCAGTAACAGTTCATCAGCTTCCGAGTGATCTCATGAAGTGTTCGTTTCTATTATGATTTTCATGTAAATATTCTATAAAGTCCATTTCTGTTTCCAGTAGTATCTTTGCTGTTCAGCGACTAAATTGCTAAAAATCGTCCCTGAATGTTACTAAGCTTTTATAAACATAATTTTCAATGTAGAGTTTGTTTTATGTCATATTTCTTTACCAACATGTAAATTTATTATACTGCTTTCTATTTACCTATGTATCTATCTCAGCTTCGTCTTTTTCAAGTGCCCTTTCCGAATCAGAGGTTATATATCATCACCACTATCTTTAATCTATCTACTGCTTCTCCGAAGAGTTCTATTGAATTGCGTCGAAACCAGTATCTTAAATTTTCAACCATGACACTCTCCTTTTGCTCACTCTCCATTCTCCTCTTATTTTTCCCTGTATTATGAATTTTAGCATTTTATATCACTGTCCCCTCATTATTTTTTTCTTTGAACCTATTCTCTATCCTTCCATTGTTGGATATAGGTCTCCCCCAGTTCTCTCCATCTTTCCCTATCTTGAGCTGTTCTCTGCCATGTGGGACACTCCTTGTTTCCTGATGTCATCTTTCCACCTCATCTGTGGTCTGCCTCTTGATCTCTTAGCATTGCATGGACGCCACTTTCCGATGGCATTGTTCCATCGTCCGTCTTGGAGACGTTCATTGTGTCCAGCCCATTTCGATTTCAGTTTTGCTGCTTGTTCTATCGCGTCTACTGTCTTTGTTCTGGTTCTGATCCACTGGTTACGTTTTCTATCTCTAAATGATACACCCAACATTTGTCTCTCCATCGCTCTTTGTGCCTTCCTTATCCTATCCAAATTGGCCTGTGTAAATGTCCATGTCTGTGCTCCGTAGGTGAGGACCGGTATTATGCAGGAGTTATATACCTTGCTTCGTAAGTATAGAGGAATTGTTTGATTTTTTAAAACGTAAGAAAGTTTGCCGAACGCTGCCCATCCCATTCTTATTCGTCTCGATATTTCGGCTGCTTGGTTTTCTCTGTTAGCTCTGATTGCTTGTCCTAGATAGATATATTCATTTACCTGTTCTATTTTTTCTGTTTTTATTTTTATTGCCTCTTGGTCTTCTGTGTTTGTCATTACTTTTGTTTTGTTGAAGTTAATTTTTACGCCTTTTTGCAGTGATTTTTCATGAAGTTCATTCAGCATTAATTCCAGTTCTTGTCGTTCCGAGGAGATCAGGAGTATATCATCCGCATATCTAAGGTGATTTAGGTATTTTCCGTTAATACATATTCCTCTGTTTTTATTGATATGTTTATATCGCCTTGACGGACTCCTCGTTTAACTTTTATATTATCCGTTATTAATTTGTCGTCCAGAATTACGTCATGGTTGCGTTTTGGTAAATATCATGTATCAATTGTCGGTATCTTGAATCTATTCTACTATTGACCAGAGCTTCTTCAACCGCCCAGTGTTCAATGCTGTCGAAAGCCTTTTCATAATCTACGAATGCTAAGTACAGCGGAAGGTTGTATTCATTGGTTTTCTCAATTAAGATTTTAAGCGCATGTAGATGGTCGATTGTGCTGTATCCTTTCCTGAATCCGGCCTGTTCCACTGGTTGGTAGTTATCAAGTTTATAGGTTAGTCGGTTGTTTATTATTCTTGTGAAGGTTTTATATAGTTGCGACAAAAGGGAAATAGGACGGTAGTTGTTTAGGTCTGTTCGGTCTCCTTTCTTTACTACGCGTCCCCCCTCATTATTACGCGTCCCAAATATTGTAACTTTCTTAATTTTATTGTATTTATTATTTCTAAGACAGCCATGTATCAAAATACTTTCGTGTTTATTTTTTTTTGTGTCCATGCTATTCTAAGTGTCCGTCTGTAACACCACAGTCCAAATGACTGTAGCTTATATATGTGTTCTTGCTTCAGTGTCCACCGTTCAAATCAAACTTAGAGCTCTTACTCTCCATTTTTACAAACGCATTTCTTGCTATTTCTTTAAACACTATTTAAAATTTTACAAAAAAATAAATTTTTCTTACAATTGTTTTGAATGATAATCTACTTGAAATGTTTTTTACATGTACTTTTCCTAATTGCATTAACATTTTTTTGCTAGTATTTGGAAACAAAATATGTTTAAAGCGATATTTGTTTGACTTACCTCGTTTTTCACAAATAAGCATATGACTTACCCCCTTTGTAATTGAACATAATAATTATAATACACAGCGTAGTCGAAAATTTTATTACGTTAATACAAGCTTTCTTTAGTGCAACGTATATTTAAGAACTAAAAACATTAAACATTAAATATCTATGCATAAAAATCTAGCTAAAGGATACTTCAAACTTTTAGTACTCGTCAGTTGAATGAGAGATAAGTCTTTATCTGTGGGTAGATTGTTGTAAACGTCTCACAGTGATTCTGATATGTATGGCAGTAAGTCCATCAGGTGCTTTTCCTTTTCTATCGTTATAGACAAAAGCTTGTTATATGCCTCCTTGGGTAATAAATTTGCATCCGCTTTTCCCCTCTTTCCTAAATCTACGGTCTTGAAACTTGTATAGAAATTGTTTAGATTTTTCATACCGTAACCAATGAAACTGTCTCCAGTTTATCTTGTTATTCTGAGTATCAGCTTTGCTGTTAACTGGCACGGAATTAAATAAGTCACCAAAATTAAGAAATGCAGAGCGCGGCATTTCTAGAACTAAAAATTGATATTTTCTCCCAACTTGTCCAATTTGTTGAACCCAATAATGTGGATTTGAATACTAAACTTTTTCTACTCCATATGTGTGTGGCAGTATATAAAAAAAATTAACGTTTATATGAGGTCTCAAAATGAGGTAGTAATAACTAAAAATTAAGATAAACTTTAGATATTGGCGTTAATACTGTGGAATTAAATGAAAAAGTATCCATTGTAAACATTCACGACAGTATAGTCAATTTCCATAATTTTAATCTGTATTATACACCCACATTATCCGTGACGTAAATAGAAGTAAGCAAAAAACCGCTTTTAAATAAATATGTCAATGGCTAGAAGCCAAAAGATGACACGGCAAAGAACACCACAAAATGGTGGTTGATACTACCTGGCACCTATACTTGCGAAGCTTTCAGCCTAAAAGCTTTTGGCACTTTGGTTACGTGCGTTACTTAATTTTGGTAATTGGTCTATGAATGACGCCATCGTGGCACACAAAAAGGATTGTGCAGGGATTTATAACAATAATTTAAAAGGCATTAAGGATCGTTTGTGCTATTTTGGTTATACAACGATTTGTCATGGGTGTTTTAAACGGTGAATGATACCGAATTATACAGGGACGGCGAAAAATACAAAACGGAACAAAAAATTCGTACTCCTACACGTATTTGCTATATTTTTAAAAATATGTAAGTCAAATTTTAATATTAATATTGAGGAACTCAACGCTTATTCATGGGCATTTATCTTTATTTTTCTTTATTGTTTTTTTCTGCAATATATGCGACTATGTTGTCCTGTGGTCTTTAAAAGTGCATATCGTGGGCTTACTGCAAAAATCCGGTAAGTCCTAATTGTTTGTTCCGAGAAAATTACCTTTTAATGTTTACTATCACGTTAAAACTAAACTATTAATTTCTTGCAATTATTGTTCTAGAAATTATGTATTACAATATTTAAAACTATATTATGATACTTAATCAAAGCCCTAATGCATATTGAAGTTTTCCAATGAAATTGAAAAAGAATAATGATTTCTGTCACTTTGTACTCTGCTCAAAAGAAGTTGGCAAAAGGGCTACAATTTCTGATAAAGAAGCACTAGAGATATCTGGTACGATGGGGTAGAAAAATTTATAATTTACTTTAGATGACATTCTCAAAAATGAAATTTCAACATCCCCATCAATACATTTACCAATTATTCTCCCAACATAGCACACATCTTTTTGTTTTACAATCCCAAATGTAACCAGCACAAAATCTTCAATTTTCGATTCACTCCTGTCAAAATTTTGCTGTGGTTCTTCTAATACTTTATCATCATAGTTTTTGCTATTTTCATCATTAGTTGTCTTCTCATTCTTCTCATTTTCAAAAAGTAGTTTTCTTTTCGTAGATTTAGTACATTCAGCATTAGAGTTGGTGCTTTTCTTTGTTTTTTATTGTCTGTTTCTCTGCCAGAAGAAGCTTTTCTGGGGTGTCCTCTGTTTTTCCCCTTTTCTCTTGCGTTCTTAGAGCTAGTATTGAGTTTCGATGTTGGATATCCTCGTATCTCCTCAAGACTTAAGAGCCAGGCTGTTAAGAGAATAGGCGTAGAGTTTTGGCAGCTTGATGTTGGTGGAGTCTGAAAGTTTTCCCTTGAAATTTGGGGAGATGAGGGTGATTTTTCAAATTCTAAATGTGGTAGACTTGCAGCTAGTTGGCATGGTAGAGGTTTATCAGGAAGAGTTTCGTCTGGAGGATTAGGTCTTTCAGTGACCAAACTGTCAACTGAAAATATTCCTGTTTTTTTTTTTAAGATTTTATAATGTTCTGTGGTAACATGGCACGGCCATGTGTTATTCCAACACATGCGGCCACGTAATAGATTTCAAAACGTTAGCCTGGGTTAAACTTCAAACATGAATAAATTGCAGCATTATAATATGTTTTAAAATGTTTCATCAATCTTACATCTTATGGATGCATCATGCGGGTACAATGGGCTGAAACTATTAGAATGCACACGTCATTAGCTCTTGCTAGTTCTATTGCCTCATTTGACACGTGGCTGTCATGATTGTCGCAAATTAGGAGTATTTTTCTCTTTTCAGAGGAACCTGAACATTTTATAAAGTGCTGCATCTCATGAACGAAATTGGAAGTGGTCATCCAACCTGACTGATGAGCCAAACCCAAGGCTTCCTTTGGTGCTCCATTTGTCATGTGCCTCTTGAAGTACAGTCTCGAAAATACTAGAGCGGGAGATATTGTATTTCCAGCTGAATTTACTGCAAGACATTGGCTTGGAAGGCAGAGATGTTCGAATAATTGCAAATCTATATTTGCACATAACAAGTAAACAACAGCATATCAAACCGTCTATATATGTAAATAATACCAAACTTAAGCAAGTTGATAAAATCGTTTACTTGGACAGCAATTAAATTTTAACGCAGAAAGTCACGGCGAACTTAGATCTAGGATAGAGTAGGCTAGAGCTACTTTTAGAAGGATATAAAAGGTAATATGTAACAGAGACCTCAAATTGACATTGAGGATCCGCCTACTTCGCTGCTACGTGTTCTCGGTCTTACTTTATGGTGCCAAGTCCTGGACTGTGAATAAAATCTATCTAGGTCGCCTTGAGGCTTTCGAAATGTGGTGCTATAGAAGAATTTTAAAAGTTTCCTGGGTGGAGAAGATTCGAAACTCCACAATACTAGAACGCCTCAACAAGAATACTGAGATCATAAAAAGCATCAAGCAGAGAAAGCTGGAGTATTTCGGACATGTAATGAGAGGTCCCAAATATAGGTTGCTACAAAATATCATGCAAGGAAAAATAGTAGGCAAACGCAGTCCAGGACGAAGAAGAACCTCATGGTTGAAGAACTTGCGAGATTGGTATGGTGTAGATACAAGCATGCTATTTAAGGTGGCAGTGAATAAAATTAAGATAGCTATGATGGTAACTAATATTCTGAAAGGTCACGGTACATGAAGAAGAAGCTGCATTTATAAACAAAACTGTAGTAACCAGAGTTTCTCTCCCACCACTTACAGCAGCTACTACTTATTTTTGACCTTTTTGTGAAATCACACGATAATGTTCTTGGTTAGTTTCAGTTTTTGTTTCATCCATGTTCCAAATCCTGGATGAACCACAGAGTTCTGGGTATCTCATGATTAATTTTTCATAATTATTTAAAAAAGCATTTACATTATGTTTGTTAATGGAAATTGCACGTGCAATACTGCATTCTTCAGCAGCACGGAGAGATAATCTTGGGTAGCGTTTTATAGAACCGTATAACCAGTTCTTTCCTCCCATTCTTGGAGCTTCCCAGTTTTTAGGACAGTCAATATTGTTCATTTTGGCCATCTCATGCGCTAGTTTTTTAGTTTCTAGATTCTTCTTCTTAACATGCCATACACCAAAGTGCGTAGGCGACTATCTCATTGCTATAATTCTGTTCTTGGCGGCGTGACACAGCTCACCTGTATTGTGTATTCCTGTCCATTCTTTAATATTCCTTAACCAGGATAATTGTTTGCGGCCGGCTCCTCTCCTACCTTCGATCTTCCCTTGTAGGATTAACTGTGGTATTTCATATTTTGCTCCTCTCAATATGTGCCCAAGGTAACCAATCTTGCGTTTTTTAATTAATTCAAAGAGTTCTCTTTCCACGCCGGCTCTATTAAGGACGTCATCGTTTCGAACTCTATCCACCCAAGGTATGCGCATCATTCCTCTCAATGACCACATTTCAATTGCTTCAAGTTTGTTGACAGATGTTTTTTTCAAAGTCCACGTTTCCATGCCATAAAGCAAGATGGACCATATGTAGCACTTGACCATTCTGTAGCGTATTTCGAAGTTTAGGTGTTGATTACATAGGAGCGGTCTGAATTTCACAAAAGCTTGTCTTGCCATTTGTATTCGGGTTTTTATCTCGTGTTGTGGATCCGATTGGTCATTGATTGTGGTGCCAAGGTATTTAAAAGTTTTCACGCGATTTATACGATTGTCACCTATGCATATTATCGGGTTTTCTGGAGGGTTTCTGCTAATGACCATATATTTCGTTTTCAAAATGTTGATTTTGAGGCCATATTTTTTACCTATGCTATTCACCCTATCAAGTAATAACTGCTGATCTTCCAAATTATCAGTTATAATCACCGTGTCGTCCGTATAGCGTAGGTTGCTAATTGGTATGCCTACTTCCGTATCTTCTAATGCTTCCGCAAATATATTTTCAACATATAAATTAAAAAGCATCGGAGAGAGTATGCAGCCTTGGCGGACACCTTTCCGGATTTCAAATTCATCCGTATATTGGTCTTGATCAATCCTCACCTTTGCCATTTGGTTCCAGTATAGATTCTATAGTATATTTTCTAGATTGTTAGACCATAAAAAATTTTTGAACACTTAGTTAAATATGTATGCCTCAAGGTCGTCTTCCTATTTGTCAGTAAAAACGGTTCTAGTATCGTTTCTCAATTTCATATCATGTTCGCCATCTGGGTTATCCCTAAACTTTTTGACGTACATACCAACAGTTTGATATTTTAATCCAAATCTTTTAGCAGCATTTCTTATTGATTCACCATCTAAGATGGCCGCTACACATTCTTTCATATATTCTGCACCGAAATTTCCTTTTGTTTTTCCCTTCTTCCTATTTCTTACCATCTTTAGATAATCTGAAACAAAGAGAAACCCTTTTTAAATAACTAATAATAAATATATACAACTAAATAACTAAATGTATATAACTTTTAAACACGGTATTTCAAAAAAGGTGTACCTACTTTCCATTGCGTTTGTCTGATAGTGTCCCACACCCCTTTGTCTGAAGATGCTCCACTCGATGTGTCCAGACTAAGTGTAAAAATATAACCTAAGTGTGCCATCAGTAACAAATATGAATAGTACAGGTTATACAGCAATAAATGGACTTAAAACTGGTAGCAAAGTTAATTATCCTAAGTTCTAATAAAAACTCATCTTACCTTCAATCCAAAAATTTGACTTTCAACCACCAAAAATTAACTTTTCACTTCATGACATGGGCCCTTTACTGCGCTGTTCAACATACTGAACTACAATAGTGTGAGTAGTAATGGAATGTTTTGATGTCAGTGTTGCCAACCCAAGTCCTTAAATTTGCCCACAATATCAATGTCTGAAGCTGCCCCCGTCTGAAGGAGCCCTCCTTCTGCCTAGCAATAAAAAATATTGCTTTTTATCGTAAGACAAAAAATGCATATAAAAGTTTTGTTAAATTTTTTATAGCCATTCTTATCAACAGTACCGTCCAAAGTTGTACAATAATTGTCAAAATTTAAAGTTATTATTATAAGCGTCCCCTAGATTATTTTGATGTGTGTATTTTAAACATAAAACTACTATTTACAATCTGGTATTCGTATTTTCACGAATATTCACCAAAATACCAATATTTTGTTTTAAATTCTTTCACTTAGCATGATTTAAAAGCCTCTTCAGCTAAATTCGGTGGCAATATAATATGTTACGTCAGCACTCGTGAATGCTTAACGGTGCTCGAAGCTGATTAAGAACTATGTATAATTGAAAAAGATGGCCGGCCTTTAACGTTCGGATCCTCATCAAATTATAAATCACCATGAAAGTTTAAGTATTTACTCTAATAGTTGGATAACCCACAGAATTAACCTAAATATGTTTAAGTAATTAGGGATATATAGTGGCAAATTTAGAATATTATATACAGCGTGTAGAAAAGCTTCGACCGTACGAGGGTAATTTGACATTAAATTAACATACGTAAGAGAATATCAACAATGAGATAATTTCTGGAAAATATAAAGGATTATGGTAACCAAAAATACCACATCTTTGCTGATTTTGATTCGGCTTATGACAGCATAAACAAAACGGCTCTTTACAATGCAATTCAAGAGTTTCTTCTTCTTTTTCCTCTTTATAATCAATTCTACTTGTTCATTGGCGGATTAATACCTTTATGGAAGGTTGTCACTCCGTCTTTTGCCGATTCTGCCGATTGGTGAGTTATCTCTTGCAATTTTGACGGCAAGGGTCTCCTAAATTTTCTTCTAATGTCTTCAATTTTCTTTCGATCTCTCAGCGTATTTCCTGTAATTCTTCTCAGTAGTTTCATCTGAACAACAAGAGATACTAAAACAAGAGATACTAAACAACAAGATAACAAAGATACTATGAACAACAAGAGATACTAAAAATCATCGAAGAGTACTATAGAACATTATATAGTCGAGATGATCACATTCCCGAAGTAGAAATTCCAGCAATACTAAATCAAGGGTCAGAGGAACTTCCAGATATAACCGAAGAGGAAATTAAGTCAGCATTAAAAGTATGAAGAACAACAAAACACCTGGAGAAGATGGCATTGTAAGTGAAATGATAAAACTAGGAGGCGAATGCGTCATAAAGGCTTTAAAAACCCTTTATAATGCCTGCCTCTTTGAAGGAAATACGCCAGAAAATGGAATAATGCCATTATGATAATATTGCATAAAAAAGGAGATGTAACAGAAATTGGCAACTACAGACCTATCAACTTATTATCTCATTTATATAAACTCTTTATGAGAATAATTACTAACAGACTGGGACCTAAGCTAGATTTTCATCAACCTCTAGAGCAGGCCGGATTTAGGAGTGGCTTTGGAACAAATGACCACCTACAAGTAATAAAATCCTTGATAGAGAAAGTTATAGAATACAACAAGCCATTGATATTAATATTTGTAGACTTTGAGAAAGCATTTGACTCAGTCTAGCATAGCTCCATGTTAAGAGCTCTTACAGAGTGCAGTATTGACCATAGGTACACAACTCTTCTTCGAAATATATATGATAGCGCAATAACTGCTGTAAAAATGTACTATGGTGACACAGACACATTTCCCTTGGAGAAAGGTATTAGGCAAGGAGACACTATCTCTCCTAAACTATTCACCGCCCTATTACAGAGTGCTATGAGAAAAAATAATTGGGAAAATATTGGATTAAATATAAATGGGGAATTTTTGAACAACTTGAGGTTTGCAGACGACATAGTCCTTATTGCAGATCAGGTAGATCATGCATGCCAACTTCTTCAAGACCTTCAGAGCTCTTGTGCACGAGTTGGCCTTAAAATTAATTTTTCCAAAACACAATACATGACCAATCTGGTACTGGCAAAAAACATTTCCACTAATGGCACGCAAATTGAACAAGTGTATTCCTATAAGTATCTGGGCCACGAGATTAAATTGGGAAGAGACAATCAAACAACAGAGTTAAAAAGGAGAATAGGACTGGCATGGGCAGCTTACGGAAAACTGAGGGAAGTCTTTAAATCAGCTATTCCCATGTGCTTGAAGAGAAAAGTTTTTGATCAGTGTGTACTTCCAGTTCTGACATATGGAGCAGAAATATTGACACTTACCAGAAAAGTAATTAATAAGATACAAGTGGCACAGAGAGCGATGGAGGGGTCAATGTTGGGCGTATCACTCAGGGACAGAGTTTCGAGTCAGATAGTAAGGAGAAAAACTGGTGTGACGGACGCAGTTGAAAGAATTACAACCCTGAAATGGAACTGGGCAGGACATGTTGCTAGGGTCAGAGATGGAAGATGGACAAAGAAAATTTTAGAGTGGAGGCCTAGACACGATGCTTATCGTAGTCGAGGACGTCCTCCAACAAGGTGGTCGGACGATTTAAAGCGCATCCAGTCTAACTGGAATTAAGTTGCTCAAGATCGGATGCAATGGAATTATTTACGGGAGGCCTATGTTCAGCAGTGGACGCAAAATGGCTAATGATGATGATGATGATGAGTTTCATCTTGCCGTTTGCACGAGCCTTTGTGTTGTGACTGTGTCGGGTTTTGTTTCTGAGGCATATGTCAATATTGGCCTTACTTCTTCTTCTTCTTCTTCTTCGTCGCGTGTCATATCAGAATTATCCGACGTTGGCGATCACCATTGCGAACGCTTCTTGATCGTCTGCAAT
Source organism: Diabrotica balteata (assembly GCA_918026665.1). Classification (NCBI taxonomy): domain Eukaryota; kingdom Metazoa; phylum Arthropoda; class Insecta; order Coleoptera; family Chrysomelidae; genus Diabrotica; species Diabrotica balteata. The sequence goes on from OU898280.1 coordinate 1,163,440, forward strand.
AGGGAATAATTATGCTGCATTTGTTATCTGAGTCCATTAACAAATGTTTTTTAATCAAGAAACTTGTTTTCTTCCTACACCTCTACGGCCCTCTATATTGCCTTTAAGGATCAGTTGTAATATTTTATATCGACATACCCTTACTATTATGTCCCAGATAAGACATTTTTTGATGTTTAACAGTCTTTAGCAGTTCTCTATCTTTGTTGACGCTCCTTAGTACTTCTTCATTAGTTTTCCTTGCTGCTTAAGTTATCTTCAGCATTCGTCTATGAACTCACATTTCCAATGCTTTAATTTTATTCATGATCGATAGTTTTAGCGTCCACACTTCTGCACTATACAAAAGTACAGACCAAACACAGCACTTCACCATTCTTTGCCTTAGTTCTAAACTGAGATGGTTATTGCAAAGAAATGACTTCATTTTCATAAAAGTAGTTTTAGTCATTGCTACTTTACGTTTAATTTCTATGTCTGGATCTAGTTGGTCCGTTATCACAGTTCCCAAATATATCATTTTGTGAAGTGTCTTAACTTGGACTCCGTTTAATTGAAGCTTTGAATCGGGATGTGGGTCACGACTAAACACTAAAAATTTGGTTTTGTTTGAGTTTATTTTAATGCCCATTTCCTAGCCTACCTTGTAAATACAGACATTGCTTAGGTTAGTGATAGTTCTTAGATAACATTTATTTACAAATTTTTCTGTTTGTATGCTTTTGCCCGATATTTCAATATATTGTACAAATCAAATTTTTTCTCAAGATAAAAATCAGAGATACACTAACCTTCTACTACGGACGTGGTGTCCACATGACCCCGACTGAATTCAAATTACGCGCAATTTTTTATTTTTGTTGTTATAGGTTTGTGATTGGTAGCTACCTTCAAGTTATAGTGACGTCGATCGCTTCATATTATTATTTATTATTATTATCAAAAGTTTGAAAGGGGTCATTTTGGCACCACGTCAGTGTTTGTGAAAAATTTACGAAAATGGCAGGTTCATCCAAAACAGCTGATAAAACCTATGAAGAAACTCTGTTAGGATGGAATGATGAGGTAGAAAGTGAAGTTGGCGATATGGAAGAGTCAGGTGGCTCTTTAAATGACATTGAAAGTGAGCATTATACAGATTCGGTAGTAGAAGATGATAGTAAGGGAGCTAGTGATGACTTGTCGGACAAATCCGATTCTGAAAGTGGTGAAGAATTTGAAAATGGAATGAGTTATTATGGTAAAGTAGTCGTCACAACCTTTTGTACAGGGAACAAGAACAGAAAAACATAACTTACTTTCGTATTTACCAGGACATCGTGGTGGTGCCAAAGAGTTGGGCAAAAGTGCATCGCCTTTACAAATATGAAGGTGTCTAATCGATAATTAAATTTTAGCTTAAATTCTTATACATACTAATCCAAAATTATCTGAGTTAAGAAGAAACTATAAGCGGCTTAATAAACCAGAACTGGACGACCTTGATATTATTGCACTTGAAGCTTTTTTGGGCATATTATACTACAGCTCTGTTTTCAAATCAAACAACGAGGACATTCAGTGTTCAACAGACGGCTGTGGCCGTGATATATTCCGTTGTGTGATGTCTCAGTAGAAATGCCAATGATTTTAAGTTGTCTACGTTTTGACAACCCCGAAAACTGAGCGGAAAGAAAAGAAAATGATCCTACTGCAGCAATATCAGGTATTTTTAATAAATTTATAAATAAATGTCAGAAACAGTACTGTATGGGCCATTATACCTGTAATAATAAGATTCTCATAGGTTTTAGAGGGCGTGTAAAGTTTCGCATGTACATGCCAAATAAACTCAACAAGTATGGTCTGAAGGTCTTGATTCTTACTGATGCCCGTACTCATTATTTTTTCAATGGATATATTTATACCGGCAAAGGCAGCGATGGCAAATTATTAACAGATGAGGTAAAACAATCCATGGTAAAACTTATTCAACCTATTATAAATACCAACAGAAATTTAGCTGAAGACAATTGGTTCTCCTCTATTGAACTTGCAAATGAGTTGCGACAAAGAGGATTAACGTATGTAGGTACGTTTAAGAAGAACAAAAACGAAATTCTCACCGAATTTTTGTTCAAACAGAAAGAGAGAAGTAGGGAGTTGTATCTAAGGTTTTACTAAACATATTAGAATTGTGTTTTATGTTCCAAAGAAAAGCAAGGCTGTACTTTTAGTTTCTACGATCTATCAACAAAAATACACTAATTTTAAAACTGTCAAACCTGAAATGATTGTCTTTTATAATCAAACCAATTTTATTTTATTGTATTATCGACATCGCAGAAGTTAATTCATATATATTACACCAAAGCTATCCAGAAGCAAATAACATACTACAGGCAGAATTTGTGAAGCTGCTCGCCAAACACCTCGTTGAACGACATTTGAATAGAAGAATTATGAACCAAAGACTTCCAAGAGAATTGGGAATAAACATCAGTAGAATACTGAACAAACAGATGATTGATGAAAACGTGCATCCAATATGAACCAAAATCGAAAAAGACGTGGGCTCTGTGAACGAAAAAATGACAAAAAGACTAAGAATTCATGTGATGTTTGTAAGATCAACTGTAGAGTTAATATTTGTAAAGAATATGCAAAGTAACTTTTTATCTGAATTCCATAAATAAAGTTTGTATATTGTAGTTTTTTATATGGGGGATTATTTTTTTGTTGTTTATTTTGTTTTTTTTTATATTTCGTATATTTGAGGTTTAATTTTCCATAACTATTTTATAAACATTTTAAACAATAAAAAAATTGTAACATTTTTAATAAACCGTTTCATTATTTAGGACATTTTGGCATGTAATTTGTAATATGTTTAATAACTAACAATTTGGAAAAATATTATAAAAAAATGCATACACTAATGTAAAATATATCAAAGAAATTATATTGAACATGATTTGTCATATTTTTAAAAAATGTTGGCAATACCAAATAGAAATTAGATGGGGTCTACATGGCACCACATCCGTTATGTTCCAGAACGTACACTCAGCGGTAGAAGCTAATTTCATAAAGTTCTTACTAACGGATTTTCGACGTTTTTTTCTTTATTACTAGTTTAGACGATATAATACACCTGCTAAGCAAAGTGATTGTTTCAGATTCACTGTCGGATTTGTCGACCCTAGCTAGCGACTATTCATCCTGTCACCAATCAGACGACACCGGCAGGGACGCCAACCAACCTAACCGCAAGAAACGCTCGCGAGCCGCGTTCACACACGCGCAAGTCTTCGAACTCGAACGCAGATTCAGTCAACAGCGATATCTCAGCGGTCCCGAAAGAGCTGATTTGGCGGCGGCCCTCAAGCTGACGGAGACGCAAGTCAAAATTTGGTATCAAAATAGAAGGTAAGAATTTTATATCGATTCTTTTACAATTTATACACACAAATATTTGGGATCACTGATTTTTGTTCTTACACTTCAATTCACAGGCCCACATTTTTTTTTTCATGAAAAAGTGTTTTAAGTTGAATAGGTGTCCTATAGTAAATGTGATGTGCTGATCACGAATCTGTACTTTGTATTTTTCCAGCATGTCAAGTTATTAAGAGAAATGGGTTTGAAATTTTCATAGAAACTGCCAAAAATACTGAGAAAATATTTATTGACACTTTATTTTATATAAAATTATACTACAAAATTGAGTTTAATAAAAATTCAGTATAACCTACATTAGACAATATTTGTTTTTTTTTTTATTAAAGCCGTTCTCTTTTTTCATGAAAACTGCGTTTTTGTGTTCTCCTTTTTATGGATTTTTGTGATTGAGTCGCTCTTCAAGGTCCAGCAGTAATCAGCCATCATTCTTATATCCCATCTTCCTTGGTAACGTCTCTTCATCTCCTTTATATCTTGATGGAACCTCTCTCCCTACTCCTCGCACAGCTCCAAGACTTTTGGGAAAATAGTCAACGTAAGAATCCAGAAAATGAAGTTTGACGCTCATATTGCATCCCAGCTTTTTTTATAATTGTCGACCATGTTGCCTACAATTTCTTTATAGTTTGGAGACTTGTTGTTTCCAAGAAACCATCTATGACTTCTATGAAAGAATGCAAACCTGCTCCATGCAAACAATTAACATTTCTAGTAAACCTTTCATTTCAGGAAGGGATTTTTCCTCAAATTCTAAATACTGCTTTAGTTGTGCCTATACATAAAAAAAGTGACAAATCAAAATTGGATAACTCTCGAGACCTATCACGTTTACCTGTGTTTTTAAAAATGTATGAGAAGGCATTTAATACACATCTCCTCTCGTATATTAATAAGCACAACATTATAGAAAAGTCTCAATTTGGTTTCCGTGAAGGTATAAGTATGCAAGATGCACTACTAGCGCTGTGCAATAATATTTTATCGATTTTTGATAAGATTGATAAAGTTATCTGTTTTTTTTTTGACTGATCACGAGCTTTTGAAACTGTAAATCAGTCAATACTACTGAAAAAACTTTATCATAGTGGTGTTACAGCAACTGCGTTAAAGTGGATCCACACCTTTTTATCGAAAAGGTTTAAAAAAATTAAGGTCAATGTGAATATATTTTCTTCAAAAGAAAGTATCCTCTCAGGAATTCCACAGGGAAGTATCATTGGCCCTCTTTTATTTTGAGTTTCGGCAATGATTTAAATTAACTGATAAAAGATAGCTCAACATGTTTGGTTCGGAATCCATTAGATATTTTTACTGAGGCAATAAGCGTTTGAGTAGAAACCGTGGAACAGCAATCAGGTTGTTATGTCACTCAATTTGCTGACAATACTACAGTTGCACTAAATTCCAATAATTTTTTTCATGTAGTACAAAAAGCAAACGGTCTTGTAAAAAGTATGATACATTACTGTTTAAATAATGCAATAATCTTAAATGGACCAAAGACCAATATGGTAACCTTTTCACCTTCTACTATGCAGAGTCTATCAGTAAAACATGGCAATAGGTCTGTGGTAAATAGCCACTCACTAAGTTGTTAGGTGTTTACCTAGATTCTAATTCTTGGATGTCTTGGAGCTCTCATGTTGATTATGCAGTGGGAAGATTGTCTGTGCACTATTATGTTCTAATGCAACTTAGGAATTTTATCTTCCTAAATATCTTAAAACTTACTATTTTGTTCATGTATAGTCAATTTGCAATATTGCTTAGTTTGTTGGGGAAATTGCCTGCGAATTAATGAGGTGCTTGTTCTTAAAAAAAATTTCTCTGTATATTTTTAGTTGTGTTGTTTTTGTTAAGTCACATAGATGCAATTTTATTTGCAGAAATGATGTTTCCTTAACGAGTGGCTACTATTTTCGATACAAAAATAATTTGGAGACCCCTTTTCGTCACTTGACCGTTGTGGTCAAGGGCTTACCCAACATGCATTCGTTTGTATCATAAATTATCAAATTATGTTAAGGAGTCAAATATTTATGTATTTAAGAGAACAGTTAAGGACACTTCTTGTAAACACTTTCTATTCGTTAGAGGAATGCTTGCAGGCATCTTTTTAACAATTTGTATGTTTTTGTGTATATTTTATATGTTTTTTTGTTAACTCTTTTTATGTACTTATAGTTTTTACTGATCATAGATTGTATTTTGACGAATTTTAATACTTGTAACAGTCAGATGAAATAAAAAATATTGATTGATTGATGCTTCAGATTCACCTTGGGTCATTGTATTCTGGAACAATCTGTTCGATTTTAAGGTTCGAATTTGATGGCCTACAACAATTTCTTCTTAAGTTTAACTTTAGAAAGTGCAAAGAATTTGTCGCACAGATATTTAAAGCAGTCACTTTGTTTATCTAAAGCTTTCACAAAATGCTTTATTAATCCTAACTTTGTGTGAAGAGGAGGCAAAAGAACTAATTTTGGGTCAACCAGTGTATCAAGTTGCACATTTTTTGTCCCGATACAAGTCTTTTTCTGAGTGGCAACTCTTTTTTATCGTAATGTAAATTACGTGCTCGACTGTCACACTCGCATAAAAAACATGAGTACTTTGTGAATCCAAACTGCAAAACCAAAAGCATCGATATTATTTTGAGATTTCCACAGAGTTGCCAACAATATTCGCTATACTTTCTTTATTTAGCAACAGCTCAAGATTCTCAAATGTTTCTTTGAGATGCACAGAGTGAGCAACAGGCAATGTGGCATAAGCATTACCATTGTGCAACAAGACACCCTTCAGACTCTTCTTAGAAGAATCAATAAATAACCATCATGATGTGGAATCGTAATTGTCAGCTCCTAGTTTCATAACTACTTCAGGAATTTTATGACAATACACCAGTGAGCCCTCTTGAAAACAATATTTCGCGAACTCTTTTTTACGATGTCTATACCACGAAAATGTGGTACCTGGAGCCAATAGGTTTTTACCTTTTACCTTTCAGTCGAGAGTTTCTATACCACGAAAATGTGGGTACCTGGAGCCAATAGGTTTGTATCTCACTAAGTCTCTCACTAAGTCATTTGGTTCAGCTTGGATAAACTCTTGAGGTTAGTCTATCTCATAATTTATATCCAGCTTCATCGGTTGTTTCGCCTGAACTTTCTTCTGACGATTGCTGTTGGATGGTGTAAAGAAAAGGTGGAGGAATAGGCATTCCTGGTCCATGAGATACAGGTCGTTTAGCAGAAGGTAAATTAGGATATTGAATTTGTGTTTATTTTTTGAGTTGATAACCGTTGATATCGCAGGAGCAAAAGTAGCAGTCGTTTACATGGTTTTTTGGTTCCCTCCATACCATAGGAATACCGAAGGGTAAAGAGTTACGTGTACCTGTTGTACTTTTTCTCAGTAGTTCGACACATTGAAAGCACACTTTGTATAGAGCCCAAGTTTTGTCTTGATCGCCAAGTTTTACACCAAAGTATGCATGATAAGTTTACTTTAAAGTCTGTTATGTTTTGCTGATGCTTTCCTATAGTTAAATCACCACACACTTAACAAAATATATCAGGACTGTGTTTTTTTACTTTATTGATGACATTATTGCGCGATAAACACTCATAAACCAAATACAACTCGATGCTATAAAGGAGTTACGCTAATTTACTAGCGTTGCCAAGTCCAAAAAATTTATTTTCCCAAATTGTGTTTAAAAAGTTGCCAGATTTTGAACAGAATTCCCCAGATTTATATATTTCCGTTTTTAACAAATCTTCTCCTACATATGCAACCGAGTTGCGCTGTTTATTTCCTGCCATGTAAGTTACCGATATTCTACCCAGCCATAGGAGTTTTCAACGCTTCTTATTTGTTCCGAGCTTTGTCATATGGCGTATATTAATATTATACACTGATTATATGACATATGACAGAAGCTCGAAACAAATGTGAGGCGTTGTAAAGTACTATTGGTGACACTGACGGCATAGTAATTGTTTTTGACATTATTGACAGTATGCCAGTTATTATATAGAATTACAGAAAATGACAAATGACAATGCCTTATAACTCTTAAGAAGTCTTGATAATTTTATTTGTTTCTTGTAAGTCGGAGAACTCCGAATCTACACAGCTGGTTCATAATAGATGACAGTGTCAGGAAACTCCAGGCAATATCATTATTCGCGGTAGCGCCAATTCACCAAACTGTATTGAGTGTGGTCTATATGTGGAATCAGTCATTCAGAATCAGACTTTCAAAAATAACTATTTTTTGCTAAATTTAAAAACATATTTCAGCCAACAAAAAAGTTTTTCCCCATTCCCTAAGACTTCACAATTTTCCCCAGTTCTGGCGAAAAAATCCTCAGACCTGGCATCCCTGTAAACTCTATTTACGGAATACACAACTGCCAATGCAGTTAATTTGACGAGATCGGCAGTATTGCCGTTCTAAAGACATTAACATAATGTATTACAATATTTTCTTTCGAAATATAAGTATTTTAAAGAAATAATTTTAATGCAATTTACGAAATATCAATAAGGTACTTGTTTGCGCTAGTGTAGGTATAATATATCATAAGTAATATTCAATTTTGTGAAAAATTTTGACGTGATGAGCTTAAACCGAATTCATATTCAGAATCAGCGTATCCGTATTAGCTAAGGACACATGTCAAACTCAAAACACCAAAAATCATGTCGGCCTGTAATTAATAATTATTAATTTTCGCTTTTTCTGTTTTAGGTACAAAACCAAACGAAAGCAGCTACAGATGCAAGAATCCAGCCTCCTGAACCAAAGTGCGAAACGTGTAGCTGTAAAAGTACTAGTCAAAGACGATATCCCCGTTTTTCTACAACAGAAGAACCCAGTCTATCAAAAAACAAGTTACTACCCCGACCAAGCCAAGAACGATTTCTTTATGGTTCAAAAATATCCAAAATCCATCCAGGAATCGATGCTGAGTCTGTGTCAACAGTATTCTAGTTCTATACAACTTTTTCCTTATTTTAATTATTACCATCCGTCGTTGGTTGGGAATATGAGCCATCACGAAGAAGAGACGAATGTCGAGAGTAGGGAAGATCTTAATTAGTGGAGGAAAAATCACTTGTGGCACTGAAATAATCACAAAAATATACTTGAGATACACAAAACAATGTTACATTATAAAGGCCGTTATTTGCGCTAGATAATTGCTCTAAAAAACGTATTTTTTAGTAGTTTTTCTATTATTATTTTCAAAGAAGAAAGAACATTTCTTCTTTTAAAATTAGACATATGTTGCTTATTTCGACATTAAAAATTTGTTGAATGTTATCATTTGGGTTTGTAATTTATAATATTTATATAATTATTGTTACATATTTCCTTTGTGTAACCTTAGCGGTTAAATAAGGTATCACATGATGTTCTTTCCCATTTTAAAAAATCAAAGTTATGACTGTCACCTGAAGAGGGATCGCGTAAAGATCGAAACATTTATGGTATTATATACCACGATTATTTAAAAAACCATCTGTCTGAGCGTTTAGCTTATGTGCTAAAAATAAAAAAGTTAATAAAGAGGTAACTTATTTCATCGCATAGTATGTTATCAAATGGTAAAGTAAAAGCAGGAAAATCTTTCCCTATTGAATTTAACCTTTAATTATAAATTAATTTTAACATTGCAACAGACTACTTAAAATTTTCGTTGTTACTTAATCAATATCACTGACCTAAAGTTTTATAGATATATTTTATTACTATTTTAATGGGAATAAGCCATAATAAGTCTATTGACGTTTCAATTTTCACTTCGGAAAACGTTCTTAAAATACAAACATTAATAAATTAAAGAAATTTTGGTTTTTAGTACTGTAAATTTTTCTATAAATTCAATTTTATCTAATTGATGGATTCGATCGCTACTTGATGGAAATTAATTTTATGTAACAATAAAACACTGAGGACTTTGTTTTCAAAACTTCCACAAAATTTATTATATCTTATCAACTACAGTGTTTCGGTAGAGTTAATATTGCTGAGTTGCGTTCCTGGGACGACTTTATTGGAAGATAGTTCATTAGATTACATGAAATCAACTTTAACTGGAGAAAATGCGTCAGAAAAATCATACCATATTAGTCGTCTTTAAAAAGACAACCACATGCCATGATGACAGTAAAATTCTCCTGTTAGTGATTCCATAGTAAATCATGAGGAAAAAAAACAGTAAAAAACCTCATAATACTATCCTGACGTGATGAGTATTTGGTCTTATATTTAATTTACTCTTAATAAGATTCTACAAGGAAATAGCTTTAAAATGATATATTTGATGTCTAATTCAAAATTTATGTATCAAGTAAACTGACTTTTGGTTACCTTTTCTAATACATTATAGTAGATTATTTAAGAAAAGAGTTTCTCTGCTTGATTTATAGTTAAATATGGCTGACAAGTACAAAATAGACAAGCAGAATTGAAGTGAAATTGAAAATTTATATCTATATTTGAGCTACTGTAGTTTGTATAATGTTCTTGGTATCTCAAGTTTGTTTTAAAAACAATTGTTACCTTAATTTAAGCACTAGGATCTCGTAGGTTTAAACAAACCATTACAATATTGTTTTTATACAAACGTTTTTACGCAAAATGTTGATAATGCACAATTTAACCATCGTGGAGACTATTTTTGGTACGATCTCTAAAAATATTCGTCTTTACCGCTTTCAAAATCAATCATTTGACAAAAGGAACTACTCAAGTATTACCTGTAATGTTGTTTTTTGTAAACAGTAAAATTATGTTAGTACCAAATATTTTTATTTGTATAAATTGTATAATATGTATATAATTTTTTGTTTTATAGTATTTAGATATTAAAAATCACCTCTATTTGCACATTTATGTAATAAAATAGATATTTCAATTAATTGTTGGTTTTAATATAGACTAGGAGAATAAAGCAACAATACCGATAGAGTAATAACAAAATCACTTTGGCAAAGAGGCCAAACAAACAAAAAATAAACAATAAAAACAAAATAAATTTATGTATCATGAGCAACATGATTGTACTATTTACAATAGATCGATACAAGTCTTAGCATATGCTGATGACATTGACATAGTAGGGGCGTAGCAAGCGAGATGTTGAGCAATATCTCCTAGAATTGGAAACAGCGGCGAAACAGGTCGGTCTAGTCATCAACGAAGACAAAGCCAAGTACATGTTGGTTACAAAGGATCCGATAGCAAATGAGGAACGAGAAACAGTCTTTGGAAGTCATACCTTTGGACGTGTTGACAACTTCACATACCTTGGGTCGCTATTGACTGCTACCAATAAAACAAGCGAAGAAATCAAAAGACGAATAAATCTTACAAATAGGGCATACTATGGACTCCAAAAGCATTTCCACTCAAGAAACATTCAAAGAAGAACTAAAATTATTATATACAAAACATTGCTGAGCCCGGTTCCTCACATATGGAGCAGAAACATGGACACTAACGCAGAAAGATGAAAGACTTTTGGGAATATTTGAGCGTAAAAAACTCCGCAAAATATTTGGAGCTGTAAACGACCAAGGGCAGTGGCGCAGAAGTTATAATTTTGAATTGTATAGCTCTTTGATGAGCAGATGTCATAACGTTCATTAAAACACAGCGACTTAGATGGGCTGGACACATAATACGAATGCCAGAAAATACCATTGCTAAAAAGCTAAACCACAGGAACACCTGTAGGAAAAAGAAGTAAAGGCCGACCGCGAATTAGGTGGCTAGATGGAGTAGAAACCAACTTACGAATATTAAAAATCAGAAGATGGCAACATGTTGCCAAAAAACGAACAGAATGGCGACGAATCTTAGAGCAGGCCAAGATCCACAGAGGATTGTCGAGCCAAAGGTGATGATGATCATGAGCAACAAGTTCTTTTTCTTAGACTTATGGTCATACAGACACAAAAGGAATAAGACAGTATTTATCATTATAATTTACCTAAATGCCCTATCAAAATAAAAGATTACATCGATATTAGGAGAACAGGGACACACTCTTCTCGCCTATATTATCCAAAACGACAATGTTTTCTTTGTTTTTCAGCAAGCTTGGAATTAGCGTCGTCTTAAATCATTCTTTATATAAATCCCCGTCCATTTCGTCGTGGTAATCAGTGGTTTCCTTTTTAGACAATAAAGCGAATTCGACGCTTGGCACAAGATCAGTTTCACTTCCAGCATGAAGAAGAAGAAACTGAGGATCTGCTGTGTTGGAGCTTCCAGTCCAGTAGAGAGCCTTTTTATAAAGGCATCTCGTAGTTCTTGATCGTTCTGTTCCTCCGTTTCTTTTAGACTGAAGCCCCGACGTTAGTCCAAGACTCCTTTTGACCAAACCCAAATCCCAAACTTTGACCATTTTTTAAGTTCAGATAATAGTTTAATACATTTAACACCACAAGTTTTACATACACACTTATACACTGTTTACAACAGATACTGGCAAAGCCCCATGATGTAGGTAGTTTCATCCGCTTGTGAAAATTAAATAGAACTAAGCTTTCATAGTTTTTGTCAACAAGTGTTTGGTCTAATGGCCAGTACCCAAATCGACAAAAAAACTTGAAGAATGTGTTCACAATGGGAGCTATTGAAAATTAATACATATAGATAAGTTATCGACAATGAGTTTTTGATATATTTTACTTTTTCTATACTATTTTTCTTCATGTTATTGTTTAGTTCGACATTATAAATCTTATTTATACGTAGGTGATTGAATCATGCTTTACTCTACAAGCTGGAGTACCCCAGGTTCAATTCTTGCTTCAATATTATACACAGTCTACAATAGTGACATCCCCTGCCCGCAGTATAGATCGAAAGCCTTTCTTCTGTATGCGGATGACACTGCACTCCTCACATCAGGGCCACGTAGAGAGCGTGGACAATTGTCTGTATTCGAAAGAGCACAAAACTATTTAGATCGAGCTATTATGTGGTATAATAAATTGAGAGTGACCATAAACGCCTACAAAACACGACTTATTTTATTCAAATCCTCCAATAACCTTGTTATGAAAAGACCTTATTCTCAGAAACTCGGTTTCCATTTGGAAGTTTATTTTAACAGAATTCTCAACTGGAAAACCGACATTCAAGACACTCTATTGTCATTCTAGACAGTCTAATGGGCAGGACGTCATCTAAAACATGCGTCATACGCATCACTATAACAGCCGCCAAATGAACACCATCATGGCCACCGAAAGGAAAATCCTTAGATTCTTAGATCCTTAGAAATGTATATTAAATTGTAACATTTTTTTTTATTATTAATATATCAAATTATTTTTAATTCCTTTTACCCCCGTGCGATACGCCGATGATTAGGAATCCCGTGTTTACGATAGGAAAATATTATTGTAGACACCAAGCTGAAATGGAATTCCCTAATTAAGAAAGGTTTTTAATCCTTCCGTCTTAATACTCTGTATGAAAAGAACAAATGCTTTCCGGTATGCAGTTTCTTTTTCATAAATTGGTAATTTTCGCCGAAGGCCGTATCTTTTGACAATAATATAATCCTAAGGATTTTAATATTCTCAGGTCCAATTGTTAATACCGATTATTTTACCTCAACTTTCCAATAGTCGTTAAGGCCTTACCTTCTGAGAAATACATACGACGGTCCGATGATTTTAAGTGGGGGATATACCTTCTTCTTCTTTTTTCTTGGATAGTTGGTGAAATTTTTAGGGAACCAACTTACTTCTCGGTGGGCTCTTGTTGAGTGAAGTGATATCTCGTGATGCGCTTTGCTCACGATATTTCTTATCTTATCGTCGCTGTGAATTATTTTCTAAGTGTGTGTACACTTCATATTTGAGTTTTCTTTCCTTAGACTATATTAAATTATATATAGTTCTACACTACCTTTAATGGTTATTAAATTCAGTGTTTAGTACCAGAAAAGTATTAAATTCAGTGTATTAAGCTGCCTTCGTCAAGATCTACTGTAAGTAATCTTTATCTACAATTATCTGGGCGAGTAATATGGTATGGTACCATATCACCTGCCATTATCTGGACGTATCATCTATATCTTCACCTGTAGATTGCCGATTTTTGAATGTAATTGAACCATTCAAGAAATTTCTATAAATATTACCTATGAACATACAAGTCTCAGTTTTTTATTAAATAATAGTGCGAGATAGTTAATTGACTTAACCAAGTGCGGTTTGGTTTATGTTTTCATTCCTGTAACCTTTTTGTTTTTTTTGTAAATTTAGAGTTAAGTAATTTTTGCTATCTTTTGTATTTCCTATAATTTTTGTTCATTATCTTTCCTATGATATCTCGAGATACGCCAAACTATATTTGTATATGATTGCCTTATATATCTTGGTAAAGGTATTTTTTTATTACATTATAGCTTAATTTTATACATATATAACACCATTTCATAGTTGTGTATTTTTATTACCTGGGTTGCATTTAGCAGCATCATAATTTTGTGTTTAATATATTGTTATTGTTTTATGCATGTATTTTATTTGTCGGCTCCTAACAAGTTCCTGATAAAATAATAGCTCTGAACAATTACTATCTTTAAATATTACTATGCTTTTGAACTGTAGAAAGATCAGGCTGATTAAGTTTCGTAGGTAAGTAAGTGTAATAATTAATATATTTATTATTTGTTTATATATTGCGTTGACCAGATTTATTTGATACTTTACTGTTGGTATCTTTCCTTGGGTTTGATCTCTGAACCTAAATATCTTTTCTTATCTCTTTTCTTTTCTAAGGTTTTCTTAATTTTCTCCTTAACCCCAAAAAATTGAGTGGCGCCTGTTTCTATCTTCTCTTATCTTTGGTAATTTTACCCATCTATCTTTTTGTTTATTTCTGTATCTTTTCTAATATCTCTTATCCTATCTTTACCTATTTCTTCCGTTGGATCCATTCCCGGTTTCAAAAGCTAGTTTCGAACCCACGACTCGCTCTCCACCAACCATCTGGCTGCCGTCCGCAGTGTCTCCATTGGTTATCTTTCTAGCACCACCCAAAAAAGATTTCCGAGGTTACAAAATATATATACATATATATATATATATATATATATATATATATATTATATATAATATTATATATATATATATATATATATATAGTAACGCCATCGTTTTCTGTCCATCCATTCGTCTTCTTTGATGGCTCTATCTCTCATTATGTGTCGTACATTTTCTTCCCAGACAAATGAAGACCTTCGCCTTCATCTTCTTTGTTGTGGTGTGTAATTTAAAAGCTTTCTTTGGTCATCTATTTTCATTCAGTCGCTTCATGTGACCATACCACACTAGTTGTCTCGTTTCAATTCTGTCTACACTGGAATATACAGTATTTGTCCTCCTTTTGTCATTGGTTATTTGTTCCCCATATCTTCCTATGACTCTGCTATTTTCTTCTCTGTTATTCTCCCTATTCTGCCGTTTAAATCTCCTAATATAAAGATTCCACAGTTTTCTTTAATTTCAGAGAGTATTTCATTCATATTATTGTAGAAATCGTCTTTACTTTCTGGATCTGGACAATTACGATGTTGTGCCCATTCTTTTTCATTTCCAGTAAATTTTCATTACATTTCCAGGTAAATATAGATTTAATTTATTAGCTGCTTCTAGATGTCATAACCTTTAAAGCTAGATCAATATATCATTAATTATTAAAGTCCCAATAATACGGACGATTTACTGCTCTTAAATCTCCAACACTCTGTACATAAAATCATACCCATGGGTGGTATCAAAGTAGCGGGTTTTGGTTAAGTTCAGGGTTGAAGTAATTTAATATCCGATGTGTCTGTTATGTGTATTTACGTTAAAGGAGCTAAAGAAATGAGTTAAATTCACATTGTTTACATTTGTGAGTGTTACCATGTGCACCACACTTGACAGAACTGTGGAAATATAATAATTTTAAAGTAAATATTTAGCAGTAGGTCATCTATTTAGTTACGAAAACGGGACGTTTGTTTGAAGAGTGCAAGTTGGTAATTACGAGGAGACATTTTAATTCCTTATTCCTTTGTGGATCAGAATAAAAGTTGACTAAACATTTGTAAATGTATATTTATTAAAAAAGAATAATATAAAGATTTAGTTTGTTTTTATATTATAACTTCTTCTGCTTCTTCGCAAATTCTTGTACAACAAACATTTCATTTTTTTTCTATATTTCTTTCGAACATATCGAAACGAGCACTTCCGAATCCATATTGTGAGTTGTGAGTTGTGACTCAATATAGGAATATAATTGTTGTTTGATAACCTTTTCAATCACTTTGTGTAATTATCAGTTTTTGACGAAACACCTTTTTTATAGATAGGTAGTACTTTTGAGTATTTTGAATGACAGCAGTAATAGATACAGACCAACTGAAGGGAAAAGTTAGATCAACTGAGCATGGAACAAACTGTACTTGGTATACCATTTTTATTAGGTATAAGACATAATTGATATACGTGGAAGACATTGCCAATAAAGTTTATATGGATGATAAACTTTTTAAAGTTTTAGAGAATTCATGTTTATTTACTAACAACCAAACTTGCATCTCCAAATATTTGCCGACGACAGCATTGCACCTATCTGAAATAATTCACCTTCCTAGACTTGCCACTCCAAATCAGCAGTTATCTGCAATATCAATCAGCAGATCTAATAATTATTCTCTTCAACCTGGCACCAGTAAGCAGGCTGATGCAGATATTAATGCTGGTTCTTTCACATACATACTTTAACTGCTGTCTCCAAAACCCAATTAAGATAAGAAAAAGCTCAAAACCAATACTAAAAAGGAGATATCGAAAATTTTTACAAGCACCCCAAATAGAGTTGATCTTAATAAACAAAAGGAAGTTAGGAAAATTAAAGGCAAGATAACAAAACCAAAACCACGCAAAGAAATGCGGAAGTAGGTTCAAATTTCGAAGCTTGTGTCCAAGAAAAAACAGCCAGTGAAGGATAACAGTGACAGTAGTGAAGACTCAGATTCGAAATGTATCTATTGCAATCAACCTTTTAGTCGAAGCAAGAAGGAAGAGGGCTTGCTGAAGTGTCAACAATGCAATAAATGGGCAAATAGTGCTAATGTGGTTAAAGACGAAGATATATTGCCATACAGATTTTGCAAATACTAACTGATGGTGCCATTTGCTCTGCATACTGGTGTATACATCAATGCTACATCAATGTTACAAGATTTAAATCACAAATCGAATCAAATAGAATTAAAAATGAATCTCGACAAAACAAAGATATTAAGCAACAGCCTAGAAAACATCACGATAGATAACATCAATATAGAAAAGGTAGAACAATATATATTTCTAGGACATGCAATTAAAAACGAAAAGGAAATTAAAAGGACACAATTATCATCGGCTGCTTTTGGTAAATTGAGCTTCATTTTAAAAGACAGAAAAATCCCAATACGCTTAAAACGATAAACCTATGACACTTGTATACTACCAGTTGCAACTTACGGATTGGAAACTGTATCAATAACAAGAAAAATGGCGTAACAATTAAGAGTAACTCAACGAGCCATGGAGAGGGTCATGTTAAATATAAGCCTCAGAGACAAAATTCCTAACACCGAAATACGTTGATGAACTAAAGTAACCGACATCATGGAAAAAATAGCGACATTGAGATGGCAATGGGTAGGACATGTAGCAAGACAAGACACCAACAGATGGTCTCATAAACTGACGTTCTGGAGACCTCGAGAAACAAAAAAAAGCGATAAGAAGACACAAAAAAGATGGATAGACGATATACAGCTGTACCTGGAAAGCAGTGGATGAGAATTGCAAAAGATAGGGAAGCGTGGAAGCAATTGGAGGAGTCGCAGTGAAGACTGGTGTATACAGGACCAGGCGCTACTTTCAATTAAGTTTTAGTTTTTTTAAGGTGTCATTTTTTGTTAAGCATTATAATAAAAAATATTCTTCAAAACTATGGTTAGGGTATTATTTTCATTACTTATTAAGTTTGGTAGATGCAAGTAAAAAAGTGTTAATGGTCATTTTTGCCCCGATCTTTCTGCACTTCTATTTCTTCCATCAGTTGCAGAATCTCTGTCGTCATCCATGTCTTATTCGTACTTTCTTCGTTCTTCATAAAATTGTCTTTAATGTCGTCTATCGTTTTATTAAGAGATTCTATGTTTTCTTTTGTGCTTTCCGTTGTATTATCGATTTCCTTGGATTTTCTGTTTTGCTGATTATTTCTTTTATATTGAATATCAGCGCCTGGGTAGGTTTTAACACTGTAGAAACTATTTCGATATCCTTTGTTAACGAGTATATTATAGTATATTTATTTGGTTTCTTATAATAACGTCTTCTCCGTTGTCTCTTGGTGATTTCAACGTATACAGGTGGTAGTTTGTAAAATGTGTTTAGCACGATTAAGTCATGTTTAGCTTCACAGATACTCATTGTTTCTCCTCGTTGATTTGTCTCTCCTAATCCATAACTGTACTGTGTTACTGTGTAAAACTGTACTGTGCTAGACAGTCGGAAAGGAAGAGAAACTGAGCGAAAACACCAGAAAGCTCATTAAAGAAAGAAAAAATCAAGAGATCAGAGCAGAAAGGCGACTCAGCTGAATTCAGAAATCTGAACAGAGATATCTCAAAAGCAATTCGTAAAGATCAGAGAAAGTATAATACTGAGAAAATATAAAATGTGATTGAGCAAAATGAAAATATGAAAATACTCAGAAGAGAGATTTGTGATGGTAAAAAGGAAATTGTTAAACTAAAAGACAAGGAAGGTAATATAACAACAAATAAAGAGAGAATAGTAGAGATAGCAAAAAGCTTCTATGAAGAATTATACAAAAGCCAGTTAACAGAAGAAGACAAAACACAAATTAGAGAACGCAGAGTAATGAACCAAGGATCCGAACTTCTGCGTACCATAACGATAGAAGAAGTGAAACGAACTCTTAAGGAAATGAAAAATAACAAGGCTCCGGGAGATGACCAAATAGTAATAGAAGCTGTTAAAGTAGGAGGCAAGAAACTGCTGGAAGTAGTAACTGAACTATTCAATCTATGTCTAAACCAAGGTATTGTCCCTACAAAATGGAACAATGCAATTACTATCTTAATACACAAAAAAGGAGATATATCAGACCTAGAGAATTATAGACCGATAAGTCTGTTGTCACATCTCTACAAATGGTTTACCAAGATCATCACAAAACGTTTAGAACGAAAATTAGGTTTCTATCAGTCTAAGGAGCAAGCTGGGTTTAGGAAAGGTTATGGAACAAATGACCACCTACAAGCACTTAAAATACTAATTGAAAAATGCGTTGAATATAATAAACCACTTACGTTGATTTTCATAGACTTCAAGAAAGCTTTTGATACCGTGGAATTACCGGCAGTATTAGGAGCATTAGAACAAAGCCGAGTAGACTATAGATATACAAATTTGATAAAACATATATACAACAACGCAACAGCATCTGTTAAACTCCATGACTTTACCGATAAATATAGAATTGAGCGAGGAATTAGGCAGGGCGACACCATCTCCCCCCAACTATTCACTGCAGCTCTGGAATATGCCTTTAAAAAACTAGATTGGGCTAAAAGGGGAATAAATATTGATGGTGAATACTTAAGCCACTTGCGCTTTGCAGATGATATTGTCATTATAGCCGAGAGTTTAAATGAAGCTCACAAAATGATGGAAGAACTAAAACAGGCAATAGAACAAAGAGGCCTGAACATAAACTTTAAAAAACAAAATACATGACCAATTTAGTTCCAAGTGATGTTATGAGGGTAGATGGGAACGAAGTACATCAGGTCTTTAGCTATATCTATTTAGGGCATGAAATTAGAATAGGAAAAGACAATCAAACTTGTGAGATCCAGCGTCGCATAGGCTTGGGATGGGCAGCATTTGGCAAGATGCGAGATATTTTAAAAGAAACGCTACCGATTTGCTTAAAGAAAAAGGTTTACAACTAATGCATACTGTCAGTAACAACATATGGTTCCGAAACAATAACTTTAACCAAACATTCTGCAAATAAATTGAGAGTAACCCAAAGAAAAATGGAAAGAGCAATGTTGGGAATAACTAGAAGAGATATGGCACCAAATAGGATAGTGAGAGAGAGGACTAAAGTGACAGATGTCATAGAAAAAATTGCACAAGCCAAATGGAGATGGGCTGGACATATAGCACGTTTAAATGATAATAGGTGGACTAAAAGACTCATAGAATGGAGACCTAGAGAAGACAAAAGACACCGAGGCAGACCACCAAAAAGATGGATGGACGACTTGAGAAAAACAGTCGGAAATTGGATACAGAAGGCGCAAGATAGAGAACAGTGAAAGAACATGGAGGAGACCTATATCCAACAGTGGATGCAAGAGGTTGAGGAATGATGATGATGATGATGAATCCATAAGGACCAATATGTTGCCCTTCTTTTTCGTTACCTATTTTATCATTGAAATCTCCTATGACTATATATTTTTTAATAATGTGCTCAAACTTTATTCCAATTATTATCGAGTCAAAAATAACATCGAAAATAACATTATCGATGATTTATTGTTTATTTTTAGCACGTAGAAAAATTTTAGAATGAGTCTGTACTCTAAAAACAATAATTCTTGTTAAATAAATGATGTCAGTTGCCAAATCACTCAGTTTAATTGCTGTATGAGCAATTAAACGACCTATTTCTGGAGAGTGGGATAAAAATATTTACACAGATTTTTCCGAGGAAGTTTCGCTTACCGCAAGACAGCCAATCATGAGTTCAATTCAATTTAAAAATAGGATGATCGACTCGTTTGACCAGTCCTTCTAGGCATTAATAGGATGTACTTTAGCGTACAGGGAGCCTTTGCATTTAAAGTAAAGAAAATACCAATAATAAATCTGTATATGAAAAATGTCATTCAATTTAAATAAACAAACTAGTACCTACTAGTATTAAGATTTACGTATCGAAAATATTCATTTATATTATACAGTGAAAGGCTAAGATCTTCTCTGCAAGATATCAATTGTTACTCAGCTGAAATACAGATCGAAATTATTGATTTACAGAACCACACTATACTAAAAACCAAATATAGGGAAATTATTTCAACTGTTACTGATCCCAATTATATTGAATTTTGGAAATTTGTACCAGCAAACAATTTTCCTAATTTACACGAGTTAGCTCTGAGATATTGTTGTAGATTTGATTCAACGTACGTTTGTGAGCAAATGTTCTCTATTATGAACATAATAAAATCAAAATATCGGTCACGATTAACTGACATGCATTTAAAAAATCTAATTCTGTTGGCTAGTTCCGCAATTAATCCCAATATAGATGAATTAATTAAAAAAATACAAGTTCAAATACCACATTAAATAAGTAACTGTTTAATAATTTGAATTTTAGATAATAAGAAAATATTTAAGTTTTTTTGTTTAACGTTTTTATTTTATTTTTATTAACAATAAAGTAAGTTTGTTGTTATGTTTTACTTATTACGTTATTTTTTAAACCTCTACTATCTTGACTAAACGGAAAAATGTGGAATTTACATAAGAAATACATATTGTACCGTATATTATTAATATATAGTATCCATATTAGTATGTCGAAAAATTTTAGTGGCACGCCAAATTTTTTTTTGTTCTCATATTGGCACTCGACTTAAAAAGGTTGGCCACCCCTGACGTACATGGTGTATGGATGACGTCACCGGTGTGTTTTTTGACAATGGGCCTATATCCAGTAGTGGGCACGATTGGATGAATGATGATGATGAAGAGATCATGTTACCTTGACTAACGCCATTATTAATTGTGGTTATGCGAGACAAAGTGCAGTCAAGTTTGCACCTGACCGCACTTTGCTCTATAGATCTTCAGTAGGTAGTTCTAAGTAATTTGGTATTACAAACTCTTTTCAAAATTTCGGCGAAACTGACACATTAACACTGAAATAAAGTCATGAATTTATAAGGTCAGTATAAAACCAGTAATATTGCAGGAATAATATTGCCGAATTCTACCAAAACTGTACTGACAGCCAAGAAATTATGAAATGCGAGGTAGAACACGCTATAAATAATGCTAAAATTAGAAAAGCTTGTGGTCCAGATGATACACTAACTGAGTTGCTGAAACTAATAGAGGATGACAACATAAAAGTAGTAGTAAGACTTTTTAATTCAATATATAACACCGGAGTGATTCCCGCAGATTGGCTCAAATCCATCTTTATCGCAATACCTAAAAAACACAATGCGAGAAAATGCTCAGAATATCGATTAATTAGCCTAATGAGCCACACTCTTAAAATTTTCCTCAGAATACTTCACAACAGAATTAGACGCAAATGCGAAGAAGATCTTGAAGACACCCAATTTGGTTTTAGAAATGCTATGGGAACCAGGGAGGCACTTTTTGCGCTTAACATCCTATTACAAAAATGCCGTGACCAAAGAAAAGATGTATTTGCATGTTTCGTGGACTTCGAAAAGGCAATTCGATAAAGTACAGCATGTAAAATTAATGCAAATACTGAAAAATATCGGAATAGATGACAAGGATATTCGTGCCATTAAAAATTTGTACTGGAATCAAACTGCTATCGTAAAATTGGAGATAACTACATCGATGAAATCCCCATACATGTAGGAGTAAGACAAGGTTGCATTTTGTCGCCAATATTGTTTAATGTTTACTCGGACCAGCTATTTAAAAAGGCACTTGAGAGACAACCATATGGAATAAAAATCAACGGGGAACTACTTAATGTAATTAGATATGCAGACGATACAGTAATTCTATCAGATAATATTGAAGGACTTAAAATTCTGCTTGATCGTATTCACGAGGTAGGAGAGGAAATGGGCATTAAAATAAACTCAAACAAAACCAAATTTTTAGTGTTTAGTCGTGACCCACATCCCGATGCAAAGCTTCAATTGAACGGACTCCAAGTTGAGAAAGTTCACAAAATGACATATTTGGTAACTGTGATAACGGACCAACTAGATCCAGACATAGAAATAAAACGTAGAATAGCAATGACTAAAACTACTTTTATAAAATGAAGTCATTTCTTTGCAATAACCATCTCAGTTTAGAACTAAGGCAAATAATGGTTAAGTGGTATGTTTGGTCTGTACTTTTGTATAGCGCAGAAGTGTGGACGCTAAAAGTATCGATTATGAACAAAATTGAAGCATTGGAAATGTGGGTTCATAGACGAATGCTGAAGATACCTTGGACAGCAAGAAAAACTAATGAAGAAGTACTAAGGAGCGTCAACAAAGACAGAGAACTGCTAAAGACTGTTACACATCGAAAAATGTATTATCTGGGACATATAGTAAGGAGAAGTCGATATAAAATTTTACAACTGATCCTTAAAGGCAAAATAGAGGGCCGTAGAGGTGTAGGAAGAAAACAAGTTTCTTGGTTAAAAAACATTCGTGAATGGACTCAGATACCAAATGCAGGACAATTATTCCTTATTGCAGAAGATTGAGAAGCTTTCGCAATGGTGATCGCCAACGTTGGATAGTTCTGATATGGCACGCGAAGAAGAAGAAGAATTGTAAAAAAATGTTAGATATTTCAATTCTACCAAAACTTCATTTATTATTTCTTGGTAAAGATAAAAACTTGACAGTAAATCCTAAGTTACCTTATAGAGAATTGATTTTCTGTCTTATGTATGTAATTCCAGAGTCTAGATCAGATTTAAGTTTTTTGTCATATTTTTGGTAATTTTCAAATAATTGCACTGAAGAACAAAAATATTAAAAAAAGCATAATACAATACATTTAAAATAATCCAATTGGCATCAAACTTTTAGCTTGTGCCATCTATCGACCTTAACCTACACTTCAAAATTATGTGACACAAATAAAACATATATTTTACTTACAAAAAATGTAGATAAATATTAATTTTATTAAAAAAATTAATTTGATTATTTACTGAAACATTTGTTTATAAAGTACTTTTTAATATTTTCTATTTAAAAATGGCAACTACTTTCTTTCCTTGTAGTTTTTGTTTGCACAGAATCCAGTAGATGGCGCACTCTGCAGCACTTCCAAACTATATCTCTAGATGTCGCGTGTTTCCCATTGAACGGCAGAAAATAATCTATACGAGGGAGTGAAGAAATATAAACATAAGGTACAATAAGTTTATTAAGTATTAGCTTTATTGGGTATTGTTTTATGAACTGATTTTACTTAGGAAGCAAAAATATATTATTAATTGTCATATTTGTGAAATTAATAAACAAATGATTAATATGCTTAATATTCCGTCTTCAAAATAAACTCCTGGGCCAAATTAACGCACCACTTTAATTAATCTATATATTTACAATATAAGCACAAAATAAAACTAAGTTACATTGAAATAATAATAAACACCTACAAAAAAGTCCAACACGATTTTATCATGACCTTAATTTGACATATTTATTGTTTTTTTAATAATTCGTTTTTGCCGGAAATACGTGAATAAGCTAGCATAACTCCAAATGACAAAAAGAAAAAAATCAGTAGAGTAACACAATAAAATGCATCTGGGTAAACACTAATAACCTGTAGGCCCTCCTCTACTTCTTACGACTGCATTTATGCGTCGAGGCAAGCTTGATATCAAATGTTCAACAAAAAATTGCGGAATATTCTCCATTCTTCAATAACGACCTCAATGAGTTGGTTCTACGACTTCGAATTTGTTTTGAGATAGTCCCATAGATGCTCTATAGGATTTATGTCCGGGCTGTTGGGTGGCCACTATAATAATGAAATATCAACATCATTTAGGTAGCCAATGAGGACGAGCGTTGCCTTGCATGAATAAAAAATTAGGTTTAAGAAACGGAGCAAAAGGCATTACATGTTTGACAATAATGTTGTTTAACTAATAATGGGCATTCATAGACCTCGTACGTATGGGGACCAACTCCGTAAAAGCTTCAAAACAAATTCCCCCCAAAGCTTTAGAACCATTACCAAAAGGTACTTTAGGAGAGATATTGCAGTTAGCAAACCTTTCTCCTCGCCTTCGCCAGACACGCTCACGACCATCTGGAGCTTTTAGGCTTACTCTAGTCTATGAGAAAGAACTCGTTTCCAATCATCGATTTTGATGCAATCTTGCAAAATTCAATCTATGGTCCCTGTGTTTTCTGGTAAGTAAGGGTTTTTTGGCCGGTTTCCTGTTGCTCAATTCTGCTACATGGAAACGTCTTGTAACTGTTCGAGACGATATCGCGACATTTCGAACATATGCTAGTTCATTTTTTAGCAAATTGCTGGTGACTCTCATATTTCTGAGAACACGTTGTCTCAAAAAACGATCATCAATTTGATTAGTGCAACGTTTTTGCCCTTGGCCTGGTCTTCGATGGTACGACTGTGTGTCATTATATCGCCTCACCTTGCGACTGATGCTGGACTGATGTCTTCCTAACAAATCTGCAACGTATCGCATTAAATATCCTTCATCTAGGAGAGTCGATGCTCGCAAATTTCCTTGGCGGTGCAATTTTTTATTTGATTTTTATGCAAATAAACTTCCAACCATGCATGTGATACAAATCTTGAAATAATAAAATAATAAATAGCTTGTTTCTCACAAGCACTTTACTTCGGCACTTTTTATGAAAAGTTTAACTCACTTTTAGTCTAACCGAAGTTTAATACAAACTATTGTTATACCAAGACTATTATTAGCTTACATAACAGCTGTCACTATCAACCAAGGTCTATAGGCAACTTGTCATACAGTAAATTATCAATAAATAAAGATTATTGAGAAAAATATGAGTGCCTTAATTTTGTCCAGGAGTTTATCTACGAACAAATACAAAAATATAGTTTTTAGAATTTGTTTTTAATTTGTTCTGGATTTTTCAAGGTATTACCATTAACAGATATGTATAATTGTATAACTGCTACAGATTGTATTAATCAATTTTACGATAAATTGTATGACTGCATTGATCAAGCCATCCGAACAGAAATATCCAGCTTATTTTAGTATAGAGCTTATTAAAAAAATCAGACAAAAAACAAATTAAGCAAACATATAAAAATAAGGAAAGCTAGTACTATCGATAACAATAAATTCAAGAGTCTTAGAAATACTATTAAAAAGCAAATCAAAAATGAATTTATGCAGCATCAAATAATATTAAAGATAACATTTTGCATGACCCAAATTTTGAACATTCATAAGAAGTAGGAGACAAACCAGCGGTTTTCCACACGAGATGTCTTTAAATAATCATACATATACAGGCCCTCAGGATATTGCCATGGCTTTCCCTCATCATTTTAGCTCAATTTATCAGGTATCATCCACATATCAGGATAGTTCACAGTGATCTTTTAACTTTTCAGTTATTACTGAAGAAGATGTAAAGGTTAGTATAAAAAAATTAAAGCCAAAAACGGCCACTGGTAGTGATAATATCCCTGCCTATATCTTTAAAGGATGTTCTGATATATTTCAAAAGCCATTATCACATCTATTTAATCTATCTATTAAAACTAACAGTTTCCAGACAAACTCAAGACAGTTTTTAAATCAGGCAATAGAAACAATATAGAAGACTATCATCCTATAAGTATCCTTAAGTCCCTTGCTAAAATATTTGAATCTATTCTCTATGTGGATATACTGAAAAATTTTGAAAATGAATTTGCTCCAGAACAACATGGTTTTTGGCCTGGGTTATCCACAATTAGTAATCTGTGCATTCTGTCTAATTTTGCTAGTGAGGCAATAAATAATAAACTCCAATTAGATTTAATAATGACTGACTGCTCAAAAGCATTTGATATGGTTGACCATGGCATCCTTTTATCGAGATTGAATGAGTTTGGTTTTTCGCATGATGCTTGTACATTTATAAAATCGTATGTGGAATCAAGGTTTCAACGAGTCAAAATTGGTAGGTGTTTATCAGATAAATTTCAGGCTACATCTGGTGTCCCCAAGGGAGCAACTTAGGGCCTTTGTTTTTCTTAATTTTTATCAACTCACTACCACAATCTCTTAAATTTTCTTCTAGTTTGATCTTATGCTGATGATTTTAAGCTTTTTAAGACTATACATACTTCAAATGATTGTCAGTTACTACAGGAGGAGCTGACCTCAGTTGTGGAATAGTTTAGGGACAACAATATGATCTTGAATATTAAGAAGTGTGGAGTCATATCTTTTACTCGCAAAATCGACTACATTTAAAATAATTATAGAATTGACAATTTTGTAGTATCTAGAAAAACCAAATGTAAAGATCTGGGAATATACCTACAGGCTAACATGAAATTTAATGAACACTATATAAATATTGTTAATAAGGCCTACAAAATATTGGGATTTGTAATAAGAAATTCCAAACACTTTAGTATAAACACAACCATTAGACTATATAACGCTTTAGTCAGACCAAACTTGGAATATGCATCAGTGGTATGGACTCCTGAAGCCAAAGTTCATATTAATCACATAGAAAAGGTACAAAAAAGATTTCTTAAGGTATTTATACCTTAAGAAATACAATTTGTATATTCACCAATATCCTGGCTTAAGAACTTAAGGGAATGGTTTGAATGCAGTAGTGCAGAACTTTTTAGAGCGGCAGTCAACAGAGTCCGCATAGCCATGATGATTTCCAACCTTCGATAGAAGATGGAACTTAAAGAAAAATACTCACCCTACGCCATCAAAAGAGTTGCTTCAAATATTTGGCTTGCAGTCATTAGAGCAAAGAAGAAACATGCATTGTGTTGTGTTTATTCTATAATATCATTAACAATGTTAAATATAAGACATGTGGTTTGATCAACTTTATTAGGTTGATCAACAAAGGTTCAACAGTAATGAGGTAAACAGTAATGACCTATTTTCTTGTAGTCCATATAATTCTTGTGCAATAATAAACTATATGCAATATCAGTGTAATGAGTTAATAAAGATCTATGACATAGACGTCTTTACCTGTAGTGTAAGGGATATTAAAAAATGTTATGAATAGATAAGAATGGACTCAATTTTTAAAAGTTTATTAACTTGTGTCTTTTTTTTAATGTGCTTTACTTTCTGTGTTTTTATTTTGTACTTGTGTGTGTATATTGTATTTTTGTGTGTATATTGTTATACCAAGTAATGAGCACTCTTACATGTAATTACTACCTAGGTGGTGTTTGTAAGTTTTAATAAATAAATAAAAATAAAAAACAGTAGATACTACTTCATTGGGATATATTTCGGTTGTTGTCAGACAATTTTCACTATTTCATACATTTTATTATAAGTCCGATTTCGTAGATAATAGCTTTTTGCTTTTTGTTTTATAAAATATTTGTTTTAGATAGTCTAGTCAAGAAAACACCTAATTGAATATTACTTATACAAGAAGAAATATTTAAAGGGTATTTGCTATAAGAGAAACAGGTCATTCTACTTTATGTTTGCAAAAGTAACAGTTCACATAAATAAACGCAGTCAAATATTGTTACAATAAAAGTTACAATATGAATTTGCGCATGATTACCCCACTAACGCTGTCACTTGGCGCAGCGGGTGGGCAATTGTGTGCATATGTACAAAACTATAGGTATATATTAATAAAAAACAAGATCAAGGTTTGTAAATATTTATTTTTAGTATGAGTAGTATAGCATAGTACAAAGACATACTAAAGTTCATTATTATTGTCCATTTTTTCACATATTGCAAGATGGTTTCACACTAAAGACGATATCGACCAATTAGTCATCCTGATATAGTTTTAACTCTAGCTTCTCTTCTCACCTTTTAACAGATGCGTCATCGCCAAAATATCTCCGTGCAACACCTTTTTACAATATTCTACTTTTCCTTTATCTTCATCACTTTCCTTTTCTTTCAGCTGCCTCTAATTCTTCTTATATGGGAAGTTTTTGGTATTTCTTTATTAATTGTTGTTGCCATAGTCACTAAAGACTGTAATCTGTAAAGTTCCATTTCTCAGTAAAATTTAGTTGTATCCTTTGTATGAAACGGAAGTAACCACTTTCTGCACCCCTTTTTGTCAATTCCCGTTTCTTCGATATTAAATATCTTGCAAGATTGGAACTTTTTCATAAACATTTAAATATTGACTTAAAATTCTTTATCAGTTTCCCTGTTAAATGAGGTAATTCTATTTAGGCTGGTTCTTTCAGACTGTCTAAGTTTGATATCAACAGCTCCTTTTAAAAATGATACAGAGATCGGCAATCATCATAGCTATTCGGACTTTTGAGACAGCTGCTGTGAAAAGTTCATTTGATGTAAATCCGTACCACACTCTCAGGTTGCGTAGCCATGACATTCTACGCCTCCCTATACTTCTCTTTCCTTTCCTGACAGCAGAGATGAAAACACTTATACAAATGATGGAAAAGACACTATGGGACAAAGCTAGAAGTACAGGTATACGACGTAGATGCAAGGTGCAGGACATCAAGAACAGGGTAAGAAACAGAAGAGTAGAATGGAACGATCATATAAGCCGAATGACAACAAATAGAGTAGTAAATACAGCAAGAGACGATTCCCCAAGTAGGAAGACCACGAAAACGATGAAACAACAACTTACTGGAGACACATTGAAAAACAAACAGAGTCATGTCTACATAAAAGAAGAAAAAGAATAAGGAGAAAAAACTAGAAGTGTCTATAAATTGGGTAACAACCGAATTTGTACTATCAAAGCAATCAACTGCTTTCAAAATAATAGAGTTTAGCTAAGGAATACTTCTAGTTTGACTAAGCTGTCTAATTTTTCTACCAAAAACAGTTTAATAATTTGAGTACGCAACTCAGATTAAAAAAAAATCCACAAGGAAAACAATTCCTATAGCTGGCTGTATACCACGTATCACAAAAAAAAAGTTAGTCTTTGTAAGTGGGTACATTTATTTAAAAACCCTTAAAAGGGCTACATAAAAAAAAACGCTTTCGGACTAAACAGTCCATCATCAGGTTTAAAATCTGCTAGGTTAAAATGCCTGAGCCACCAAAAATACATGGGTAAAAACCCTTTAAATTACTTATAGTTATAAAAGATTATACATTTTGTTGTTAAAAAACTGTGATGTTCATTATTAAATTAAATATGACTTCAGGTAACATACATTGCAAAAAATTTTGAGTTCCAGAGCCGTGGAGAAAACCTCTACGCACGGAGAACAGCTGGAAACTGGTTTCAGCTTTTTAAATAAATATACCCACTTACAAAGACTAACCTCTTTTTTTTTACAACTCAGATTATTTTACCGTCATTGTCCAATGGTTTGATCTTCTTCTTCTTCAGATGCAAATCCACTAATGGATGTTAGCGATCAAATTTTCCATTAATTCTCTATTTCTTGCAATATGTATCAGATGTTGTATGTCGTTAATCCCTGTCCATTGTCTTATGTTTCGGAGCCAGGACATTTTCTTGCGTCCCATTCCTCTCTTGCCTTCAATTTTACCCTCGATTATAAGTTGGAGGAACCGGTATTTTTCATTTCGCATGATGTGACCTAGATAAGCCGTTTTCCTTTTCTTGATGGTTTCGAAAAGTTGGCGTTCTTGGTTTATTCTTTTAAGGACATCTATATTTGTGATGTTCGCTGTCCATGGTATTTTTAGGATACGGTGATAGAGCCACATTTCGAAAGCTTCTAATCTGTTTATATCCCTCGTTTTAAGTGTCCAGCCCTCTACGACATATAGCAGCACTGACCACACGTAGCACTTAGTAAACCTTAGTCTCAGTTGAAGATCGAACTCTGAACAAGTCAGTACCTTCTTGAATTTCACGAAAGCTTGTCGAGCTTGCTCAATGCGACATTTTACTTCCCTGTCCGATGCCCAGTCTTCAAAAAGCCACGATCCCAGGTATTTAAATTTACTCACTCTTTTAATGGACTTAGTATTCAGTGTTATAGTGGAGTTTTCAAGTGCATCCAAGTTTCTGGAGATGATCATAAATTTGGTTTTTTTGGTATTAATCTCTAATCTCATTCGCTTACTGTATTCTCCGATTATAGTGACAATTCGTTGAACATCGACTATGTTGTCACAAATTAAGACACCATCATCAGCATATCGTATGTTGTTGATCAATACTCCATTCACTTTGATTCCCATCTTTGCATCCTCCAACTGTGCCGTTTGATGCCAGTACAAGTTTTCAATGCATCTTATGTCTTTTTGGTCTATATCAACTTTCTTGAGGATCTGCATTAACTTGTGGTGGTTGAATGAATGGTTTGATACAAGACAGTAAAGGCGTCAAACACATCTTTATTTCACATCATTCCGTATATCCCTCCTGTATTTTGTAACAAATATACCTTTGCGAAACATTTATCTAGCAAATCTGTTAAACCCTACACTACCATTAACAAAATTATTAATTACAAGGATACAATCTTCAGCTAGTTCTTAGTTCCGTTGAAGACACATGTGCTTGCCCGATATAATTGCTCGTTGCTCATTATTATTAAATAATTGTCGAAAGAATTTTTATTGCCATTGAGTAATGAGATATGATGTAATATTGTTTCACTTTTTAGAACATTGAATGCACCGCGAATGAATGGAATATATAAGTTGTGCAATTAAAACCATATTAAGAATGGTTGGACTGTGGTTGAAGAAAGGATCATATCGTTAGGAATGTGTATCATTTAACGCTAGATAAAACATAAGCTGTAGCCCAGAAAAGGATGTTTAATCGACAGTATACGCATAAATTTTATTTAAAATATTTATTTTAATTAACCCCTTACTGCATGATTTACTTATTTTTTATAAAAAAATCTGTAATTACAAAGCTCACTTCAAGATTACGGTAAAAATAAAAAATTTCCTACTTGGTTACTTTTTTGTATTTTTTATTTTTTTTTGTGAAATTCGAAACCAAATTCAAATTTTACTTAATCTGTGCCTTCTAAGAATTGCAAGGCAAAACAAACGTTGATTCCATATTTGATATTTGCTATGTTGCCAGATTTGCCGTTTCTCTGATATTATTAGTAACTTTGGTTTTTCAAATGCATCACCCTGTATATTCAGTCATTATTAGAATCTTCTATTCAATACGAGTTCAACTATATGTAACACTTATGATTTTTTATAGTCTTGAAGGTCTTAAATACATAAAACAGAAGTCTGCCAACGCCTAATTGTTTCAATAAATTTTTTGAGACTAATTATTTTCAACTACATTAAAACGTAACAATTGATAGACTAGACCATTTTTTAACAATAGTTACGTTATTAAGTGTTCAAAATGTGCTCAATTTGTGAGTTGACAGTACCCTAATCGATGGTAGAATGCGTCTACCACATTTCTCCACGATTGTCTAGAAATTATTTGAGATTAATCGATAATTCGTTGCCTTTGCTCTGCAAGCCTTGGCTGGTTAAGTTTTGTAAACTCAATTTTTCAAGTATCCATAATAAAAATAATCTTTAGCATTGAAATCGGGTGAACGTGGAGGCCATTCAATTCTACCTTGTCTACCAATTTATCGAACGGAAAATATCTCATCTAAATAACGCCGAACATTTACACCAACTATCTGACGTTAAATTTCCTTCGATAAAAAATGACGCAATTGACTAAGTACCTACTATACCTGATCATACATTTAATTTTTGTGGTCTGGTATGGTTTTCACCCATTCAGTGTGAATTTCATACGAGTTCAACTATTCAATACGAGTTCAAAAATATGTAACACTTATGATTGTATGTAGTCTGGAAGTTCTTAAATACATAAAACAGTGCAAAATATGTAGATTTTAATAAATTTAAATATTTAAATGTAGAATGTTGTGATATTGACATTTGTTCACGATTTACATTATAAACTAAAAGTGACAGTAGTTGTGTTTCGAAAAGTTCTGCAATTTAAATTGCTTCTCTAAAATGCCGTTCTCTAAACCGTTCTCCTATTCATAAGACGACGGTACAAAAAACTGTAAAGCGATTTGAGAAATCTGAAGAAGGTAAAGACAGATGGAAAGAGAAAAGTTTTGTTGAAGATCCACATACATCCTCAGGCAGGGTTGCGCAAGTAGGTCGTTCTTCAGTCTTACGTATATTACGTAAAAATAAGTTTAAGCCATACAAAATAAACTTATTGCAAGAATTAAGTGAAGATGACTTCATCTTAGATTAGAGTTTACTGAGGTAATGATGGATAAAATAGCAAATTATTAAAATTTCGTTAACAGAATATGCTTTCCAATGAAGCAATCTTTATACTGTGTGGAAGTGTAAATCGACACAATTTAAGGTACTGGAGTGACGCAAATTCACACTGAATGCGTGAAAACCATACTCAAAGACCACAAAAATTAAATGTATCGTCAAGTATAGTAGGTACTCAGTCAATTGGACCATTTTTATCGAGAAAAAATTTAACGTCAGATAGTTGCTCTAAATGTTCGAGTAATTTAGATGAGATATTTCCCGGACGATATTGAATCGCCTTCACGTTCACCCGATTTCAATCATAAAGATTATTTTTATTAGGATACTTAAATAATTCAGTTTACAAAACTTAACCAGCAAGTCTTGCAGAGCTAAGGCAACGAATTATCGATGAATCTCGAATTGTTTCTAGACCATCATGGAGAAATGTGATAGACGCATTCTACCATCGATTAGGGTACTGTCAACTCATAAATTGAGCACATTTTGAACACTTAATAATGTAACTATTGTTAAAAAATGGTCTAATCTATTAATTGTTACGTTTTAATGTAGTTGAAAATAATTAGTATCAAAAAATTTAATGAAACAATTAGGCGTTGGCAGACTTCTGTTTTATGTATTTAAGACCTTTCAGACTACATAAAATCGTAAGTGTTACATATGGTTGAACTCGTATTGAATAGGAGATTCCAATAATGACTAAATATATAGGGCAATGTATTTAAAAAACCAAAGTTACTAATAATATAAGAGAAACGGAAAATCTGGCAACATTGCAAATATCAAATATGCAATCTCCGTATCCCAAAATACCTTAAATTTTGTACAATTATAACTAGCAATTTACGAGATAATTGGCCGTTTCCAAAGTTTTGGGCCACTCTGTATATGAAATCAAATCATAACTGTCTTTTCATTTTTTTAAAGATCTTTGCCTTTCACTACATTATAATGGAAGATGACCATATAAATCTGTTCATACATCTTCCATTGGAATATCGGTTGCTGAGCCCCTTCTTTTCTTGTTTTGTAAATTTTCCATAGCTCCCCACGGACGACCCCTTTTTATAGTAAAACCAGCTTTATCAACTTTGCATAAACACTCTGCTGCTGCCATTTTGAATCTGCCAGAGCTAAATTATTGTGCTCATTATCATTTCGTCTCCAAAGAATTCACGCATTGACAGTCATCAAATTAATAATAGTTTGATCCTATAATATCCCATTATTGAGTCCAAGAGGTCTACTTTCCCCATATGTTTGTTGTAGATCGTTACAGCTTTTGGACATGAAACCTTTATTATGTGTCTTATCATTTATCCATTTGTCATACCTTGTAACAACAGGTATTTTTGTACCATCAATTATGGCGACTTTCTCTACCATAGTTCCTCGACCGTTCTTTTTTAATTCAGCCTCTTTTGGCATATTACTGTTTGGCACTCTGTTTATTCTAACTGTTCTTCTTCTTAACGTGTCCTATCAAGTCCCCTTAATGTTGGCGATTAACATGGCGAAACTGTCTCTGTCTTGAGCTATTCTAAAGAGTTGCTCAGCTTTCCATATTCCTGTCCACTCCCTGATATTCTTCAACCAAGAGGCCTGATTTTTACCAATTCCACTGCCTCCTTTGATTTTACCCATCATAATAAGTTGAAGAATATTATATCGGTCTTCCCTTACTACGTGTCCAAAATAATCTTTCTACATTTGATGTTATCAAGCAGCTCGCGAGCAGCATTTGCTCTCTCAAGGACTGCCACATTTGTTAGCATAGCCGTCTATGGAATTTTTAGTATAAGTCTGTGCAGCCACATTTCAAAGGCCTCCAGACGACTAATGGTGGATATTTTTAATCTCCATGCTTCGACACCGTATAAGAGGACTGACCAAATGTAGCATTTAACCATGCGCTTTCGAAGTTGAAGTTGCAAGGTATCATTACAGAAGAATGACCTCATTTTTAACAATGTCGTGCGGGCTATCTCGATTCTACATTCTATGTCTTGATCTGGATCTAGTTGTTTAGTAATATGGCAACCAAGATAATTAAAACTGGACACTCTTTAAATTATATGACCATCAACATATAATCGTGCATCTTGATGTGCTAAACGGCTAAACACCATGTGTTTTGTTTTTGAACAGTTTATGTTTAGGCCAAATTCTCTTCCCACTGTATCAATGGCATTTAAAAGGCATTTTAGTCCATTTATGTCATCACTGAAAATAACTGCATCTTCTACTCAGGATATGTCGTTACTCTGGTGACGCCATTCTTAAATCTCTTGTTTGCCAGAATATAGTCTATCTGATTTCTAATCATAATGTAGTGAATTATCTCCTGGTCCACTCCGTGTGTTGGAGTGTTAACTGTTACTATTAGTAACATACCCTGTTTCGTTAGATAATTTGCAATGGGACGCCGTTGGCCCAATTATCAAAGAATATGTTGTAATTATAAGTCTTGGTACTGTTTGTGTTAGCAGAAGAACCGCATTTAAATCTAAATCAGGAAAACCATCGGGTACATTAGTTCGGCTTCCTTCAAAAATTTCATAATTGCAGAAAAATCCGCTAACACCACTAAGAACAAATGCCTCATACCTCCATTTGTGGGGTTTTTGCGGATTATATTGTTTTATAGATGAACGCGCCTTTGTTCTGCTCATCTATTGCTAACAATTCTTCTTTAGGAACTTTAAGTAACTGATTCTTTAGTGTATTTAGTAGCGGTCCGATTTTAAAAAGTTTATTATGGCCAGGATTACCAGTAGCAATAGCATTGTTATCGTTCGCAAAATGTAAAAAACGTATTTTTTTCGTCTATTGCATGACATAACATCTAAGATCAATCGATGATTTAGGCTAAAGTTTCATAAGTTTTTGATGTCTTTTTTCCATTGGTTGATAAATTATATCTTTGGTCATCTCATTTGTTAAAAAAAAATTTAAAAATGGGTAAGGGGAAACTGCTTGTTGCAATTTAGGTGGCAGGTCAGTAGAAGCGGAAAATCTTATATTATCATCTGATGTTACCAAATTTCCTTCTTTCCAAGATGGAATATTTTCATTTTGTATCCTATATTAGATTAGGTCGTAATTCGTCCAAAGAAATATCATCTTCGCTATCAGAACTGCTTTCTAAATCTGATTCTGGGATAATAATATCTGATCCATTATTATCTTTTACATCATTTTCATAGTCTGACTCTGGAGCTAATATAATAGGAGAAATATCATCATCTGATAGTTCTTCGTCTTCATTACCATCTGGTATATCCACAAATATAAAAGTTTCACCATAAAACTTTTTGGATCCATTATCTAATATAAAAAAAAATTATAATACCTACTTTAGAGCGCATATTGTGGCATATATGAAAGAGAGTTTTGCAAGATAATGCATATTCTGCCATATAGTCACAAGCATATTTTTCATTAAAAAATTCCAAAATATAAAGAAATACGTGAAAATACTTACAGAAATTCTTTCTTGAAGGTCTATCCTTAATGTCTCTATTTTTTTGTACAAAAATCTTTGATAGAAACTTCGATAATTGAATATTAAATTGCACAATTCTTATGAATAGCTATCAAACCGCGGTCATTTGCAAATTTTCATAAAAGTTCACTTTGCTGCATTGAGATGGCGCTTTATTATGGGTTATACGAAATATGGGCTTTATAAGGACATGTCATGCATAAATACTTTAAAATAAGATTCGATATCTAAGTTATGTATAAAACTAAGTATTGTGCCATATATGACCCACTATGCGGTAAGGGGTTAAAAAGTTACTAAAAATGTATCAAAATGTCTTTCTACAACCATGTGCTTACATTAAAGTAGGTTGAAAATATTTAATGGAGTAAACCAAATACTGTAATATTTTCAATATGGTGCAAATATTGTTCTGTCTTATTAAGGACCTCCAGCTAGTTGATAAAAGTTTACCGAAGAAACCGTTTTACAAGTAAATATTTAGGAGTACTATTTGTTTTTGTTCCTTGTAAAAAATAATTAAATTTGTAATGTTATTATTACAACACTTAAAATGTAGTATATTGTGTTGCATTAATTATACCTTAGGTAATTTTTGAGTTAACTAATAATCGTCACAGTGTCCTTTGCAATCACCGAAAACATTTTTTCCACATAAAAAGATTGATCGATGTGGCGGATTTAGCGTTGACATATAAACTGTTTGTGTTTACACACTTGGCAAATGCCACGACGATTTTTCAAAAGATCTCCTTATCCCCTAACGATAGCCATCAGTTTAAATAACGTTAATTAGCTCGTAGTTCTGGCATCTCGCTTTATTCCTAATTATTTCAAAATTATTTTATCCACACAAATGAGTCGCGTATGGCACATCCATATCTCCGGCTAACAATCTCTAAGCACTCCTAATAAATTGATGGTCGAGGAAAAGAGCTAATTTAAAGCTGGACAGCTGCTTGGACACAGGCCAGAACAACCCGAATTATGATCCGTAAGACTAAGATTATCATTGTATAGAGGAGGAGCTTACCACCAAAATCTGCACCCTCCAAATATCAACTTCAATTTCAATTAATCGACAGTTTTAAAATTATTTTATCGTACCCATTTCTAAATGTATGCGTACATAGATATGGGCTGTTGTTACACCATGTAATAATACAGCTGTGTGATTGTTTTTCATTTTGCTCTCTGTCTAATGGCTTGTCTTTGTAAATTATTTTTTTTTGCCCAGGCACATTGTTTAGCCACTTGCTACCACTTTTTTCGTGGACGAATCCTTTTCCTTCTGGTGTTCTAATGCTATTTTTTATTGTTTAATAGTAATTGTTTATTGCATTATGTCCCATTACAATCAGTTACAAAAAATATAAAACAACTCTTCAGAAATTCAGGCTGATATTTATGTTTAGTATATTTATATCAAAAACACGTGGTATAAAAAGAAATAGTAAATGACATATACCTACAAATCAAAGAACAAGTGCACAGTTCAGGAAGTAGAAAGGCAAAAACAATTGACAGCGACAGATAAATGGAGAAAAGTAGAGGAGATTTTGTGAAATATCACAAATATCATCTAAAAAGAAACAATAGATCACACAATAGATAAAAGAACTGATGACGGAAAGAAGGGCATACAAGAATAAAAACGAACAACAGTACAAAAAAATTAATAAAATAATCAAACAGAAAATCAAAGAAGCTAAGGAACTGTGGCTATTAAAAAAATGCGAAGAAATAGAAAGGTTAGATAAACAACACGACAGCTTTAACATATACCGGAAAATCAAAAAAGACAGCTGGCATATACATGTAGATGGGTATCGGAAATATCATGGATAACAATAAAAAGATAATAACGGAATGTACAAATAATATAAACAGATGGGAAGAATACTGTAACGACTATTTTGCTTACCTTCGGGTAAGGACATGGGGTAGAAGATTGGGCAAACAAAATAATCGAAACAAGGGCATACGGCACTCAGTTGGTTGTTGGAGAGCTGGGCCGTGGATAAGTTGAAGATATGGGGATTGGATTGGGGCAACTACAAAAAAAAGAAATAAAGGGGTACTTATACAAATCTCTTGGGACAAACAGAATGAAAATAAACCGGAAACACCTCATGAAATTTAATATATATATTAATATATGAAATTATATATCTAATTATACCTATTACAACCACTAGTTGTAACTAGGGAAATAATTATAGAACATCAAAAATATAATAAATATAATAAAATATAATTTTAAATAAAACTCACAATAGATCAGAGAAACAAATTAAAAGTTTATTTTGGTCTCAAACAAACAGTTATCAAAAATACAGATTTTACCAGAACATATTATACAACACAATCCAAATTAATAAAAACTTACATGTTCTTTGTTTACATAAAAGATGGCTACAAAAATTTTGAAATGGTTCCTAGGTTATATATGGCCAATTTAGATTATCAAAATTTTATGGATATCCTTTTTATGAAAATTTTTAGCTACGACAAAAATAATATAAAACTTTAATTATTACAAATTCTTTTATTTTAATGAAAACAAAAATTAAAAATGTCTAGAATGAATTTAAAATTTAAACACAAAAGTTTGCTTTAAATTTCACTAAATTTTACTAAATTTCACGCGGCATGTCTGGGGTCGCGAACTGGATCTATTGGACTTGAAAATTTCTGGGAGAACTGGACTGGGAATCTCTGCACACGAACAAAAGGACTGCTTCAAGACATGGAGGATTAAAATGGGTGGCACTAGATACAAACTTCAGACTGGACTTAAAAAAAAAACAGGAAACTGGAACATCAGAATTGCTGCAGGCGACAACAAATCTCTTAAATACCTTGCAAAATGGTAGTGATTACTCTTTCCTAAACTGACACATTACAGGCAATAAATTTCACTACATTCAACAAATTTTTGCAGGTATTTTTTTGTCAAAACTACATAATAACTGTTGCCTTCGACCAAATCTAGCTTGACTGACGCCCCGCGTTCATTCTCCTAATTTGAACCCGAATCACCCCTTTTCCCCGCAGTTAGTCCATCATCTACAAACTTAAAACAAACAAAAAAATCCGTCCCTCGTTCTAAACGACCAAAACAACTTCTTAAATATTCCAGTTTATTGCGTTTTAACGACGAAAGACAAATAAAAACTCTTTTTTATATTAGGGGGGCATCATGAAATATAATCCTCTAGGCGACAAAAAACTTGTCGAAATAGATATAACATAATACAAATTAACAAAATAGCACGTAGTTTTTAAACCGGAGTTCTACCTGACTTTGTAACAAAAGGTTATGGGATTTGAAAGTACACATAGACAAAAAATATATCCAGCGTTGTTAACGCATTTAAGATTTTCGTAAAAGAGAAACACAGATATTATGGCAATCTTTATGCGTACTGACGAGATAAACGAACAGGAACTTATTATATAATTTAAAACGCTACAATACATAAAAGAGCTATTCGAAGACGACGACAAAATTCAGGTAATTGAACCAAGAGGAAGAAATGGGCCACCAATCTCCAAAGACGAAATTGAAAAAGCGCTAAAACGTATAAAAAATAAGAAGGCCATGGGACCAGATGAAATACCTACAGAAATCTTAAGAATATTAACAAAAAATCATATGGGTACACTCATAGAATTATTTAATGACATTTATTATACGGGAGAGATTCCAAAATAATGGTTAATATCAATATTCATTCGAATACCCAAAAAATCAAACGCAATAAAGTGTGAAGAGCACAGAACTTTGGGCTTTGGCACCAGAGAAGCGTTATTTACTGTACAAACAGTAATCTAACGATGTCGAGATATCAATTTCGACGTATTCAAATGTCTAGTCGACATCGAAAAAGCTTTTGACAAAGTACATCACCGAAGAATGGCAAAAATACTGCAGAACATAGAATTAGATGACGAAGACGTGAGAATCATTGCCAATCTATACCGATATCAGAAAGCCATAATACGAATAGACCAACACAAATCCTATAAATCGTGAAGTAAAACAAGGATGTGTGCTTTATCCTTTACTTTTTAATATCTGTACCTGGGAGGGAAAGGGCACTATGTCCATTTTTTTCAAAATTGGGATCTCAGTACTCTCTTACTAAACTCTTTGTGCTATACATAGTGGTATAAAGCACTATGTCAAATTCCTCATATTAACAAAGATAGGCTGGGCATGATGGGCCTGATGGGCCATTTCTGGCAAAGATGGGCATTATCCTGGTTGAAGGTAAAGCGCATCATCTACACATAATGCTACTATAACCTTAAAAAATGTTTCATGGGCTAGAGGGAAAAGGCATCATGTGTGATTGAATCTAGTTTTGACAGTTGAAAGTTTGTGTTTTGATGTACTTTGATTGTTTCTCTTCCAGTTTGATGTTATAATTTACAATTATACTTCTTTTGTGGTAAAATAATGATTAGATGTGAAAAAGAAAATGAATCCTGAGAACTCCCGTGACAAAATGCTGTGCAACTTGGCACTTTCACAAGTTACTGAGACTGAAAGAGGTAAGATATTTTTGAGGTTATGTTACGTATTTTTCTAAGGCATAATTATGTTGTTTTACTTGCAGTAAATGGTATTTTAAGTATTTTAAAGTAAATTTAAAGATAAATTTAGTACAATCAAATAGAGTGTCGGACATGAATGAAGTCTGTTAAGCAAATACTGATCAAAATGAGTTGTTATTCAGAGTCAGTTAAAATTGTTTTTGTGTACTCCATTCATAGCATTTCATGTAGGCTACTTTATGCATAAAGTTAATTAAGCATAAGTATTAGTTAACATATAAATGTAAACAGTTTCTAGGCTATTTTAGTATTTTTAATTTTCCGAAGTTTTAAATTCTTTTACCAGACAGTCAACTAGCCTTTTAATGCCTTGAAAATACATAGTGTTGATATTTTTTTTCTTTTAGGTGCACATGCAGATACAGTTTCCATTGCAAGTATCAGTAAAGAATATGACTCGAATGCTGATAAAGAGTATTATGACTCAGATGCTCTGATAAAGAGTATTTTCCAAATGAAAGCGAATATTCTGATTCTGATGTTGAGCATGAGGCGAACAAGGGCAGGATTAAGCATAAGTTAACAAGAGCCAAGGTAAGTGAAAAACCAATTGGCTTACTAGATAACAAACAAGAAAATGGGACTATACTCGACATAGACCTACTCTACTGTGACTTATACTTAACTAGCGACAGCAGCGATAATGATATGACAAATGACCCAATATTGACATTAAACGAAGAAAGAAATCTTTT
The DNA here is from genome assembly GCA_918026665.1 of Diabrotica balteata. NCBI lineage: Eukaryota > Metazoa > Arthropoda > Insecta > Coleoptera > Chrysomelidae > Diabrotica > Diabrotica balteata. The sequence goes on from OU898280.1 coordinate 1,205,063, forward strand.
ACTTTCCACTGTAGAGACAACATCAGAAAATAATAATATGAGAAAGGTTAAAAATAAATCCTTACTAAAACAATCAGGAAGAAAGAAGGTAAATCATGTAGGTGAATGGCAATGTCATCATCATCATCTTTGGCTCGACAATCCTCTGTGGATCTTGGCCTGCTCTAAGATTCGTCGCCATTCTGTTCGGTTTTTGGCAACATGTTGCCATCTTCTGATTATTAAGATTCGTAAGTCGGTTTCTACTCCATCTAACCACCTAATTCGCGGTCGGCCTTTGCTTCTTTTTCCTACAGGTGTTCCTGTGGTTAGCTTTTTAGCAATGGTATTTTCTCGCATTCGTTTTATGTGTCGAGCCCATCTAAGTCGCTGTATTTTAATGAACGTTATGATATCTGGCTCATCAAAGAGCTGATACAATTCAAAATTATATCTTCTGCGCCACTGCCCTTGGTCGTTTACAGCTCCAAATATTTTGCGGATCATTTTACGCTCAAATATTCCCAAAAGTCTTTCATCTTTCTGCGTTAGAGTCCATGTTTCTGCTCCATATGTGAGGACCGGCCTCAGTAATGTTTTGTATATAATAATTTTAGTTCTTCTTTGATGAATGTTTCTTGAGTGGAAATGCTTTTGGAGTCCATAGTATGCCCTATTTGTAAGATTTATTCGTCTTTTGATTTCTTCGCTTGTTTTATTGGTAGCAGTCAATAGCGACCCAAGGTATGTGAAGTTGTCAACACGTCCAAAGGTATGACTTCCAAAGACTGTTTCTCGTTCCTCATTTGCTATCGGATCCTTTGTAACCAACATGTACTTGGTTTTGTCTTCGTTGATGACTAGACCGACCTGTTTCGCCGCTGTTTCTAATTCTAGGAGATATTGCTCCTCGCTTGCTACGCCCTACTATGTCAATGTCATCAGCATGTGCTAAGACTTGTATCGATCTATTGTAAATAGTACCGCCATCCCTAATTCGTGTATCTCGGACTGCCTTTTCTAAGGCAATATTAAATAGGAGGCAAGCCAGAGCATCTCCTTGTCTGAGTCCATCCTTTATCTCAAAGGATCTAGAACTCTCTCCCTGTATTCTAACAATGGCTTCTAAATTAGACATTGTCATTCTCGTTAGTCGGATAAGTTTCTCTGGTATACCAAACTCATGCATTGATTGGTATAGCACTGTTCTCTTGACACTGTCGTATGCGGCCTTGAAGTCGACGAATAGGTGATGGGTTTCAATATTGAATTCTAATGCTTTCTCGCCAATGTAACATTAGAGAAAGGAAGTGTGCTGCCGGAATGGAGTACACAAACAAAAAAGGTAAAGTGGTTTCAGCTAAAACGATGAAGCCGGTATGTCATAGTAGACTAAAATGCTATGAAAAAAATACAGAGAATGACAGAATGCAGATTTTTAATTCCTTTTATACTGAGAAGAGCAATCCTAATGTCAAGAGGCAGTTTGTGCGTTCTTGTATAATTAGGAAAGCCACATGTCTATTTTTAATATAAAATCTCTAACAAACAGTTTTCGATATATTGGAAAAAATCAATTTTCATTTTCTAACTTCAAAGGACTATAATTTTTTTTATTGTCTCTGATATTGATTTAGGCGTCGTTGCAGTTACAGTGAGCTCTTGCTCTATGTTATTATCCTCCCTAAATCACGGCTGAACGTTGAACTGTCGGCTCTCTACGAAAATGTTGATCTATTGCCATTTTGTAATAATCACAAGTAAACATGTTTTTCGCTAATTAGACCAACTGCTTCACACATAAATCTTAATTTTAGAGACGTCAGCTAACGGCAGCACCAATTTCCACGAATACAATATGTTACATAGTACTTGTTTGGGTTACATTTTGTAAAATTCGATTTTATTTTGGTAAGTGATCGATTAAGTAATTACATATAAAAACAAACAATAAAAACGCATACAGGGGACCTACAGAACTTATTTCACTCTTTAAAATAGAGTCTTTTATTTTTCTTAAATACTATTTACCCAAAATATACTGTGAATTCACCATATTAATAATTTGCCCTCTAAAGACCTAAATAGACTATAATATAGAATAGAATAGACTAGAAATATGCTTTATTGTCACAAAAATTGTACAATTTTATGCACAAAGCTTACAAAAATCAGAAAAATAAAAAATAAATATACGATCCAATACAAAATTTAAATAAATTGCAAATTGCATAATAAAACCTTACGAAAAAGCATATAATACAGTTTGGAAATAATAAATCATTAAAACACTCAGCAACTGGTTAATAAGGGGTAACATATTAAAATATATTTCAAATTTTCTTAACGACAAGCAGTTTTAAGTTAAAGTTTTTTTTTGCATAGATATTTTGCCATTCAGCCAGTTACAACTTTTTTAAGTTTTTCCCAAAGAAGAGAAAAGAAAATAATTATCACAATATATTTATTATTGGTTATTTGATTTATACGTCCATGGTTATTTGTTTATCCATTGAACAAACCTGGTTACTTGCTTCTCGTCTAGGGACCCATCAAGACATTAAATTAAAACACAAACTAGATTAAGTTCGAGTTGACGAAACATATTCTCAAACAAAAATTTAACAAAATGGTATACCACAAGAATCAAACTTAAGCACAACTTTGTTCTTAGTAGCAATAAATTCGATATTAACACAAATTAAAAACCCCGCCAAAGCTAGACTATACGCTGACGACCTAGTTATTTTTCGTAGAGGAAAAACATAGCAACGATTCACAATCACATTCAAAAAGCGTTAACACACATTGAGAAATGGTCAGCTACAAGTGAACTTCGGTTTAACACTTCAAAAACCGAAATAATCTGTTTCTCAAAGAGAAATCAAATCCCAACAAAAGAATTATATCTACACGAACAAAAACTAGATTATGTAGAAGAAATCCGGTTCTTGGGTATGATGTTTAATAAAAAATTAACTTGAAAGACACATATTCAACAACTGAAAATAATAATAAGCTGAAAATAATAATAGTAATATGCATATTGCAAGAGCAACTGAACTGCTCCAACTTATAATCGAAGGCAAAGTCAATAGCAAAAGAGGACCAGGAAGAAGACGCAACTCTTGGCTTAAAAACCTACGGCAATGGACGAACATGACCTCCTAGGAACTATTCAGGACTGCCAAAAATAAGATTAAATGGGCAAATGTAATGGCCAACGTCCTTAAGGATAAGGCACCGTAAGAAGAAGAAGGGCATTATTAGACAGTGGGGCGTAATCTAGCTTTATTACAAGATCTCTTTGTGATAAATTGAAACTTCAAAGAAAAAAGGTCAATATTTCCAAAGTTAATCATTTCCTCAACACACAGTCTAGTACGAAGAAAGACTTGCAAGATTGGTATGGTATTGATACACGCATGCTTTTAGGGTGGCAGTGAATAACATTAAGATAGCTATGATGGTAACCAATGGTCTGAAAAGATATGGTAAATGAAGAAGAAGTGAATGTCAAAAGATGAGAAAGAATATATATATTAAGGGCAAAACTAGTAGAAATAATGTGCTGGAACATCAAAGGAAGTCCTAATACAATTAGGAGGAATATAGTCAGTGTAATGAGATACCTCCATTAAAATACTTGGAAAAGGTTCAGGAAAGTGTTTGAGAATAAAGAGACCTGGTGGTGCTCACACAGTTCAGGAAAAATTAAAGGAAAAGAGAAAATTATATAAACGACATTTAAAAAATCTGTACATAATATGAGGATCAAATTATTGCTTTGATGATATTCTTTTAAAAATTCCAACGGACAAACATTTTTTTGTCGCTTTACATCAGGGGTGCTCAAACGGTCGATCGCGATCGACTGGTCGATCGCGAGTGCTTTTTGGGTAGATCTCGAGAAGAAAAAAAAATTTAATAAGTAGGTAGGTAACTAAACTACTGTCAGCAGAGTTAAACGTTTTTATTAATACTGAACTATACAAATACATAGAATGCTTGACTAAGCATCATTGCAATTCAAAGAAGTGGGGACAACAAAATACTGTCCACACAGCATATTTTATATTAACTAATTATTTTATTAATTCAATATTTATTATAATTATTAATCAAATTTGGGATGATATTCTATCAACTACAAAAATGTATTACGTAATAAAATAACACTGCTTGCGGCAAGAGGTGACTTTATCAAAGGAACGCGCGGCACTTGTCAAAGAAAAGCTGTGTTGTTTCTAGACGAGAGACAGTACAGTCTAGTTTCGGGCGGTGCGTTTGACAGGAACATTCGAGACTTTCGTTCACGCCGATATAAATGTTGCGCCTGCAGCAATTGGAGTTATTCTGAATTGTAACTTGATAGCGATCCTACGTCGATACAAAGTTTATTATTAAATAGTGGAAAATGAGTGCAGTGAAGAAATCTAAAACGTATCATTTTAATAAGGATTGGGAGGAAGAATTTTTCTTTTCTATGGTGAAGAATAAATGCATTTGTGTTATTTGTCGTGCGTCAGTTGCAATACCTAAGCGTGGTAACTTAGAGAGGCATCATAAAACGGTTCATAAAAACTATAAAAAGGATTTTCCGCCACAGAGTGAATTAAGAAAACGAAAAGTAAGTGATTTGATATCTTGTTTGAAAAAAGAACAATCCATGTTCACAAGACCAGCCAAACAATCAAAAGCTGCTACGATCGCGTCATTTAAAATATCTCATATTTTGGCGAAACACAAGAAACCATTTGAAGATGGATCGGTGGAAAGGAAGCATTTATTGAAGCGGGTGAGACTTTATTTGGAGATTTTAAAAATAAAACAGAAATCATGTCTGCTATAAGAGAACTTCAGTTATCTCGTCCGACTGTCACAAGGCGTATTGAAGTCATGAGTCAAAACATCGCAGATAAACTAAAACATGATATCATGGAATGTACATACTTTTCTTTACAGTTCGACGAATCCATCGATATGACAGACACTGCCTAGCTGTGTATTTTTATTCGGATAGTATTCAATGACATGTTGGCTAAGGAAGAATTTTTGACAATCATTCCTCTGAAGGGGAAGACCCGTAGAGAAGATATTTATGACGTTTTCTTAACTTTTGTAAAAAACTACGAGCTACCAATATATAAATTAATGTGCATTACAACCGATGGAGCGCTAGCAATGACTGGAAACAAAAACGGTTTTGTGGCATTGTGTCGAGCTAATGAAGAATTCCCTTCATTTTTTTCATTCCATTGCATTATACATCAGCAAGTTTTGTTATGTATACGGAGGAAATTATGGGCATTGCAACCAAAGTTGTGAATTCCATCCGTGCACGTAGCTTGCTACGGCGACTCTTTCAGTTGCAGTTGGAAGATAGGGAGTCAGCTGAACACACTGATTTAGTTCTTCACACAGACGTCAGGTGGTTGACTCGAGGAAAATTCCTAGAAAGGTTTCAAGAATTATTGCCCGAAATAACAGCTTTTCTAGACGAAAGAGGTGATGACACTCAGATTTTGAAAAACGAAAAATGGCTAAATGATTTGGCATTTTTGACTGACATCACAATGCACTTAAACACCGTTAATTTGGAGCTTCAAGGTAAAGGAAAAACTATTATTGAGATGATTAGCGCAGTAAACGCATTCAAAAGTAAATTGCAACTTATGATAGATCAACTGAAAAGAAAGGATCTGAAACATTTCCGTCTTTGAAAGCAAGGATTCCTCAGTTGAATTATGATACGTATGAGGCTGGATTATCAAATATTTTGGGACAATTCGAAATGCGTTTTTATGATTGCAGTAAATTGGAAAATATGGCATCATTTATGAGTTATCCTTTTTCATGTAAAAACATTGAGGAATTAGCTACTGAAATAGCAAATCAGTTTAATATGAACTCATGTTATGTTGGAAATGAGTTGGTGCAGATTATATCAGATATACATCTCAAAGCTACAGTATCTGATACAAATATTTCTGGCGTTTTATATCTGAAGATAAATATCCGAATGTAAGGCAAATCACCCTTCAACTGACGGCATTTTTTGGGTCAACTTACTTGTCAAACTATCGCAATCGACTAACTGACGATCATATGACATCATGCTTGCGATTAGCACTCAGTGGTTACGTACCATCTTATGAAAAGTATGCTGAGGACATGCAGTGCTACGCTTCAACATCCAAAGCCACTCCTTAGTTAAGTTTAACACCATATGTAACTCTTTTGTTTTGTAACAACAAATAAACTCGCAATTTTGAATAACTATGAGTTTTTTTATTGATATTGTAGAGAAGAACCTAACTAAACCTAACCCAAACATTGACTAAAATAATGTACCTATATTGTGCAGAAAGCTAATATCTATATTTGCTACGGTACGCCCTACCTAGGTAGGTAGGTAGGGTGTATCGTGTATGTACGACAACCCTGCATCACACACACTTGCAGTCTCTCAGAGTCGATCGTAAGTAGTATAAAAATATTGAGGTAGATCGCCAGTAGTTCAAGTTTGAGCACCCCTGCTTTATATGTATTAATAAGGAACAGGCACTGACAAAAAGGAGTGAGAAAATTTTATAAACACAAATGTGGGATGTCTATAAAAAAAGAGCAAATAAAAAAAGTAAATTGGACAACACCTCGTATACGTTTTTAATAAACCGCAGCCACTTTCCTGTAATAATTTTCGTCGTTAAAAAACTTTAGCAAAGACATTACCCGATTTAACGCTCGCACTCGTTGCAACAATGTCACGACTCATAAATTATTCTTACATATTATGTCAAATTTGACATTTCGATCTTTTGTATCTGTTCTGGCTAATAAAAGGTTTATTGCGGGCAATCAATTAGGGCGCGGAGTAAAAACCTCCTTGCGCTGTACTTGTTATTATCATCGTCGCTGTGGATGGCACGAAGGCGGATTCTGAATCTTTGATTAATCTGTAGGAAAATCTAAAGTGCACTAACGGATTCAATTGTGGGATTTTGCTTATTGTTATAATAGTGCGGGTACGATACAGTTGAATTAATTTAATAAAAAGAGAAGACTGCATTTCTTAATAACTCTTTACTCACGTTTTTGGGGATGTCCATTGTGAAAATAATTAAAAAGGTTTAAGCACTCAATAATTTTCCAAATTGATATTTTAATACTTTATATTTTGGTATTTTTATTTGCTTCTTCTTCTTCTTCTTCTTGTAGTGCCTATCGGTTTCAGATAGGCACTACAAGAAGAAGAGTTGTAACGACTATATTTTGCCTACCACAGGGGGCATTAATATAAGGGGTAGACAATTGGGGAAGAAACTAAGGGGGTGGAGATAAGGCAAGCAAAATAATCGCTACTGATGCGAACGGCACTCAGGGTTTCGTAGGAGAGCTGGGGTCGTGGATAAGTAAAAGATAAGGGCATTGGAATGAAATACTACAAGAAAATGAAATAAAGGGGTCACTAATCTCTTGGGATAAACAAAATAAAAATAAACAAGAAACACCTCAAGGAACTTAATATAGGGCGCCACTTGAGGTGCCTAATTATGCCTATTACAACCACTAGTTGTAACTAGGGAAATAATTAGAAAACAAAATCAAAACATAAAAAAGATATCTTTTTCAAATAAACTCAAAAAGGGTTAGCTCAAAAAAAAATAATAAAATGTTAAGACAACAAAATTTAACATTTATTTATGTGTCACCACAAACAGTTACAAAATGGAGAAATACAAAATACAAAAACTTACGTGTCATCCGCTTACAAACTCCAGGCGTTGGAGATACTACATAATCTTAAAAAATTTATATGGAGGTTAACCTTTTTTAAAAATAAAACAAACTAATAGTCAAAAAAAAAAAAATAAAAAACGAGCTGTCACAAGTTAACATTAAATTTAAAAAAAACTAAACACACAAATTGACAGCTCAACTCAAAACCTAAAATTTACAATTTTAAATGGCAACGAAAGCAATTATTTAATTCAAAACAAATTGTCTGTCTTTACTTTAAAATTTGATCAAAAAGTTACCTGGATTTTTACTGACGAAATGCACTAGAATTTGTGAAACCAGACGCTACTGGAATATCCGGAATCATAACTGGAACTGAGGGCTTTACTCTCTGTGCAATGAACACTACTATCTATCTCCATATCTTCATATCTCGAACAAATCTATCTCCATTCTGCCAAAAGTCTTGGATGATAACCAGGGAGAAACAAAACGAGGATGGAATCGACGATTCTTCCATTCCTCACTCAAACATTTACTGAACCATTAACTTCACACTGCTACACATTTTCTTCATAAAAAAAGACGAACAAACGTCTTCATAAAAAAACACAAACAACGAGGAACATTTCGAATTTGAAGTCAAATTCGGACATAACGTTGACCGCTTTTCACCGCGGCTCTAACGATAGTGACGAAATTAAAAAAATTTTTCGCTTAACTTGAAAATAAACAAACAACGGAAATAAAAACGTAGATATCCTTTTGCGAAGCATTAACTTGAAAAGAAATTGCCGAAGTAAAATAAACAACTCTCAAATGGTTTTATTACTCGGCGACGAAACACTTTTGGGTACTTTGAAAGATACGAACTAACAACACGGAAAAATTCTTCGTTTCATTTTTTAAAAATATATAAGGAGTTTTAATATATTTTTTTATACGAGGAGGTTTTAATATACTCAAAAGAATCAATGAAATTGAAAATGCTACAGAGTTGGTCGCTTACTAGGTTGGCGACCATCATGGAAATCTGTATTTTGCAAACTGTTGCTCTGAAAAGATTTGTGGTTGTTGTGTTGAACCAAGTACATAGATTTTTCAGTTATGAAATCCTTCGCTTTCCTTATTCTTGTTTTCTTTCTACTTTTTCTTGTAGAATTAATAGTAGCAACCCATCTCTTTCGCTGTTCCTCATAATGTGACCGAGCTACTCGATTTTGGCTGTTTTATTGTGGTTGAAACCGCTTTTCCTTTTTGTATTCTTCATAAAACGTCCTGATTAGTAACGTGTTCGCTATAGAATATTTTCAGGATTCGACGATAAAGCAAAAGCCTCAATTTTCTTGCAGGTAGCGTATCTGAGTCGACAACTCAACTCCAAACAACATTTTAGGAAACATCGTAGTAACCTGATTTTTATGGGTAGTAAAGAAACATGACAAATGAATCATGTGAACAGAACTGCCAAAAGATCAACACCTACATGGGAGGTAGAAGGAGAACAGATAGTTGGAGATTGATTAAAAGTATGAGAAATAATAAGAAAAAGTCGTTATATCACCAATAACAACAGAAAAATGGGAAGAATATTTCAAAAAATTACTAACAGAACAAGACCAGAATTTACTAACATGGAAGACAACACGATAGGTATACGTATAAATTCATCACCATTACAAATAAGTAAATCAGAGATGGAAGAAATAACCAAATCCCTGAAAAATGGAAAATCCCCTGGTCCTGGTGACATCCCTGCAGAATTAGTGAAAGCCGGCACAGACAAACTCCAGGAACAGTTAAGAAAACTCTTTCAAAACTGCTTGAATGGGGCCAAATTACCAAAAGAATGGAAATTATCTATCTTGTCAACTATCCACAAATAGGGCAGCAAGGATCAGTGTGAAAATTACAGAGGAATCGCGGTAAACAGCACAATATGTAGAATATATGGAAAAACTTATTAAGAACAAAATAGTAAATGACTATAGAGATTACGAAGCAGAGGAGCAAGCTGGTTTTAGAGCTGGGCGATGCACAGTAGACCACCTGTACTCTATTACGCAAGTTATTGAGAAAAAAAAACAGCCGTTAATAAAGAAGTTGGCCTGGGTAGACTTACAAAAAGCATATGAAAATGTACCCCTCAATAAACTATGGTCAACTCTACAGCAAACCAACATTAAACATGGTCTTATCAAAGCAGTCCAAAGTCTGTATAATGGAACGACTGCAAAAATTAAAACTGGATCAAGGATATCTGAGGGATTTAAGGTCACGAAAGGACTAAAGCAGGGTTGCTGTATTTCGCATACCCTTTTCAAAATTTATCTGGAACAAGCACTCAAGCTGTGGAAAAGAAAATGTAATGGCATGGGAATCCTTCTCAATGACGAGACTACACTGTACACCTTTTGTTTTGCTGATGACCAAATACTGATTGCTCAGGATCATGACGACTTGAGTTACATAACTTGGAAGCTAATAGAAGAATATAACAAATGAGGTCTCGAAGTCAACATTAAGAAAACTGAAGCCATGTGTATTGGAGAGACAAAGCAGTCCACTATATTAGACGAAGGGGTAGAAATTGACACTGTGATGAATACAAGTACCTGGGTATGAAGATAACTCAAGATGGAACACTCGATGCTGTTATAAAAGACAGAAATATACAGGGTAGAAAAGCCATATCTATGATGAACGGCATTCTGTGGGACCAAACAATATCTAAAGCGAACAAACAACTCATATATAACACCATACTTAAAGTGTAATCACATATGGCAGTGAAGTTTGGCCAATGAAACAAAGAACAGAGAAACTGTTACTAGCAACAGAAATGGACTTCTGGAGAAGAGCAGCAGGCAAATCAAGAAGAGATCGGATACCAAATGAGAGAATACCAGAAATGATGGCAGTCAAGCATACAATAGTTGATGACATAAAAGAAAAACAAAGCAGTTAATATGGTACGACCATGTACAGAGAATGACAGATGACAGGATTCCGAAACAGATTTTGACGTGGACACCACAAGGGGAAAGAAAAAAAAAGACCGAGAAGAAGCTGGAGAAACGAAATCGAAAAAGAACTAGAAGAAAGAGAAATCCTCCAGGCCTATGGTTAAATAGAGAAGAATGGCGGTTAGGAGTCGGAAGGCGTCGGAGAACACTGTAAACTGATAGTAGTAGTAGTAAGAAACATGGCAATGGAATAGCTGAGAAATTTTTTGAAATGCAGATCTTGCTTTTTCTATCCCACATTTTATTTCTAAGGAGTGGTTCCAATGTTTATTGACGTTCGTACTAAGTTAGGTGTCTGTTTTTACTTTTTTTATTGGTTGACCATTCACACTGGTTCTTTCAATTTGCTGTTCCTTCTTAGAGATCATCATATATTTTGTTTTCTTAATGTTTAGTGAATGTCTATATTTCTGACTCACTTCTCTGATTCTATTTACTAACTCCTGGAGGGCTTCATATTTATCTTCACTTAGAAAGTCGTACTCCATTTCATTCAAATTCTCCGGTGTTTCATGCAGTTTATCGTCATTTAATTTTTTATTTACAATTTTACTAATTTTAGAAACGTAAATACACAAGAGTAATGTTGTATATACCAATACAGTGAATTACGCTTGCAAGTCAGTAATATGCCATCTGCTAAAGGAGTCTCAAACTACTCCGCCAGAATTTAGCCATAAACTGTAGGAGCCTAGATGTGCACATTAAAGCATCAGAACTGTGTTTACTAAACTTGAAACATTACCACTTCATGTGACCAAATTTGGTACACGCAGTTTCTGGTAAACATCAACTGTGTACCAGAAATGATACATGCAGTAGCCAAAATATTATTTATATTAAAACTAATGAAGAAGTACTAAGGAGCGCCTCTAAGATAAATAAGATAACTCTAGCCTAAGATAGAGTCAATAGCATCATCATTAACAATGTAAGATATACCGATGACACCGTAGTATTAGCAGAAACAGAAGACCAACTAAAAATATTGATGAACATACTATTAGAAGAAAGTCACAGACTAGGTTTGGATATTAATCTTTCCAAAACCAAAATCATGATATTCCACAAGAACCCCCATGAACAAATTACACCCAACATACAAATCAATGGTATCACCCTTCAGAGCTCCCAAAGCTTCATATACGTGGGCAGAGAGCTAAACAGTCAGCTAGACCACTCAAAAGAAATTAGAAGACGTATTGAAATAGCAAGATCTGGCTTCATGAACATGCGTAAAATGCTCTGTAACCCCAAGCTATCAACCACAATAAGGTTAAGAACACTAAAGTGTTATGTGTGGTCTCTACTACTATATGGCTGTGAGACCTGGACATTAAAACAGTATGACGTCAACACACTGAATTCATTCGAAATGTGGATGTACCGCCGAATGCTAAGAATAAGCTGGACCAGCAAAACTACAAATGAAGAGGTACTGGAGATAATGAACACACGACCTCATCTGGTTAATACAATCAAAATTAGAAAGACGTCATATCTAGGACACATAATGCGCCATAAGGAATTTGAGCAGCTCCAGGTAATATTAGAAGGCAAAATCGAGGGTAAAAGGGGTATAGGAAGAAAGAAGAAATCCTGGCTCCGAAACATCAGAGATTGGACTCACACAACAGGAAATGACTTAATCCATCAAGCCCAGAACAGAGAGAAATTTGCCATATTGATCGCCAACCTCAATAGAGAAGGCACTTAGGAGGAGGAGGAGCCTAAGATAGATAACTCCTAAAGACTGTTAAACATCGAAAAATGTTTGATCTTGGACATATATCAATCAATCAATCAATCAATATTCTTTATTTCATCTGACTTTTACAAGTATTGAAATGCGTCAAAATACAATCTAAAAAACTATAGGTACATAGGTAGTAAAAAAAAGTAAAAACTATAAGCACAATTATAAAACATAAAATATACATAAAAACATACAAATTGTTAAAAAGATGCCTGCAAGTATTCCTCTAACGAATAGAAAGTGTTTGCCAAAAGTAATTTCGTAACTGTTCTCTTCAATACAGAAATATTTATCTCTTTAACATAATTAGGTAATTTATTATACAAACTAACGCATTTTGGGTAAGAGACCCTTGCCCACAACAGTCAAGTGACGAGCAGGGGTCACCAAATCATTTCTGTAACGAAAATTATAGCCACTCATTAAGGAAACATCATTTCTGCAAATAAAATTACATCTATGTGACTTTACATATACAACACAACTGAAAATATACAGCGAAATTACAGTTAAAATATTTAATTGTTTAAAAATTGGTCTACAGGAATCCAAGCGCCTTCTAAACGTCATGGTACGAATAATTTTTTTTTGAAGAACAAGCACCTCAGTAATACGCGAGCAATTTCCCCAAAAAACTAAACAATATTGCAAGATTGACTGTACATGAGCAAAATAGTAAAGTTTCAAGATTTCTAGGGAGACAAAATTCCTAAGTTGCCATAGAACATAACAGTGTACAGACAATCTTCCCACTACATAATCAACGTGAGAACTCCAAGACAAATTAGAATCCGGATAAACACCTAACAACTTGGTGGAGTGGCTATTTACCACAGACCCATTGTCAAGCCTTACTAATGGACTCATCTTCATAGTAGAAGGTGAAAAGGTTACCATATTGGTCTTTGATCCATTTAAGATTAGGGCATTATTTAAACAGTAAAGACTCATATTTTTACAAGACAGTTTGCTTTTTGAACTACATGAGAAAAATTATTGGAATTTAGTGCAACTGTGGTATCGTCAGCAAATTGAGTGACGTAACAGCCTGATTGCTGTTCCAAGTTTTCTCCTCGAACGCTTATTGCATCAGAAAAATTATCTAATGGATTCCGAACCAAACATGTTGAGCTATCGTTTATCAGTTGATTTAAATCGTTGACGAAAATCAAAAATAAAAGAGGGCCAATGATACTTCCCTGTGGAACTCCGGAGAGGACACTTTCTTCTGAAGAAAATATTATATTTCCATTCACATTAACCTTAATTTTTTGAAACCTTTTCGATAAAAAGGTTTGGATCCACTTTAACGCAGTTCCTCTAACACCACTATGATAAAGTTTTTCCAGCAGTATTGGATGATTTACAGTTGTAAAAGCTCGTGCTAAGTCAAAAAACAAACAGATAACTTTATTACCCTTATCAAAGTTCGATAAAATATGATTGCACAGCGCTAGTAGTGCATCTTGCACACTTATACCTTTACGGAAACCAAATTGAGACTTTTCTATAATGTTGTGCCTTTTAATATATGAGAGGAGACGTGTATGAAATGCCTTCTCATATATTTTTGAAAACACAGATAAAAGTGATAGGCCTCGATAGTTATCAAATTTTGATTTGTCACCTTTTTTATATAGTATCCTTTTTTTATAGTATCCTATTTTTTATCCTTTTTTATATAGTAAGGGGAAGTCAATATAAAATATTACAACTGATCCTTAAGGGCAAAATAGAGGGCCGTAGTGGTGTAGGAAGAAAACAAGTTTCTTGGTTAAAAAACATTCGTGAATGGACTCAGATAACAAATGCAGGACAATTACCATATTGCAGAAGATCGAGAAGCCTTCGCAATGGTGATCGCCAACGTCGGATAATTCTGATATGGCACGCGAAGAAGAAGAATGGTTATAAGAACAAAATATGATTGAAATGTCAAATAGTGGTAGTTCAGATTTCTTTCCTAGACGGCACAGTTACCCTACTAGAGAAAAGTGTGACTTGTCGTCCTAGCTTTTTATATAGATAGATTATTGTATATAATATGGTGTTAATTCATAGAGAAATTCAAGAGAAAGATATGATGGATAGATATTTTAGAAAACAGTAGATAACTAAAAATCATTAACTTATTCACCATTTTTTTAACTAAGAAATGACGGAAGTAGAAGAGACAAAACACCATTTCAAACAGTAAAGACTTCTACAGGAAATAGTAAAAATGCCAATCGGAAAAACGCTAACACACCGAACATTTGTTTAAAGTACTTAGTTACCTATTTTATGTAATTTACGTTCACATATTATTATCTAATTTGTCATAATGGTTTCCACATTGTAATTGCACAGTATCTAATACGTGCATTCCGAAGTCCAGTGAGGTATTGTTAACGTCAAAGTCATGTATATGCCGCTATAAAATTGACATATAAAATATTAACAGCTCATTGTATTCAACTCAATACTGCATATTGAACGACACTTTTAATGGTCATAGCAGGCATTTTTTAACTAGCCACATGTTCGGTTAATTTTTCGCAATTTTAACCGCACGTACTCAGCTCATTCCGACGAATCAGTACATTTATCTGGTTATGTAAAAGGTCAATTGTCAATAATTAAAATTAAATTAATGTATGCAACGATGGTTATTAATTAATCATTGGGTAGCAGGTAGGAACTCCTTTGAACAGTCCTACCAGGGAAAGTGAATCAATCACTGCCCTCCGCAGATTCCACGCGTTTCCTAACCCGGCAAACTAGTACCTGCTTAGGATCCTTTGTCTAGGGTCACGGATGAAGACCACAACGGTATCCACAGTGAAGAAGAACATCTTCGGTATGGTGTGTATGGCGGAAGTAGCGACCTCCGATTTTAGAATTAGTATAAAATTAAAAGTCGAAGTCAGTGAAGGAGTAAGGCAAGGAGATCCCCTATCATCGATACTATTCAGCTTGTGTTTGAAGAAGGTCATACGAGATGCAAATATCAACAGAGGGGGATTGTTATACCAAAGAAAGCACGAATGTCTAGCCTTTGCTGACGATGTAGTAATACTGGCACGAAGCAAATGGGAGATACAAGAAGTAGTAAAGAGGCTAGATAGAGAGGCAAAGAAAAGAGGCTTAGCCATCAACGAAAGTAAGACAAAATACATGGAATGGATAGATGACAGTGAACAAAAAGGAGGAAATCAAAAAATAGAAGTAGAGGGTGAAAAAGCATATAAATATTTGAAGCAGTGAAAAGATTTACATACCTGGGGTCGATGTTCACATGCAAACCAAATATTAGAGAGGAGCTCCAATCAACAATAATGCTCGAAATATGGGAAAGGAAGGTTTTAAGAAAGATAATTGGAGGCAAGATAGTAGACAATACATGGAAAAGAAGAACAAATAAAGAATTAGAAGATATGTAGAAGAATCCTAGTATAGTGGGAGTAGTAAAGGCTCAGAGACTCAGGTGGCTAGGACACATAGAAAGAATGACAAATTCTCGAGTACCAAAAATGATTCTGATGTATACAATGGGTATAAAAAAAGGAGAGGAAGGCCGAGAAGTGCAAGAAGTAGAGAAAGACCTAGAAACACTGGGAATAGAAATATGGAAGGACAAGGCTACTAATAGAAAGAAATGGAAAACAATAACAGCCCAAGCCATGGGCCTACTAGGCTCGTAGTGCTATTATAGTATATATATATCTTCTTCTTAGTCGTTAACCTGATGCAGGTATCGTGATATCATGAAGCTGTTAGGTAATTTTTCCAATGTTCCTCCACGTTTTTCTATCTTCTGCCAATCTAGCACATTCTGACAATGGAGCGCCAATGGTAGCAACAATATGGTCCGTGTATCGTGTAGGAGATCTACCTCTACTTCTTTTGCCTTCTACTTTTCCCTGGATGGTAAGTTTTTCAAGACCATTTCTTCGAAGCACATGTCCAAAATAGCTTATTATCTGTTCTGTTATTTGTGTTCTTAGTCTTTTCTTTATGTTTAGCTGGACCAGTATGGATTCATTTGTTCTTCGGGCCACCCATGGTATTCTCAGCATTCGTCTCCAGCAGTACATCTCAAATACATCTATGTTCTTTTTGTCTTTCTCAGTAAGGGTCCAGCATTCCGATGCATAAGTAAAAACTGGAAAAACTAGACTTCTTACTAGTCTCATTTTTGTATCGGTAGTAATTTCATGGCTTTTCCAAATTTTTGTTAATTTTGCCATAGCGCTTTTTGCGATTGCTGACCGCCGCTTTATTTCTTCAGTACAGCCTCCTTTGTTGGTTATTAATGAGCCCAGATACACAAATTTATCTACAACAGCGATATTGTTTATCCTAACCAGATGATTTTGATTGTTGTTAGCTCTGTCAATTATCATGATTCTCGTTTTATCCCTGTTTATTTTAAGGCCCATCGATAAGGTTACGTCTTCTATCCGTTGTAGCAGGTGAATCAATTCAGTTTCAGAACTAGCGAGGATAGTAGTATCATCTGCATATCTCAAGTTGCAAATCTTCTTCCCGCCAATGGTGATGCCACCGTTCCAGTCCTCAGTAGCTTTCCGCATTATCCATTCACCATAGATGTTAAATAAAATTGGGCTTAGTATGCAGCCTTGTCTCACGCCCTTTGTGACCCTGAAACTGTCAGTTAGTTCCCCATTTATTCTAACTCTGGCATAATTGTTATTGTACAGGCTTTTAATTAGCAGTATCAGATGATTAGGGACTCCCATTTCAGACAAAACCTGCCACATTTTACTCCAGTTGACCAAATCGAAAGCTTTACTATAATCTATGAAGCACAAATATGTTGTGATGTTGAATTCTCTGGATTTTTCTACAATCTGCCGTACGTTTAAAATTTGTTCTCTAGTACCACGTCCTGGGACGAAACCTGCTTGTTCCTCCGCAATGTTAGGTAGTAAAAAGGGCTTTATCCTCTCGAGAATTATGTGTAAGAGTATCTTACTGCAATGCGCAATTAGAGCAATTGTGCGATAGTTGCTACATAAATCTTTCGCTCCCTTTTTATGTATGGGAATATATAGTGATTGTGTCCAGTCCTCAGGCCATTTACCTGTCTCCCACACTCTTTGACAAATTTGATGTATTATATCCACTCCAACGTCATCTAGGGCCCAAATCATTTCAATAGGTATGTTATCTGGACCGGCAGCTTTTTGACTTTTTTGCCTCATAATTGCTGCTTCAACTTCACTTTTGAGTACGTCAGGTTCCGTCGCAAAACTGGCATCTTCTTGTTGTGATGGGGCGTCTGTGCTTTCCTCCATCATCAGTCGTCCACAGTATTCTTTCCATCTGTGTAAAATATCTTTTTTAGAAGTGAGTAGAGTTCCGTTATCATCTTTGATAGCAGGGTAGTTTGGTGTAAAGGAACGTGTTATCTGCTTTATTTTTTTAAACATGTCTCTGGTCTCAGTTTTGGTTTTATGCCCTTCTATTTCCATGCAGATTTTGTTCAAGTGTGTGTTCTTGTCCTTTTTGCAGAGTCGTTTTATTTGACCGTTCAGCGCTTTATAGGCCTCTTTATCACTTTCACTGTTCAGTCCTGTGGCTTTTAAGCACTTCCTCTCCTGTATTTTAGTCCACGTGGAGTCCGTTATCCATTGTTTCCTTCTTTCTTCTCTATCACTCTTAATATTTTTCGCAGCATTATGCAATATCGATTTTGTTTTTGTCCATATGCTGTTTGAGGACTCGTCTGGATTTAATGATTGTTTGAGGTCACATAGCTTTTGCATTGCGGCTTTTTTGTACGGATCGTTATATCTTAGATGCCATTTAGTTGTTGTATTTCCTGTTTTTGGACTGTTTCTTAACTTCATGCGGAATTCAGCTGATAAAAATTGATGGTCGCTATTACAATCTTTTCCTGGATAGGTCTTAACATCCTTAACAGCGCTCCTCCAACGGGTTTTTACCAGTATAAAATCTATCTGATTTCTGTATCTATTTCCTGGTGATATCCAAGTGTATAGTCGTCTTGGGTGATGTTGAAAGCCTGTATTAGTAACAAACAGGTTGTTGTCTATACAAAAGTGTAGCAAGCGTTCTCCTCTGTCATTTCTTTGGCCAAGTCCATATAATCCGACGGTCTCTCGCAAGTAATGATCTTCTGTAGTTACACCAATTTTAGCGTTGAAATCGCCTACGACTGCTGTGATTTCTCTATTTGGAAGCTTCCTAAGCGTCTGCTCCAACGTACTATAAAATGTTTCGATTTCTTCATCGTGAGCTTCGCTTGTTGGGGCATATGTTTGTACCACATTAAGATTAACTGGACTGGCATTCATTCTGACAACAATTATCCGATCGCTGACGGTTATGTATTCTTTTACGGAGGTTTTAAAGGCATTATTTACTATCACTGCGACGCCATTCCGAGATTCGTTATCATTGCCGGAGAAATAAATATCATTGCCATTTTTTGACGTAAAATGTCCTTTATTTTTCCAGTGGGTTTCAGATAGACCTACAATGGCATAATTGTGGATCTCGTTTTCCACTACATCCAATTTTCCGGGTTCCAGCAATCCTCGAACATTCCACGTACCGATTTTAAGGGTGCTCCATATTTTTATGTTTATTCCAGACTCAGAGTTTCCATGGCGTGCCTGGTTTCTCACAACATCATGGCCGGTAGCCCATTTCACACCATCAGCCCCGGACGCTGATTGGCGCCAATTGCTAGTTGGATCGCTCGGCATACTGATATGTTTAGAGGTCATCTTCATGATAGTTCTTGGGGCAAAGTAACGCAGTGGGGCCCCACTTCCTTCTGCGTGGTAGAAAATAGTTTAGAGTAAGGAAAGAAAATAGTGACCCGTCCGCCCTCGGAAACCTAATAGCCAATCGGGGTCAGAAAAACAAGAGTTGGCCAAGAGAGGCTGATAGGAAAGATAAAAGACACTTTACTCAAAGACTAGTTGAAGAAGAGTAAAATGTGAAGGTTCTCATGCAGCGCCAGATGTGCTTCATGAGAGTATGAGTATTAGTACACCTTGTGTTCCCGCTCATACATCGGGGTTCTGACTACAGGCAGTATAGCTCGTCCAGCATGCTATAGCAAGAAGAAGAGAGTGCACATCATCTCATATATAGAAACTAGTACACACCATCCCCATGGCCTGACACTATATATATATATATATATATATATATATATATATATATATATATATATATATATATATATATATATATATATAAGGATCACTCAGACACGAGTGGTGGGTTCTTATATCGGTCTCTAGGTGGAGAAATAAAAGACAAAGTTGATAGGCTACTTTATCTATTTTGAAGACGTTTCGCTTTCGAGTTTTGAAAGCATCATCAGTTCATCTAAAAAATTTTACAATATGAGAACCACACAATCATGGAAACGATGTTAATTGTTACCTTAAAAAGATATGTAGCAGTCAATGTTATTAACAAACATGTGAATGAAACTAAGTAAATGGACAGTTTCATTCACATGTTTCTAAGATGCTTCTTAATAAACAGTAGAAGTTTTCTATGGGAGATTACCTTACATCAGAGGTTAATCTCCACAGATCACAAACCTTTTCAGACAGTTCAACATAGTGATAGCAAATTCAGTGTACAAAAGATTAGGGACATACTTTACTCACCTGACAGAAAGAGTTAAAAAACTGGGAAGAGTTAACTTCAATGTAGTGTATTCTATTCCATGTGGTTCCTGTTCAGAAGTGTATGTCGGTCAAACCAGCCAGAAACTTTCAAAAAGACTAGCTTTGCACAAGAGTGATGTAGTGAGGAAACCCACCTGCACAGCCTTTAGCCAACATATTAAGAATACTGGACATATTGCTAACTATGAAAATGTGCAAGTACTAAAGAGGGTTAACAACCAATTTAAGAGAAACTTCATAGAAATGTGGTACATCCATAACTGCAGTTCTTCTATGAACTGTAAGAAATATGTTGAAAACTTAAGTTGTATTTATTCATTTCTACTTCAACAGGACTTGACAAGATGTAACAAACTGGAGAATGTAGGGAACTTATCATAACATACATAGATTGCCTACCTGTACTTGAGAAAAGACTCCATTTCTCTGCTGATTGTGTTTCCTGGGGCTCTTTCTTTCCATATCCATGAGGTTCTAACGTGAAAATTATAACCTCGTTGCATATGACACCCGGATATTGACAGAAGTCAGAAATATGTCATCAAAAAAGAAGAATAATTCTTCTTTTCTACCTTTAACATGAAGTTGCAGTTTTTGTGTAGGTTATAATTTTTAGATTTTTGTTGTGTTTGTATTTTAAATAATACCCTGTTGTGTTGTAATGTTTTTATTCAAAATTTTAAATGTATTTTTTAATATTTTTAACATGTTTGTGACAGTGTTCTTCACCTCTAGGACCAACTGAACATTTTCAATGTAGGTTTTATATGTTAATTTCCACCACTTGTACTAAAATAGGTTTTCCATTTAGGTGCTGATGAAGGTGACAACATATCACCGAAAATTTCACATTTAGAATAAAGTTCTACACCAAACTGGCTTATACCATCTCTAGCTGATCCTTGTTTTGACGCTTTCCCGAAAGTTATCCTCCAAAGAATTATATATATATATATATATATATATATATAATATATATATATATATATATATATAATTAAAAGGGTGGACGGAACCCGTTTGCCGTAGATCCTGCAATCCATCTAGGAAAGGGAGACTCTGGACCCAATCTCCAGGTTGTGGGTTAAGGCATAGGGCTAACTTCCCAGTACTTGTAAAAAACAAAAAAATGTTAAAAAACCCAATCGCACACCTCGGAATATGACGACACCACAAAGACGACATAAGCTTCGAAAAAGGACACGATTTTTTGATACATGGAACGTTCAAGGTATATTAAAAAATACTCAATGAAGTCTAAAATGAATTAACAGAACTAACAATAAACATAGCAGTTATTAACGAAACAAAAAAGAAGGGAACCGGCTCTGAAAATTTAGGAAAATATGATCATTTCTATAGTGGAGTACCAAAAGAATGTAGAGCTTAACAGGGAATTTCTTTAATGATTTACAGAAGACTAATAAAGTTCTAATAAAGAAAAAGATGTAAGGATCACATTAGCTTGATGAGTCACACGTTAAAGATATTCTTAAAAATATTACATCAAAGATTATACAAAAAATGTGAATGAGACATCAGTGATTCCCAGTTCAGGTTTAGGCAAGGTTTAGGAACACGAGAAGCAATAGTAGCAACACAGGTGCTGATCCAAAATTGTTACGATCAGAAGAAGGATGTGTTCCTATGCTTTTTAGATTACCAAAAAGCGTTTAATCGTATCCAACACCACAAATTAATGCAGATCCTCAAGAAAGTTGATATGGACCAAAAAGACATAAGATGCATTGAAAACTTGTACTGGCATCAAAAGGCTTAGTTAAAAATAGACAATTCTATATCCAAACCCATACATATAAGAAAGGGCGTTCGACAGGGATGTGTGCTTTTCCCTCTTTTATTTAACATTTATTCGGAAGCCATATTTCAAGAGCTTTTGGAGGATGCAAAGGTGGGAATCAAAGTGAATGGAGTATTGATCAACAACATACGATATGCTGACGATGGTGTCTTAATTTGTGACAACATAGTCGATCTTCAACAACTTGTCACTATAATCGGAGAATACAGTAAGCGAATGGGATTAGAGATTAATACCAAAAAAATCAAATTTATGATCATCTCCAGAAACTTGGATGCACGTGAAAACTCCACCATAACACCACTACCTATCCAACGGTAACTTAACCATCACAAATTATAAATACTAATAATGTAAAACAACTTCAAATTTAAAACATTTTAAAGGGTTTTTACCCATATATTTTGGTGGCTACTAGCATGTACAACCGTTTGCACTGATGATGGATTGTTTAATCCGAAAACGTTTTGCAATGTGTTTTGTGATAGCCCGTTTGAGGCATTTTTATGGTAAAGGCAGTAGATTAATAATTTCTCACATTGGCAGTGAAAAAGGATTCATTAAGCATGGTTTGTTGGAACTTCAGTCCAAAAGCACAAAAGACTATCACGAGGAGATGACAGCTGATGTTTTCGAAGAGTATTTTGAGCACGAGTAGTAAAAAGACTTCCAATGTGGAAGAAACAGGATATTCTTGACTGGCTGCGGAATAAGTATCTGCCTTACGAAGATGGAATGGTAAAAGCGAAAGGCGAAACATCACAGTCCTTACACTTCTACCCTACCACTGCGAAATAAATCCAATTAAACTCATTTGGGCACAAATGAAAAGTTATGTGGCTAGAAAAAATACGTCTTATAAAATACAAGCTGTACGTGAATTGTTCTAGGAGTCTTTACAACATATTACAGAACAAAACTGGAAAGATGCAGTAAGACATGTAATAGAAGAAGAACGAAAAATGTGGGATCTTGATAACATAATTGATGCGACCGTAAAGATACAACCGGTAATTATTAACCCTCAAGACGACTTGGACTCCGAAGTTGATACTATTGATTTTGAATTTGAATAGTTTTCTAATCGTTATTATATAAGGTAAGTAATAGTAGTTGTAATCGTAAGGTATTAAAGGAGAAAGGGGCAAAATGTCGCCTGTCAAAATATGTACGACACTGGTCGGTCATCTGTAACCAAAATACCTTCGTAATCGGATTATAAGGTTAACTGCTGTATTGTATTCCTTCAGTTACAAGGTGAGGTTAGTCGAAAACATCTTAAACCGTCATTTTTAGGTTGGTTTTTACTATTATATCGTATTACCTATCCTCTCTGTATTTCAGTTCTCTAATTAGGGTTAAACTTGTAGTGAGCTATCAACAAATTGTGAACCGATTATAGGCTGTCGTAAAATTATTAATTAAGTAAAATTATTAAATGAAGAAATAACTAAAATATCCAAAATTTCTTGTATATTTTGTTCTTAAAATTTTCATTTTAGAAACTGTAGAAAAAATAAATAAAATACTCGACTGTTTTGGTTTTGTTCCTTATCCTTTCTTTATTCTGCAAAATATGCATAATACATCCCTGCGTCTCCTTTGTTTATGGACAGCTGACACCATTTTTTAGTATCGGCCATATCAGAACGTTAACTTACTGCTCAGCTTGTAATAATATTAAACTTATTAATATTCATAATTTTTATTAGAGACTCATTAAGAAATTTATGAGCTTTTTCGCAAAATACGTTACGTTTTTCGCTATCTACTTCGTTTCTTCAAAAGTTTATGGGCGCATTATGCTGCTGGTGACGATAATTAAGTATGAACCGTCTGATACGTGTAGCTGTAAAACGGCACTGGTAAAAAGTTTCTCGATAAAACAAGAAAAGCAATAAAGAATATCGCCGGAGAATTTTAAGTAGTTGATTAGGAAACCATCCGGGCTATATTTGTTGCTCTAGCAGTTTTGCACTCAATATTTGCAGTAAATTGGCTCCTCAGGCTACACATATATACAAAACAATCATTAGACAATATTGCTTGGCATCACAAGATAATTTCAACACTAGAATCATGGGGGTATCAAGGAAATATACTTCAAATCATGAATGTGTTGCTTGTGTGAGTCCATTTCAAATAGGTAAAGAAATAATAACTATGACTTACTCACAATCAATAGATAACATAAAAACTAAACTCACTAAAATCTAATAGATAACATAAAAACTCATTGTGCCCAAGACTGAGATGTAGTGCATAAAAGTCCTTCCCCTTTTTAAATTTAATGTTTGTTTCGTCCCTTCTAAGTGTTTTCTGTTTTAGTGTGTTTAAATTGTCCTTAATTGTTCTAATTTTAATATTTTATATACTCGACTTTGCAATAATCTACTATTTTACCAATAGAACTGTATCAAAGAAATTTGATAATTACAAGTTGAAAAAATTGCACACCCACACAATTTGTACATCTAAACTTATTCATTGTCATAAAACTGTCACCTTCATAAAACAAATACTCAATAAATATCACACATTTCATAAATATATCTGTCGAATAAGTATAAATAACTTTTAAATAATACAATGGTATATAAGATCACTTTCATTTAACAAACAATCACACACCTATCTCTACTTCATTGGATCAAATCTATCTCCTCAAGAACTTCCCGTTTACTGTCAAACAACTACAATAGCAGAATTAAGTTCTCCATTCAACAATACATAATAGTTTCAACCATGTTGTACCATCCATCAATTAATAGAGTACCAGCATCATTTATTTAACTTTGTATCGAGACCTGAAGATGCTTTGCATATTGTAGAAAGCGAAACCGGTCGTCTGATAGTTAAATTAAATTGATTGTGAGTAAGTCTTATTTATTATTTCTTTACCTATTTGAAATATACTTGCTTTTATTAAAAATTTTGTCCTAAATAGAAATTTCAAGGTAAAAGTAAACGGTCTTCTATCTAATTTGAGATATCAAAAAAATGGTATACGCCAAGGCACGGTAATCAGCCCGACACTTTTCCTTATAGCTAGTAATGATATAATCAAATCAATGAACAAACCCATTCAAGCGAGATTGTACGCGGATGATCTTAAAATATTCTTAAATGGACACAAAACACAGACTATGGCCGAATTACTACAAGATCAACTCGATAAATTTATAGTACGGTGTAAAAGGAGTGGTGTTCAATTTCTTCTTCTTCTGGTAGCACTACAACCCGGGGTGGGTCTTGGCTAACTGCAGAACCTGCTTCCATCTCGAACGGTCGTCCATGATGTTTAAGTCAGTGGGTAGCCCCATTGTTCTCAAATCTGACCATATATTATCTCTCCATCGCATTCGTGGACGTCTCCTTCTCCCTGTCGGGACTTCTTCCCAGATTAACTTGGTAAGGCGGTTATTAGGGAGCCTATGAACATAGCCAGCCCATCTTAGACGTTGGGATTTAATCTCTTGGACTACGTCGCTAGCACTATACATTTGTTTGACCTCGGCATTTGTTCTCATTCGGTATTGGTTAGTATTCGGATCGTGATAGGGACCGAAGATCTTTCTGAGGATTTTTCTCTCAAAGCATCTGAGTTTACTTTCCATTGCTTTTGTCAGCGTCCACGTCTCACAGCCATACATGAGCACCGGTCTAATTACTGTTTTATATATCCTGATTTTTGATGTTCGTGTTAGGCTCTTGGATTTAATAGTGTTGTGGAGGCTATACACACATCTGTTTGCTGCCTGAATTCTCCCTTTCATCTCTTCTGTGATATCGTTATCTATGGTGATAGTCGCTCCAAGATATTTAAAACTTTCCACTCTTTCAAAGTTATAGGGGTCTATTGTTACATTTTGTCCTATTCTATCTCGTCTCTTTTGTCTGTTAATGCACATATATTTGGTTTTCTCTTCATTGACCCTTAGACCGGTATTTGTTGCCTCTCTCTCTAATTTATTGAATGTTTCTTTTACATTGGTGACGGTATTTCCTACAATGTCAATGTCATCTGCGTATGCTAGTAGTAATTTTGGTCCATTTACTGTCAGTAGTTCTGTTCTAATTTGTGCGGTTCTTACTACTTTTTCCAGGATTGTGTGTGTGTGTGTGTGTGTGAGAGAGAGAGAGATGGCATTAGACAAAGAATCTTTTTGCCACAGAAAATTGTTATAAGGATGTTTAAATTTTTATTTTAGAATCGTTTATAAACTTGATTAGAATATTATATATAGATTTGTCAGAATAAGATAACAGATGGCTGATGTTAACTGGAAGGCTAATATTGAGATCAATTAAACCTAAATATAGTCTTCGAGTCTGTTCCCTATGATTAGAGCAATCGAAAAATAAGTGATTCAAATCTCCGATAGATTTATTATTACAAGGACAGAAAGGAGTTTCATAGATTCCAATCCTATGCAGATGCTCTGGAAAGAGGCCATGGTTCAGTTTTAGCCGCGTTATTAACGAAGAATTTACTTTATTAAAGTTAAGATTGAAATGGGGAATATTTTTTGGTAAGCATGGGTGAATAGAAAAGTAATGGTTTCTTGAACTCTTCTGAACCTCTTTATATTTTGACATCCATCTTCCCTGCCAATACTCCTGATAATAGAAAAAAGATCTTTAAAGTAGTAAAAATTTGTAATTTCGGATATCTCAGATGTATTTTTTGCCATACTGTCCACCAATTCGTTTCCAATTACTCCATTGTGTCCTTTAACCCAGAGAAAAGTAACTGATTTGTTTGTGAATTTTAGATCATATAATAATTTTTTGATATCAAGTATAATGGAGTTTTAAAAACTGTCTAATGGATGGCTACGAATAGCTTGTAATACTGCCTGAGAATCTGATACTATTACGATGTTCTCACAATAATTAGTGACACACCAGGATAGTGCTTTCTGTATAGCAGCAGCCTCGGCTGTAAAAATAGAACAACATTCAGGAATTCGATATTTCTCAACATAGTTGCTGTTTGAAAACAGCCAGGATTATATTAAAAAGAAGAGGTGACAGCGCGTCTCCTTGTTTCAGTCCACTGTTTATTTCAAACGACTCTGAGAGCTTGTTACCTATCCGCACTCTAGATCTACAGCCATTTACACAAACTTTAACGAGCTGGATAAGTTTTTTTAGAACTGAAAGTTCTGCCATTGCATTCCACATCTGACCCCCTTTAATGCTGTCGTATGCTTGTCGGAAATCTATGAAGAGATTATGAATGGTTCTATTGAATTCCCATCCTTTTTTAAGCAGCTGCCTGAGAGTAAAAATCTGATCTATGGTCGATCTATTTTTTCTGAATCCGGCTTGGTATTCCCCTATGAAATTTTCTACAAAAGGTGCTAGTCTACTTAATAGGATGTTCGATAAGATTTTGTACGCCGTATTAAGTAGGGAGATGCCTCTATACTTAGAGCACCTGGTTTTGTCTCCCTTTTTATGGATAGGAATTATTACACTTTCGTGCCATTTTGTTGGTATTTTCTCTTCGTTCCATATAAGTGTTATTAGTTTGTGTAATTGTCTATGTAAAGTTTCTCCTCCGTACTTAAGAAATTCGGCTAGTATATTGTCAGAGCCTGGAGCTTTTGCGTTCTTCAATTTGTTAATTGCTTGCAATGTTTCGTCTATTTTTGGGTACTCTACCGGTAGGTTCACCCCAAGGTATATATCCTCTCCATGTTCTTCATCTTGGTGTATATTAAGTAAATTTTTGAAATATTCTTGCCATGTTTGGAGTAATTCTTGTTCGTTGATTATTAATTCATCATTAATTGTTCAATTAATTGTTCAAAGGTGTTCAATTTGCTTCATCTAAAATTCGCTGCATCATATTCGCAAACAGACGAAAACAAATAAAAAAATACCTACTTTAAAACTTGGGGGTCAGTCACTTGAATATGTGAACACAATTAATTATCTAGGTTTAATATTTGATCAAGCTCTAACCTGGAACAATGTGGGCATATTTCAAATTTGTTGTAAACGACACAAATCTCTAAGGTACTCCAAAAAAATAGAAATAGTGGGGACTCTTTTCTAAACTGACATATTACATAGACTCTACTATTTTCAACCAATTTTGCCGGTCTCTTTACCGACAAACTAAGACGTCATCTCAGTTTCAAATATTTTCTTCGACTCCTTAAACTAAACAATACGATTATGAGCAGATAATATGTTTTTATTTCTTACTAAAATTACCAGATTATCAGCGTACAAAAAAGTATTAGATGTGCCATTGCAATACGACAGAACATTGTTAATAGTAATTAAAAATAGCGTCTCGCTTAGAGTCGAGCCCTGTGGAATTCCATTTTTCTGTAATTTAGATTCAGACAAATGGATATTGATTTAAACTTGGAAATATCGTTGCCGTAGAAAGTTTGAAATAAAAGCAAACATATTACTGTGAATCTTTCAATTGTGGAGTGTAGTTAAAATATCATAGCGCCATACTGTATCAAAAGCCTTTTTTACATCATAGAATATGGCTAAAGATTTTTGATTGCATATAAATGATTCGTGAATTTCTGATTTTAATGGTATTAAGTTATCTAATGTTAATCTACTTTTTCTAAATCCACTTTGTTCGGGTATAATAGGATGTTTAATTTCAATATACCAGACGACTCGATTAGCAATCACCTTTTCTAAGGTCATTATTATATGGGCAAAAATTCGGGCTAAAAATTCTTACAATACAGCGTTTTGGTCCATGTCTAGTTAAACGGTAAATACTTTGATGAATATTGCGTTTGTACGACTTCTTAACGAACTGTATTTGTCACAACTGACATTGTTTATATCGTTTAAGTTGTTAACCAACTTTGGTTTCCAATGGCAACTTGACCCAATGCTTCCTACTAATTACTACTCCGTGGCGTTACAACCCTTCGAGGGTTTTAGCCGACTCGACAACATGCCTCCACTGTTTTCTGTCTTCAGCAACCTCCATCCAATTTTCCACGCCCATAGTACGTAGGTCTTCTGCAACATTATGTCGCCACCGGAGACGAGGGCGTCCGCGTGGTCTTCTTCCAGATGGGACTTCCTTCCACACCAGTCTTACTGTTCGTTCGTCAGAATGTCTTCTGAGTGATGTCTTCTCCTGCCCATTGGAGTCTTCTGGACTTATGTGTTGGCGTCTGGGTAAAGTTCTTTGAGCTCTTTATTGGTTCTTATCTATATTGTCCTGATGCTTCATCCAGCACAGGACCAAAATCTTCCTTAGGATTTTTCTTTCCCAATCACATAGTCTCTCTTCGTTTGCCTTTGTTATTGTCCACGTTTCGCTTCCATACATCACAACGGGTCATATGATTGTTTTTTAGACCTATTTTATAAGGTTTTGGAGGGCAAAAAGACATCTGTTGCCGGTCTGAATCCCGTTGTTTATTTCTTGTGATCCATTATTGTCTTCAGTTATTGTTGTTCCAAGATACTTGAATTCTCTAACGCGCTCAAAGTTAAAGTCATCGATGGTGATGTTCTGACCGATTCTGTCTCTGCTTTGGTTATTGCGGCTCATATACATATATTTCGTCTTGTTTTCGTTGATTTGGAGCCCCATCTTCTCTGCTTCCTTCTCGAACCTCACGAAAGTCTCCTTCATCCTTAATCGTGTGTTTCCTATTAGATCGATATCGTCTGCAAATGCCAGTAGTAAGTTTGGTACTTCTCGATGAAATACTGTATTAGGTTTTCCGATTCTTGCACTTCTGATTATGTGCTCCAGAGCTAAGTTGAAGAGTTGTGGTGAAAGTGCATCTCCCTGTTTTAGTCCATTGTTTATTTCAAATGTCTCCGAGTATTGTTGTCCAACTCTCACCTTACATCGTAACCGTTCCATATACATCCGTATCAACCTGACTAGTTTTTTTGGAAAGCCAAATTCCTGCATCGCTGTCCACAGTCTGTCCCTGCATACTGTATCAAATGCTTGTTTAAAATCTATGAACATCTGATGAAGCTCACGATCAAACTCCCAGCATTTTTCCATGATCTGTTTTATTGTGAATATCTGGTCAATAGTAGAGCGGCCCCTCTAAATCCGCATTGATAATCTCCAACGATTTCTTCTGTGTATGTTTTGGGTCTTTCTAGCAGGATGTTTGCAAGGATTTTGTAGGTGGTGTTTAGGAGTATTATTCCTCTGTAGTTAATACATTGTTTTTTGTGTATTGGTACAATAACCTCTTATTTCCATTCATCTGGCATTGTTTCTTCTCGCCAAATGTCTTGAATTAGCTTGTATATAGAACTGTACAACGCTTCTCCTCCATGTTTTAAGCATTCTGTGGGTATACCGTCACTACCTGGTGTCTTATTATTTTTAAGTTATTTTCAAGTTTTTTAATTGCCTCTATTACTTCATTCGTATGTCGGGTATTGGTCTTCTATTTCAGCTGTATGTACCTCTATGTTTGATGTATTTCTGCTAGATTGGTCATTCAATATTTGATAGAAGTATTCCTTCCAGGTTCTTAGGATTTCCTTGTCATCCGTGATAAGGTTTCCACTGTCGTTTTGAAGGAAGCTTCCTGTTTTGCTTGGTAGCCGGTCTTGATATCTGAAACTCCTTTGAAGAACTGCCTCGCTTGTTTGTTCTTTCTTTTTTCTTCTATATCTCTGATTATTTGTTCCTGATACCCTCTCTTCCTTTTCATTTTCTTGTCTCTGTTCCTCTTTGTCTATACATTTCATTGTTGTTGTGCGAGGGGTTTTGTAGCATTATCCTTCTAGCCATATTTCTTGCTGTTATGGAGTTCAGGCATTCATCATCGAACCATTTTTTTTGTTTTCTTTTTGTGTGCTAGTATTTCATCTGATACGCTTGTCAGAGCTAATTTGATATTTTTCCAAGCTGAGTCTATGTTGTTATAGTCTTCTGTCTGTGTTAGAGCGATTTTTATAGCCTTTTGAAATTTCTGTTCTGTCTTCTTATTACGTAGAACTTCGGTATTCCATAATTGTGTTGGTGTATTCTTGTGTGTTTTTTTTGGACGCTATTCTTGTCCTTATCTTTGCTTTTACCAGAAAATGATCCGTGTCTCCATCAGCTCCTCTTAGGCTTTCTTACTTCTAGACAGTTACTACCCCTCCTGGCATCTACTAGAACATGATCGATCTGATTTCTTATGATGCCGTCGTTGGAGACCTATGTTTGTTTGTGTATTTTCTTGTATTCGAACATTAGTGTTCCTACTAATAATACTTTTAAATCTAAAATTTTCCGAAAACTTTAGAGACATACAATTGTGAAATATATTTTAAAGCTCAGATATTGGGAAAACCATCCACTTTTCTTATGTATTAAATAATTGGATCCAATGACTAGAGTACTTTCGTTACTTTTGCCATTTCAATGATATATCCCACCATTATTTGTACTCATCCACCACAAAAAGGTATCGGGCATCATTAAATCAAAGTTGATACGAGACATCACTCTGTATTAAACTAATTAACAGTTTATAGAGAGTCGGCATTTGCGGAGTACTCTTTGTACATTTTATAGTCCATTAAGAGAATTACTAAGTTTAAAACAAACCTCAATTTCAAACCATAGCTACGGAGTATGGATGTTTTATTCGTAGGCCTGTCTTTGGACGCAATCGACGGGAATTGGCGTCACATTTTATTCGCTGGACAGGTCTTGTGTGCATGTATGAGCATCTGTGTGTTTTTGCTAGTGTGTGTGTGTTACTGCTAAACATGTATTCTTGGTGATTGATATCTCTAACAGAAAGATTCGCGAAATGTGCTTCGGATCAGAATGAAAGCCTTGTCATCTTTGTCTTAGTAATTTTAGCAATTTGACATACAGAAGATTTCTCCCCTTCTGAAAACCATCCAGTTCACTAGTTAGGGCTTAATCAAATATCTCTTTGGTTCTATGATGTAAAATATATGCTAATATTTTATTTATGGGACATAATAGTGCTTTTTTTTCTTCTTTTTTGCCCTTTAATTCGTCCAATTTTGAACATAGGCTTCCCCCAGTTTCCTCCATTCGCTTCTGTTTTGTGCTTTCTGTTTCCAGTGTATTCCTCCTATCTTTCTAATGTCATCTCCCCATCTCATCTGGGGTCGTCCTCTTGCTCTCTTTCCTGTCCATGGTCTCCAATGTTGTATCGTGTTGTTCCACCTATTGTCTGTTTGTCTGGCGTTATGACCTGCGAAACTCCATTTTAGCCTGGCTATATGTTGACCTGCGTCTTTGACTTTTGTTTTGTTTCTTATCCAGATGTTTTGCTTCTTGTCTTTTAATTTTACTCCCAACATTGCTCTCTCCATGGCTCTTTGTGTCTTCACTATCTTATCCATGTTTGCTTTGGTCAGAGTCCATGTTTGGCATGCGTATGTGAGAATTGGGAGTATGCACTGGTCAAACACTCTTGTTTTTAAGTACTGTTGTATTTTCTTATTCTTTAGGACCCATTTTAATTTCCCAAATCCTGCCCAGGCTAATCTGACTCTTCTTTTTACCTCCGCTGTTTGGTTTTCCTTATTTATTTTTATTATCTGTCCCAAATATATATAATCATTAACCGCTTCTATTGTGATTCCATTTAGTATTACGTTTCTATTATCTTGTGTGTTTGTCATTGTTTTCGTTTTGGTAAGATTCATTTTTAGGCCTATTTGTTCAGATTCCTTGGCTAGTTCGGTTAGCATAGTTTGTAGTTCTTCAAAACTTGATGTTATTATTACTACATCGTCTGCATATCTTAGATGGTTTAGTTTCTTTCCATTTATGTTTATTCCCATGTTTGTCCATTCCATTGTTTTGAAAACATCTTCCAGTGCTAATGTAAATAATTTAGGAGAAATAACATCGCCCTGTCGCACTCCTCTGTTAATTGGTATAGGTTTTGTGTTTTCTTCCAATTGTACTGTCATTGTTGCTTTCTTATATATATTGTGTATTAGCATTCTGTATCTGGAATCTATTCTACAGTTGTTTATAGCTCTTTCTATTGCCCACATTTCCACACTATCAAAAGCTTTCTCATAGTCAACGAATGCTAAATGCAGATCTAAATGATATTCGTTAGCTTTCTCTATCAGTGTCCTAATTGTTAAAAGATGGTCAGTGGTGCTATATCCTTTTCTGAATCCTGCCTGCTCTACTGGTTGATATGAGTCAAGTTTGTGTGCTAGCCTGTTGTTGATAATCCTCATGAATAATTTGTACGTTTGTGACAGCAGTGAGATGGGTCTGTAATTTTTTATGTCCTTTTTGTCTCCTTTTTTAAATAGCAGGATTGTAAGACTTTCGTTCCATTCGTCGGGTATTTCTCCTCTATGTAGACACTGGTTAAATAGATTTCGCAGTGTTTGCAAGATTTCTTCTTTCCCTTCTTTCAGCATTTCAGCAAGGATTCCATCCGGTCCCGGTGCTTTATTGTTCTTTAATTGTAATAATGCTACCTCTATTTCATAATTTTCTATTTTTGGCAGTGTTTCTGAGTTTACATTAGTGATTGTTTTTTTAATATATTCTTGTGTGTTTACGTTTGCGTCTTTCTTTGAGGTGTATAGCTCTTTATAAAATCTTTCTACTTCTTCCGATATCTTATCTTTTCTCCTTTCTTCCCTTCCTGTTTCATCCTTTATTGAAATGAGTAGAGGCTTCCCTAAATTTGGTCGTAAACATTTTAGGCCCTTGTTTCTCTCAATTACTTTCTCAATTTCATTTTCAGTGTATGTTCTCAGATCTTCTCTTGCTTTTCTCCTAATTAGTTTGTTTAGTTCTACGTATTCTACTGTGTTTCTTTTGTTTTCGCTTATTAGTTTTCGTCTGTTTTCCATTAATTGAAGTGTCCTGCTACTTAATCTATTTTCTTTGGTTCTTAGT
Organism: Diabrotica balteata; assembly: GCA_918026665.1. Classification (NCBI taxonomy): domain Eukaryota; kingdom Metazoa; phylum Arthropoda; class Insecta; order Coleoptera; family Chrysomelidae; genus Diabrotica; species Diabrotica balteata. The sequence goes on from OU898280.1 coordinate 1,238,958, forward strand.
TTTTTGGCGGTTTTCATTCCCGCTTCTAAGAGTTTTTCTTTCATTTCTTTATTAATTTTATTAATTTCCGACTCTTCCTTTCCTAATTGGTGTTTATAGTTTTCCCTTAAAGCTTGTCTATATTCTTCTGCGTTTTGTTTTATTCTGCTATGGTCAATAGCCGTTGGTTTTCTTCCGGCTTTCTGCATCTGTAGTTTGTTTATTTCTATTTTGGCTCGTAGTATGCGGTGGTCGCTGCCAGTTGAGAATTTATTAAGTGCAGTTACGTCTTCGAAGATTTTGTATTTTGGCAGAGGAAGTAATCTATTTCATTTTTTGTCACCCCATTTGGGGAGACCCATGTCCATTTTCTGTTTGGCTTCTTATTAAAGTATGTGTTTATTGCATGAAGGTTTTGTTGTTCTAAGTATTCTAGTAGTTTCTCACCCCTACTATTCCTTGTTCCAAGTCCATAGTTTTCCTATTTTGTTTTCTGACTCTTCCATTTTCTTTCCGATTTTTGCGTTAAAATCTCCCATAATGATCGTTGTTTTTATGTTTTTGTCTTCCATTGCTGTGGTGATATCCTCATAAAATTTGTCAATTTCTTCCTCCTCGTGTGTTGTTGTTGGGGCATATACTTGTATTAGTTTCATTCTTGTCTTCCTGTTAATTTCTAGTATTATGTATCCTACTCTATCTGATATGCTCTTATACTCGATTACGTTTTGTTTAATTTTCTTCTTGATCAGGAATCCTATTCCTCCGTATGTTTCTTCCTCCTTTCCTTTGTAATATAGGCGATTTCCTGATTCTAGTTCTAGACACATTTCTCCTCTTCTTTTGACCTCTGACAACCCTACAATGTCCCATTTGATTTTAGTTAATTCCTCTTCGAGTTCGTACAGTTTTTCATCTTGAGCCATGGATCTGATGTTATATGTCGCTATGTGTATTTTGTTGGGTTCTTTCAGTTTCGGTTTTCTCTTATTTGTTCTTGTCGAGCTTTTGCCTCCCCCAGAATCCGTGAGGCTGATCGGTTTCCCGATGTGGGATTCCGGATTTCTCCTACCCACCTGGGGTACATTTCCTTTTTGTTTTAAATTCGACATAGTTTGGGGAAAAATAGCCTTAAATCACCACGCTGGCCAGGCGGGTTGGTGATTTGTAACCGCAGTATCACAGCCGGTTAAATCATTATGTGATTGCCGCCTGTGAATATGTGATATCAAACCTGAGAGGAGGTTATTTTCCTTCAGCCTTGAATCACTAATGACATAGCTGCTGCCCTATGCCATATCCTCAGTTGATCCGCGGGTGCTTATTTGGTAAGACCTTATTCACACCTGTCCTATATATCTATAGGAACGTTCCCTATCAGCCATTGGGACGCGTCGTGTCGAGGTTGAGGATTCCCCCGCCCATTTGTCTTCCGTGAAGTACAGAAGGGCCCCTACTCAATTCAGAGCTCCTCCTTCACGCAAGCTAAAACAGACACGAATAGTGCTATCTCTCTCCAATTTTTGCACAGCTGTGCATCACCTTTTTGAGAGTTTAATTAAGTAATTTTATTCTATTCTGTAGGCAAGAATTCTTCTATCCATATATCATATATTATGGTAATAATCACATGGTAATGGTCACAAAATCTTGAAAGTGTCTCTGATAATCATTGTGATCATCGCTCTCCAATAAACTTACCTCCTGCAGGTCGAATTGTTAAAAAACCTGATAGATTAGATTTATAAGTTATTTTATTATAAAATAAAGGGTGTATAGAATGTATGAAACAATTGAGGAAATTCATAAAAGCTTATTTAAAGATTTGTTAAAGAAATTTATTGATATTTTATTTATTTGCCATTGCCCCTGTATCTAATCTACAGCTTAATTTATGCTTGTTAACTTTAAAATTTATCATGAAATCATTGTCAAAACTGTAATTTTTAGTATTTACTATACCTATAAACAATTCATCTGATTCTGAATCATCTACATTTACATATTTAATTTGTTTTTGAAAACACACTTTGCATAATGCCCTATATGTTATTACATAAATTACACTTAGCTTTATATGCCTTGTAGGGTTGGCCTCTCTGCTCCATTCCACATCTACTGCACCCTGAACTGCTTCCAGATTTACCATTGAACTGTCTGCCTTGGGACTTTGAATAAGTTGGATTCACTCTTCTGTCTTTCCACTGGGCTTTATTTACATATTTCTTACCGAAGTTTCATTTATTTATGTAGTTTACCTCCTCTGACTTCATTTTTTGAGACTGGACTTCCTAGTTTTCTATACTTTTACACAGATTTATTGCTATTTCCAAGCTTATCTCATCTTCTTCTAATAGTCTCTGTTTTATAGTTTCATCTGCTACCCCACATGTTATGCAAGTCTTAATCTGACTGTACTCCAGATTCTCTAGCTCACATTTTTTGCCTTGTTTATAATATCTGTTATAAATTTGTCTACTGACTCACCTTCATCTTGTTTTCTGGTAAACAGGCAATGCCTTGCGTTTGAAATGTGTTTCAAATTTTGTGATTAACAGTTCTAACTTATCTTTTTCTTCTGTTGAGAACTTGAACGTATTATGGAATTTGAACCCTTCGTCTCCTATTAATTGTAACAGTTGTGTGCATTGGGTTATTTCAGGTTTTTTAGACTCTAAAGTCTCGTCTTTCCATGGCCTCCTTCACTTCATCCCTCCATGATCTTGTGGTCTACCTCTTTTCCTCCTTCCTATTGGGCTCCAATCCGAAATCTTTGCTATTTATGCTTGTATGATCTGTTCTTCTCACATGTCCATACCAAATTAAAAGTTTTTCTTCGATGTAGCTGAGTATGTCTTGTTCTACTGCCATTCTTCGTTTTATTTCCTCATTTCTGATGCGATCTATTTTTGTCACTCTGCAGTTTCTTCTGCAGCCGATTTTATTTGAGATAGATTTTTCCAGTTTTTCTTTCAGTATTTTTCCATATAATCTGCCCATACATGCTATTACACTGATGCCTCTGTAGTTCTCGCATTTCTTCTTATCTCCCTTTTTATGTATCGAGGTTATATATGCTTTGGACCATTCATCTGGTATTTCGTATATCTACGTTTCTGTGTTTGGCCGCTATCGCTGTGTCATCGGCATAGAGACTTAGTAATGTACCTGGTGTTCTAGGTATATCTGCTGTGTATATCGTGTACAGCAAAGGTGACAGTACTGCTCCCTGTGGCACTCCAGCCTCCGGGTTCCCGAGCTCGGATAGGACTTGTCCTATCCGAACTCTGAAACTACCGTTGCTCAAGTACGAAGAGATCAGTCTTGTCATTGCTCCGCTGTCCCCGTATCTTCTCATTTTCTAGATAAGTCCCTTGTGTCAGACTCTATCGAATGCTTTGCTTACATCCAGGAAGGCAGCTCCTGTGAATTGCTTGTCGTTGAATTCAGCTGCTATGTACTCTGTTAGTCTGAGTACTTGTAGCTCACTGGAGTGTTCTGATCTGAAGCCGAATTGAGCTTCGTGTATTATGTCTAATCTAGCTGTTTCGGCGTGGAGTCTGCTGAGTATTACTCTCTCTACAATCTTGCTGATTGCAGATAGTAAGATTATTGGCCTATAATTCTGTGGAAATGTGCTATCTTTTCTGGGCTTTGGTAGCATTCTGACATGCAATGCAACCTTAGCATTGCATTAATGATATTTGTTAGGTATACTATGGCTCTCGCTGGTAGGTATTTCAGAGTCCTGTTTAAAAACTAAATTTTACAATGAAATGCAGTAGACTTTATAAGAATTTATTTTTCTGAAAGGCCGTTTTCAGAGAAAATACTATTTACTTATCGAACAATAGTTAAGAAGATAGTAATTTCAAGTTATGGGCATTTTCAATAAGTACACTTTAATTAGAAGTCATTAGTATGCATCTGTCTTAGAATTTGTAAGTTTGTTAATAAACATATTGCAATTTGAGTGGTTAAATATATATAAATGTAAGAATATTTAAGTATTTGATGATTATGTTATATCTCGAAAGCTAGAGCTGATACAAAAAAGGGTTTATATTTTTGAAATCAGCACAGATGAATTAACCAAATCAGTTGATTTTTTTTTGGCAGCAGGCCATTTTTTTTTGTTGGGCTGTTATCACACATATTATTCAAGGAGATCAAGGATTTATTGATTAAGGATTATTAGAATTTGTTTCAAAATATACTTAATAATTTTTCTGATGTAAACAATCCTGTATAAAGGTTCTTCTTCTTCTAGTTCCATGACCGTTATCGATCGTTGGATATCATGTTGGCTACCATATTCGCTATCGTGACTTTATTGACAGCAGCTCTAAATAACGATGTAGTTGATTTTCCATACCATTGCCTTAGATTTTTCAGCCATGATGTTCTTCTTCTACCAGGACCACGATTACCTTGGATCTTTCCCTGAATGATCAGATGTAAAAGATCATATTTTTCAGGGTGTCTCATAATGTGACCGAAGTATTCCAGCTTGCGTTTCTTTATTATATTGACCAGTTGTGTTGTTTGGTTCAGCCGTCTAAGGACCTCCTCATTTCTAACTCTGTCGACCCAGCTTATTTTCAGTAGTCATCTGTATACCCACATCTCAAAGGCTGTCAAGCGTTTAAGGATGGCCTGTTAGAGTCCACGCTTCCACTCCATACAGCAGGACAGAAAAGATGTAGCAAGATGTCATTCGAACTCTAAGGCCAATGCTAAGATTGTGACTGCAAAGTACGTTTCTCATTTTTACAAAGGCAGCTGGGCTTGTTCTATTCGGCTTTTAATTTCTGCGGTTGGATCCTAGCTCTCATTGATATTACTGCCGAGATACACGAGTTTCTCTACTCTGTCCAGTGTGGCATCTCCGACTTTTATACCGTCATCCTGTATATAATTTTGTTTACTAACTATCATATATTTAGTTTTCTTAACGTTGAGTTTTAATCCATACTGATCACAAGTCTGTTTTATTTTGTTCATTAGATTTTGAAGGTCTTCTCCGCAATTAGCAAGGAATAAGGTATCGTCGGCATATCTAATATTGTTGACGGTTACTCCATTCACAATAATATCTTCGGTTGTCTCCATTAAGGCTTCCTTAAATATTTCCTCCAAATATAAGTTAAAAAGTAAAGGCGACAATATACAACCTTGTCTCACTCCTCTTTTTATATTTATTTCATTCGAAAGTTCTTGTTCAACCTTTATTCTTGCCACTTGATGCCAGTATAGATTTGTAATTATTCGTAGATCTTTATCGTCCAATCCAGCTATTTCCAATATTTCTAGCATTTTGTTATGTCGGACTTTGTCAAAAGCCTTTTCAAAATCGATTGCACAAATGTACACATTTTGATTTATATCTCTGCATCTCTGTACTAGCACCTGTATACTAAACAAGGCTTCTCTTGTACCCAAGCCACTCCTAAACCCAAATTGAGTATTGCTAATTCTGTCCTCTAACAGCGTGTAAATTTTGCTGTGTATTACTTGAAGGAAGATCTTCAAAACGTGACTCATCAGACTTATTGTCCGATAATCACCGCATGTCTGTGGACGATGTTTCTTAGGTATTGTGACATATGTCGACTTTAACCAATCAGTTAACCAATCAGTGATGTCTAATATTCTGTGCCCGTTTCTGTCTTCTAAACTTTGGGATACTTGTTTCCGTTTGTTTCCAGCGACCTCTTTTAATTTCTTGTGCAGACACAGATGGTTTTAAGGTTGCTCTTTATAAAAATACCAAGAAATTATACAGAATCAACGATGGTGATCTTGCTATTATAAATATGCAGGGGTTGAAGAACTCCTTTATGTGATAATGCTACTGTCTTATTTACGTTAAAAGAGAGTAAATTTCCGACCAGGTTTTTATTTTAAGTAGATTAGGAGTAATGCTTTTGTGACTAGAGTCATTATTATTTGCTCTAACTAGTTGTCTTATATTCCTCAAGTAAGATTGGAACCAATTCAAATCTGTATCTGTATCTGTATCTGTATCTGTATCTGTATCTGTATCTGTATCTGTATCTGTATCTGTATCTGTATCTGTATCTGTATCTGTATCTGTTATCTGTATCTGTATCTGTATCTGTATCTGTATCTGTATCTGTATCTGTATCTGTATCTGTATCTGTATCTGTATCTGTATCTGTATCTGTATCTGTATCTGTATCTGTATCTGTATCTGTATCTGTATCTGTATCTGTATCTGTATCTGTATCTGTATCTGTATCTGTATCTGTATCTGTATCTGTATCTGTATCTGTATCTGTATCTGTATCTGTATCTGTATCTGTATCTGTATCTGTATCTGTATCTGTATCTGTATCTGTTCTGTATCTGTATCTGTATCTGTATCTGTATCTGTATCTGTATCTGTATCTGTATCTGTATCTGTATCTGTATCTGTATCTGTATCTGTATCTGTATCTGTATCTGTATCTGTATCTGTATCTGTATCTGTATCTGTATCTGTATCTGTATCTGTATCTGTATCTGCATCTGTATCTGTATCTGTATTGTATCTGCATCTGTATCTGTATCTGTATCTGTATCTGTATCTGTATCTGTATCTGTATCTGTATCTGTATCTGTATCTGTATCTGTATCTGTATCTGTATCTGTATCTGTATCTGTATCTGTATCTGTATCTGTATCTGTATCTGTATCTGTATCTGTATCTGTATCTGTATCTGTATCTGTATCTGATCGTATCTGTATCTGTATCTGTATCTGTATCTGTATCTGTATCTGTATCTGTATCTGTATCTGTATCTGTATCTGTATCTGTATCTGTATCTGTATCTGTATCTGTATCTGTATCTGTATCTGTATCTGTATCTGTATCTGTATATGTATCTGTATCTTTATTGTATCTTAATCTCGTTATTTTATTATGACTTATATTATTGAAGAAGATCGGGGTTTATTGATTAAGGTTTGTTAGAATTTGTTTCAAAATCTATGTGTCTGAGAATTCTGTTCTAATTTTACTCAGACAAAAAGGTATCGATATTACTAATTTTTCTGATTTCAACAATCCTGTATAAATATTGTAATCTTCTTTCATAAAAATGTGTTCCAAAAAGAAGAGAAAAAGAATAAAATTCAAAAGCATGACAATATTGTGGTTGAATATTGAGGGACTGTAATAAAACAAGATCTCAATCTATACGTTGCACTTTTGTGTTCTGAATTTGAATGGTTATATGCAAATATATTTCAATAATACCCTTCGAGATTTAAAGAACACGAATTCCGGCTTTTAGTTTGTATGTGCATGTACGAAAACAAGTGCCTAGTGTGCTCAGATTGAAAAAGCAATTTAAATATAACGGGAATATATATCTACCTATTGTGTGTGGTTTCGAATAATAGTAAAAGCAGTAACGATAACAATAATTGCTATTAATGTCCTAAATGATCGTTTATTAAGGCAAACGTGAAGGCATTCGCCTTGGAAACCAATTTATGGTGGAGGTAAAATAAATATTAAATTATTTTCCGTACTTCTTTTCTTTCTGTGGGCGGTATTATTTTCTTTAAATGTTTAATGAGTAATGAGAATAATATATGTACTTCTCAAAGCTACTTTGTTGCAAACTATAGTACATTTCACGAATTTGGGACTGTTTTGGATTAAGCATAAAGCTTTGACTAAAACGCTCTACTGGAATGAAAAATTAATGGCAAGTTTTACCAATATTTGCATTGTCATTTTCAAACACAAGCAAAAATAGGTTTTAACTAATAATGTATTTAAGATTCATTTAGAAAAATATACAATTACTAGCTGACCTGATTACGCTTTGGTGTGGCTTGGTTATTATACAATGGTTTTCTTCTTCTTCTTCGCGTGCCATCTCAGATCACCATTGCGAAGGCTTTTCGATCTTCTGCAATATGGAATAATTGTCCTGCATTTGGTATCTGAGTCCATTCATGAATATTTTTTAACCAAGAAACTTGTTTTCTTCCTACAGCTCTACGGCCCTCTATTTTGCCTTTAAGGATCAGTTGTAAAATTTTATATCGACTTCCCCTTAATATATGACCCAGATAAGACATTTTTCGATGTTTAACAGTCTTTAGCAGTTCTCTGTCTTTGTTGACGCTCCTTAATAGTTCTTCATTAGTTTTTCTTGCTGTCCAAGGTATTTTCAGCATTCGTCTATGAACCCACATTTCCAATGCTTCAATTTTGTTCATGATCGATACTCTTAGCGTCCACACTTCTGCACTATACAAAAGTACAGACCAAACATAGCACTTAACCATTCTTTGCCTTAGTTCTAAACTAAGATGGTTATTGCAAAGAAATGACTTCATTTTCATAAAAGTAGTTTTAGTCATTGCTATTCTACGTTTTATTTCTATGTCTGAATCTAATGACACGAATCGAATAATTTTTAATGACACGAATATACTTGTCATCTATTCCGATATTTTTCAGTATTTGCTTTTATTTTACATGCTGTACTTTATCGACTGCCTTTTCGAAGTCCACGAAACATGCATATACATCTTTACAACTGGTAACAATGTAACATTGTTGAATCTGGAAGTTAATTTCGTTATCATCCAAATTTTTCGTCGCCAAAATAGTGCGCTCACTGAACCAATTATGATTGAATTAATTATTCATTATACCCAGGAAGACACTTACAATTAATTCATGTTTGGTTTTAACAAAAGTGCAAAAATTATCTGGAAGTTTGATGTATTGTGTATTTAGATGCATTTTTGTTTTACCGTTTCCAATATTTAGCAAATGTTTGGGAAATATTTGCGCCCATAGATCATTTTGCACTTGTTCTCTTATCTTAAGAGTCAGTCGAACTGTTTTAATATTTCGCCATAAAAACGATTATGTTAAACATGCATTAATCTCATCCGCATTATGTAAAGAGAAGAATAACTGGTAATGTCTGTCTGCATGTAAACTCACAATTATTCACTTCTAATACATGCGACTTATAATGGAAGGGAAAGTGGAAGATGAAGAGGTCCAGGAAGAAGAAAATGTTCCTGGTTGAAAAATGTAAAAGACTGGACAGGCATGGACACACACTCGATAATAAGAACAGCTCAAGATAGAGAGCAATTTTCTGTAGGTATAGCCAACCTTCAGTAATGGAGGAGGCACTTAAGAAGAAGAATACATGCAAAATAAAAACTGCCTGAAACAATAAATCAAATCAATAAGTTTCAAACTAATTGTAGCAAAGTAGTTATTGAGCTTGTTAGATATGAGGTTAGGATCATCAATAACTAAATTGTCTATTATAAATTTGGAGATAGTTGGTAGGTAGTTTTTTTATTAGCTTCTTATTATGTATTATGTTGTTTAGTATACTTCAAAGTAAATAGTTAATATTGGAGTACAGCTTAGATCTTTTGTAGTGGTAATTTCTTTCTTGTACTAATTTTAGTATGTCAATATTAAACCAGGGGCCATTATTTTTTCGAAAACGATTTTTTAGTTTAATTTGTACGAGGTTCTTTTAGAAGGTTCTAATTATTTCATTACATAAAATGTTGGGGCCGTCTCAAATTTTGTCCATTAATTAAAGTAACTCACACTTAAATCTGTCTTTATTTAGCCTATTAAACATTCGATAATGTTTAGATTGATTGGACTGTTTGACTGCATAAGATTTGAATCCGGTGAATTCGGTGATTCGGTTTGGTTTTGTACCACGTGCATTAAAATCAATTTATGTGCTATCAATCATTTTCAAATGCACTATAGACATATTTTTTACATAAAAAATGTAAAATGATTAATCTAGGATAAAGCATTTAGATTTCTAGGTTCCGGAATAAAGTTATCTATTTTTTAAATGAACTTCCTTATAAATTCTTTCTCCGCCTGCACTCCCGTAGAAACAAGAAACCAAATCCGGCATAGCCTCTTGTCTTGTCCCGTCCTGCAGCCGAAGTCCACTGCCGTTGACGTCATTACCTTTCATTAGGCAAGTGGTTAGATTTATGTGTATATGTCCGTCGGTAAGATCAAAGTGGTCTAGGTGTGAGACCAATTGTTCCCTTGACAAAACAGTGCTATAGCTAATTTACGCTTCACTTTGAATTGTTGGATCGATCCGACTGATAATGGTCGGTCTGCCGCGACCGCTCGCCTCACCGGCTGATGGTAACCGCTACGGGGGTGGTACCAGGAATTCCATTTGATTTTATTCTCGTATTTTATCAGTTTTGATTATTGATTGATTTTATTTTGACATAAAAATCAGAAACGAAACTTCTTTGATAATGAAAACATATAGTAATGCTGTAGGTATAGGGCTGTTTTTAGACTACTACTTCTTCAAGTTTCACCCACTGGATCCACTGTCCGCTCCAGAATATGTAGTCTAGGAAAATAAGATTTTTCTCGTGAGACTGACCCCGCTAGGCAAAACGACAGTTGTTTTGAGTAGTATAAACCTCTATAACAAGAACCTGTAGATTTCCTGCAGTCGAATTTTTAGACTTTATTAGATATTAACAAACTACGGTCAAAAAACGGTAAATTTTCGTTTTTTTTTTCCGTCAATGAGCAAAAAGTGAAGCATCTGAAACAAATTTGAGAGTCAGAAACTTATAAGACATTTGTTATAAGACAAAAACCTTCAGAATACCGTATTGTAAATGTTTCTATACTTAAAAAGTTCCGTGGGGAATTGTCTGTCTACCATCGGACGCGTATCCCTGTGCTGGATAGATGAATACCCGAATCGGTCATAGGACCGGTGGGTAGTTGGGAAATAAAAATACCAATAGCGAACCAAAACAGACTAAGGTATGGCAACCCTAACAGAAGAGTCTCTGACCCTCCAGGTTGTGGGTTGGGCTAGAGGCTGACAACCCCTTCCTGTAAAAAGAAACATATGTTACGGTACCTCAGGAACTATTAGCTGGACGGAACTCACGACGACGCCTCTGCAAACGAAAAATGGAATTAAGATTAGGAACATGGAATATTCCAACCCTGTACCAAACTGCAGCACTCACATCTTTACTAGACATAGTGAACTCGTAAACCAAAGAATATGCTATTTGCGCTTAAAAGGGAAATTATTTAAATACAGTTTGATCAATGCATATGCCTCAACTGATGACAAACCAGACGAAATAAAAGAACAGTTCTTCAAAGACCTAGAGCAAGTCTACAGGAGATGTCCCAGAGGTGACATTAAGATTGTATTAGGTGACATGAATGCAAGAATAAGTCGGGAGCGAGTTTTCATGCCCACAATAGGAAAGCATAACCTACACAACATCAGTAGAGATAATGGATTACGACTGATAAACTTAGTAGCAGCACTCAATATGACAGTCGCTAGCACCTATTTTGAAGACAAGACATTCACAAGGTAACCTGGACCTCTCCTGATGGAAGAACAACGAGTCAGATTGATCACATCTTAATAGATTTAAGGCATGCAACAGACGTAATAAACTGCAGAAGGTACAGAAGCCCAAACATAGACTCAGATTATTGCCTAGTGATCTCAACATTGAGGGCTAAAATTTTAAACACCAGTAATACAAGAAACTAAAATGGATACAAAAAAATGGAATGTGCAAAATCTGAGAGATGCGACAATTGCACAACCGTACTCAGAAAACATTACCAACAGACTAAGGAATCAAAACGTAAATGAAGAAGGCCAGACAGATATAGACTCCTACTGGACCAGAATAAAGGAAGACATTGAAGCAGCAGCAAAAGAGGAAATAGGAACAGAAATTTGTGCACGTAAAAATCATTGGTTTGACAATAAATTCAAAAATGCAACGAAAGAAAAAAAAAACGAAACCACTTAAATGAGGAACTTATACTAAATGAGGAAATATATAGAAAACCTCAACAGAGAGAAAGAATTCATAGCACTATAGGAAAGACAATGCAAAAGTCAAAATAAAGACTTATTAACAACGAGAAACGATGAGATGGGTGGACTACTTTAACCAGACACTTAATATAGAGAAAGAAGAAGAAAACCTGGAAGGCGAGAAAGGTGAGGTAAGGGAAACAGACTATAGGGAAGATGAACCACCGAAACGGCTTATGAGTCTTAATCTACAATTTAAAAACTACAGTAATGATTTCGAATCTAGCAGTAACAATAGACGAGGTTCAAGGTGAAATCAAGATTAATGGAACTAACATAAACAACATCAGGTACCCTGATGAGACCGTCCTAATAGAAATCAACACACAAGAACAACAGAATATAATAAATTCTGTAGATCGTCATAGCTAAGTGTTTGGTTTAACCTAAATCTAAATGTTTCCAAAACTAAAATTCTAGTATTTCCAAAGATACCAACAAACGGTTATTTGTGTGCCAGGGGACAAATAATCCAACAGAATCCAAAATAATCAAGAATCGAACAAGCGAGGAAAACACTCATCAACATAAAAGCATTTTTAACAAAATCAGACCTTAGTCTACAGCTCAGAATTCGAATGATTAAATGTTACGTTTTTTCTCTTTTTCTGTATGGCTGTGAAAGTTGGGCAATAGCTTCTGAAACAGAAAAAAGAATAGATGCCTGTGAAATAAACTTGAGGTTAATTCATTAAATTTTGAAATTCATAAAACATTAAACTTGACTTATTAAAAATATAATATGCAATTAAATTCTTTTGATTTTAGGAATCATGATTGATAATAATTACTTTGATGTTTAAACGTTGAGATTGGATGCAAAAATTGCATTATAGTTGCCACATACGCTAGTAGATGGTTTTTGGATACCCCACAAAATTTACATTCTATTGAACTTTATACCCAGTCACAGATCACTCATTTCATCTTAACGATCGCGTTTTTGGCAGAATCGAACAAGTGTTGAAGAAAATATGTTATTGCCAGACCAGAGCAACACAATGAGGTATTTAGTCAATTTGGCAAAGTAACTCATATGGGAAAAGATTTGAAGTTGCTAATTGGAAAGAAGAAACCTATAGGGTGTTAAAAGGAACTGCCTCTTGGCATTTTAAGTTTTCAATTATTAAACGTATAATTTTAACCAAGATAACCACAAGTTATTATAATGTTAAAAACATTATTGATACTGAAGAAAATGAAGGCGATGTTAAACATATTGACGGAGAAGCTGGTGCTTGTGATGAAATTTCAGATTTGGTTGTTTAAAACTTTCTTGTTCCATAAATATTTGTTTTTCTCAAGATTTTTTCAATAAAATTTAGTTTCAAGGAAGATTTGTGTTTTTTTGCATTCACATAATATTGTTTTTTTCTGGTGCAAAATCGGCAATATCCAAGTGTTTGAAGCAAAATCAGAAATCTCTAAACTTAAAACGTTAATTATTTATAATTGAATGAAATAATTAGGTTAATTTTGTAACTACTTAAAGCCAATGTACAAATAAATATAAATAACAAAAAATAAATAAAACGCTAAAATTTTATAAAAAAGTCTACTTCCTGAAAAATATTGTCAAAATGGAGATTGCTGGTTTTGCTTTTAGACTCCTCATATAAAGGATACGGTTTACTGCTTTTACATATTTAATGTGTGTATTGCATTTCCTCTCTGTATTTGACACTTCCATAGTGTATTTTGATTAATATATCTATGGATTCATAATGTAAAAATTTGAAATATTTAGTTATTTAATCTGGGATATAACACCGCCACTGAATTCTGAATTGTGTACCCACAACAAAAGGCTTGCACTCTTACCGTCATCGGATCATCCGGTGAAAATGAATCGCACCAAGATATGTATAGATGTATGTGATAGCCGAACGAGAAGAAGAGGAGTCCGGTAGGTGTTCGCGGCGGCCGTCCTGGCGGACGGGAAATTAAAGAGCGGCTTCGGGCCATAATTTGAAACGAGCCCGTGCCCATTTGTCTAGTTATGTCGTTATCGGCCCTAATGACAGGATCCTAGCTTCTAATTGTGACGAAACAAACGCGCCGCCGATTGTGAGACCACCCTTAATTTGCTGTTTTTAAAACAGACATTTCGAGAAATGAATGCCATCACATTCGAGACAATGAATTCGGAATTTTAAGAATGGGTAGTGACTTTACGGCTCGATGATCATTACTCTTTTTCTTTTTTTTTTTATTGAAGTCATTCAAGAAATATACGGAATAGGTTGAAAATCGAAACAAACAAGTATTAACTTCAAAATTGAAAGAAAGAATAGTAGAAGAAAAGAAAAAATGGTTTATTTAATCATATAATATCCCAGATTGGTACTATCAGTACTTTGGAATAAGGTAAATTTTAAGCAAAATACAATCCAGTTGAATCTACAGAGCACAAAATTATTATATGAATTAATTATAGATAATTTGAATTCATAGCTTACCAGTTATCAATAAGCAAATACATCTTAAAATCTTTGAAAGAAGAATAATACAGAATATTCTTATATTTTTATTTCTATTCCTAAACTCTTAAATTACGTGACTACATAAAACTACTACTTAAAAAATCATGTTTACAGATCATAAATATTCTTAAAGTACTAGCAAATCATAACTGAGGCGCAGACACAACACAGATACTAAATATTTACAAATCCTTAATCCGCAGTAAATTAGATTATGGATCAATATAATTCAGCTAAGGACTCAACATTAAAAAAATTCGATATTGTACAAAATACTGCACTAAGACTAGGTCTAGGAGCCTACAGAACCAGTCCAGTTGAAAGTCTTTATGTCGAAGCAAATGAATCTCCACTTTCTATTAGAAGACTACGTCTCAGTTTACAATACTAAAGCAAGATATCAACTAATCCAAACAACCCAGCCTACCCCTATGCTTGTTCCACACATTACCATTCTAATTACAATCAAAATCCTAATCTTCGACCATCATTTAGCAAAAGAATTAGCAACTTCACATTTCCGGGTATTATGCATACCAATATTGATTATGCTTCCCCTTTGACTATACAAATTCCATATTGTATCACAAATCTGTCAACCTATACTAAGGACAATACCCCTTCATCTCTTTTTCTCCAATACCTCTATAATATTAAAAATAAATATTCATCCTATCAACTAGTTTATACCGATGCATCAAAAACATCCGAATTGAAAACAGTAGGATCCGCCATTGTCACAGAGGATTATGTGCTCAAGTTTCCACTACCTCAAGACTACTCAATGTATTCTGCTAAACTTTTTGCGATATCCAAGACAGTACAAAAAACTTTTAATCGAACTGAAGACATGACAGTAATATTCACAGATTCCTTAAGTGCAATCCAGGGAATTCAGAAAATATATCCGAATCATCCGATTTTAGAAAAGATTAAAAAAGATCTTGTGACTACAAAATAATCATAAAAAAACTACATATTGTGTGGATACCATCTCATGTGAATACAAGGAAATGAGATAGCTGATCAAATGGATAAAGAGCTTGTAAAATGGAGAGATCCGATGATAAAACTAACCAAATTCCTCACTTAGATATTAAAATCACTTAGAAAAAATTCATCAATGAGTACACAAAAAACTTATGGTTACGAAGATGGCAACTTTTACCAAATAATAAATTGCCACAGAAAAACCCAGATCTATCAGCAAAAACACCAATTTTAGTGAAGCGAAGCATCATATTCGAATAGGACATACCAGACTGACCCAAGAACACCTACTAAAGAATGAACCTCCTAGAATATGCTACGCCTGTGACACCAAAATAACTGTCGGCCACATTGTTATGGACTGTCCAATATATCAAATGGAAAGACAAGCTACTGGACTACCAAGTTATATAAAGTGCGCTTTAGACAGTGCGGATTGTGACAAAATCATTAAGTTTTTAAAGAAAACGAAAATGTATAATCAAATATAAGTGATACTTCAAGAAAAATTCTAAATTATAATCAACTTTGTAAAAACTTTATAGTTTATATTTTATATTAATCATTATGATATATTATAGTCTATATTGTACCACCGCTAATAACCTTCTACGGTTGATGTGGGTTATTCCCCAATTAAAAAAAATTGTCAGATCTTTACTGATACCAATATGTGGTTATTTTTGGTTAACAAAAAAAAGTACTAAATTAAAACAAAAAAAAAACACTATAAACAAGAATTAAATTAATAAAAACTTTCTTTTCAATTGTGTATTATTTTCAATAGGATCATGAGATTTTACTAATGCATGATAATGATATTTTATTATCAATTTAGTCAAGTTGATCCAAGCTAGATTCATTTCAAGCTAGATTATTTTAAGCTAAACTATAAAATGATAGATCTAATGTACAAGGTAAGATTGACGCTGAGATTTTTTTGTTGTTGTGGCCCTTACTTTGCACGCCAATGAGTGGATTCCATGTGCGAAGTACAGACTTAAAAAACCGAAGTGTTAATTCTGTCATACAGATGTTTGAACATAATTTTTGACGGTTGCTTCCTCTCGTCGCTTCTGGTTACATTTGATATTGCTTGTAAAACGACTAATTGTTTCTGACAATCATTTAACTGAATTCTAAAAGAGGAAGTTAATGTGCTGCTGAATATGTTACAAGCGATGTTAAACTTAAAAAATCAAACAGAAAGCATTTGTTTATAAATAGTTGACAAGAGAAAATTTATTACAATGTTGACATTTTCAGAAAACTGCAATTCAGCAAGCATAGACGTGAACCTTAAAGCTGGATTAAGACAACTACCATTGGTTCAGTGGAATTAAGGTTGTGACTATTAGACAACTACCTACTCTGTTACTGTAATATACTAGAACTAGTCTTTTTTTATGAATATATACTTTACATGAATAAAGAATTAATTTAAAATTTTAACAGTTTTTAAAAGAAGTAATTGCACTGACTTATTCGTGAAGTTTATTGTCACAGAAAACACTTTTTCAAAAGAAAATATGGCTTAACAATTATGGATTGTTAATTATGCATTGTGTCATAAATTCGCAAAATTCGAGACGACGCGACGATCAAAATTTTCTTTATTTAACTCTTGTAACAATTTAATTTTATATGGATGGAATTTAAATTTATGAAGAATTTGGAAGGCTGTGTAGAAGTTGAAACACCTATTACTGTGCTTATTGTTTACAGTGACTGTGATTGCTCAGACTCTATGTTAACTTGCCATAAAATGGCTACTTGAATTACTTTGTTAGGTATTTACGAGTCCCTTTTAGTGCAGTCATTGAAGCATTATTGCTCCGAATTTATTTACTGAAAACCGAATTGCATACAATTTTGGAATTAGGTTCATCTTACCCTTAACTTCAAAAGTGAAAATGATTTGAACTCTGCAACCATCCTGGGGGTGGTTGCCACCCCTTTTCGGGGGTGAATTTTTTTTTCAAAATAATCTCGGATATCGATAGAAAGCCTAATTTTAAGCAAAAAATTATCTATAAAGTTTTTCGAAAAATCTAATATTTTTCAAGTTATTGGCAATTGAAAATTTGAAATTTTTTCACGTTTTTCATCGGTTGTTTGCAAATATCCCCAAAAATATACGTTTTATGGAAAATTTTATAAAAAACAAAATTGTAGCAGGTAAAAAAATGAACAATTTGGTTTTTTATAAAGTATTCTAAGAGCAATATCAAGCTAGATATTCGAGATCAAAGCCGTTTTTTATTTTGTCTGAAATTTCCACCAAAATTAAAATTAATCGTATTCCGCCTAGAATTAACTTTATTATGAACAGTTTAATAGATTGTATCAGTTTGACTGCTTCAGAACACATATTTTTGAACAGATATTTTTGAAGAACCAAAAAAAAAATTTCAAATTTTTAAAAAAACCACCTTTTTTCATAATATCTCAAAAATGACGACAGATCGTATAAAAGTATAAAATAAAAAAATTATGTATTTTTCTGACAAACAATTTGGTTTTTTTGTTTTATCTGTCAAACAAGTTATGACGGAGATATGATTGTTTACAGAGCGAGTGGCAGCCTCTCTTAAGCCGTTTAACCATTCACTGTTTTAGAAAAAGGTTTTTAATATATATTGCAATAAAGGATGTTGTAGCTCTCTTAATTACCTTTACAATGGTTTTTTATAAATAATTGTGATAGCATGAAAATTGAAGGAGTTATGGTCTAAAAACTTATCATATTATATGATACATCTGAACTCGAAGATATTTTAGAGGTAGGTAGATATTGCATGGTATGTTTTTATGGACTTGCTAAAGATACACAACAAAATAAGCTGAGTCAAGTAGAAAGCTTATCAGAATATCTCGAAAAGATGCGCTATGAAAGTTTTCTCAAAGCTGCTACGAAAAAAACTGCCGTAAAATTATCATCCTTTGTTCCAACCGTTGGTGCCATAAATGAACATACTAAGAGGGTTTATCTTCAAACCCAGATTTGGCTTGGCAACAAAGACATTCAATCAACGGATTGGGGGTGGGTCATGAATGACGGTCTATTAAATTCACTTAAGTCTGTAGATCCACTCACACCACAAGAACTCCTGAAAATGATTTTTGCAACTGCAAAAAAGGATGTAAAGCGTCTTGCGGATGCGGAAGAGTTGGTCTGTTTTGTAATAGTAGCTGTGGAACGTGCAGTAGAGATAACTGCCAAAATAAACCTCCAATTCAGCCAGAAGATGTTAAATGTGACAGCGACTCCGACATTGAGTCATGAATAATAATATTATATTTTAATAATAATAGTACAATTTTATATAATTTGTAAATATTTTATTCAATAAATGGCAATTTTTTACTCTAAATTAAATTATTTTTAAATATGTAATCATATATATTTACTGTTTTAATTTAGGGGCAGTTTTAAGGGTAGAACAGATTAAGAAGATGATAATCATTTTCGAGAGTGTGGAATAATATTTAAATCCTTTTCATTTTATAAAAAAGATTTAACAATTTTTTATTCAAGGGGTAGTTTTTAAGGGTTGAAAGAGGGTTAAAAATTTGATAATTATTATAGAGAATATAAAATATTACTTACTCTATACTTACATCTTTTTATGTCATATCAAAATATTTTTTTGTGATTTTTTCAATTTAGGAGTTGTATGCATGGGTTGTAAGATTTTCAAGGGGTTTTTACTTTTTACATTTTCACTTTTGAAGTTAAGGGTAAGATGAGCCAGCCTAATTCAAAATTTCATGCAAATCGGTTAACAGTAAAAAATTCGGAGGTAAGACCGTATTTTTCGCTTCAATGACTGCACTATTTGGTTTATATTTTATTGAAAATTGACTCTGTTACTCTAAATATCTGCATCAGTTCACTCCCATACTTATTAGTTGCTTGTCTATTGTGGTGTGTTTCATTAAAAATTCTAGCACCAGCTCTTGCACAATTATTATTTTTGTTGTATAAACCTACCATTATTTCGATTCTTCCTTGCAAAGTGTACACCAATTTAGCAACTCCGCCTGTGGTGACAAATGGGTGGATCGAGAAGCTCAGGGGTCACCTCTGCCGGTCCTAAGCCCGGGTAAAGGAGGAAGGTTGGACAGTGGGCTGACAATCCACTCCCGGAAAAAACACACTGTTACGAAACCTTAACATTTGCCTAGGAATACAGGACGGAACTTTCGGAAAGACTCAAGCTACGAAACATGGACTATATATTTGGAAACTGGAATGTGAGGACACTAAATAAACCAGGAGCTCAAACCGCACTTGGAATTAAAAATATATAAGCTCATGATTACTTCTCTTCAGAAGACAATATGGCTGAGGAAAGGGGTCACGGACACTAAAACATACACAATTCTATATAGTGGGAAGAAAAAAGGAAGCAAAGAATGTGGAGTTGCATTTGTGGTGGATAATAATTTTAAGTCAAAAATTATAGACTTCCAGGCAGTCAGTGAAAGGATATGCAAGTTAAGAATTTGCACCCACTTCTTCAACCTAACAATGATAAACATTTACTGCCCAACAGAAGAACAAGAAAAACATATAAAGGAAAGCTTCTATCAACAGCTAAAGATAGTGGACAATGCGTCCAAAAATGACATCAAGATAAGTGATATGAATGCTAAAATAGTCAGTTCTATGGTGCAACAGGACAACACCCACTGCTCAAGGAAACAAGCGAGAATGGGGAGTTTTTGATAAATTTTGCCACCAGTAAAATTATGGTTATAAGTTCCCATGCTTTCTACATAGGGACATACACAAAATGACAGATGGATGTCACCAGATTGAACCACAACCAATCAAATCGACCATGTGCTGATAGACAAAAGGGCAACCAGTAGTATCTCAGATGTGAGAACAGGACGAGGTGCATGCTATGGATCAGACCATCTTTTACTCCAAAGAAAATTTAGATGCAGAGTTAACAAAGAAAAAACAAAAGACAACAAAGAACAAACAAACTGGACCTGGAAAAACTGAAGATTCAGGAATGTAGAGAGAAGTTCTAAGAAGAAATCGCAAATGAGTTAAGGACGCTAGAACTGCACTCCATAGTGGGCAAATGAAATATTATCAAAACAGCAGTACTGACAGCGGCAGCGTCCACCCTGGGAAACAAGAAAAAGGCGAGAAGAGCAGCATGGTTCGATGACCAGGGCAGACAAGCAATAGAGAAAAAAAAATGAAGCACACAAAAGTATATAACAAGAAGAACATGGGAAAGACGAACATCATTTGAAGTCGCAAGATGGAAAGCAGACAAGATATGTAGAAATAAAAAAAGAGCCAGATAGAAGAAATGGAAGAAAATTTAAAAAAACAACAAAAGTGGGGCTTAGCAATACCTAAAAAAAATAAAAAGTGGGTATAAACCTCAAACAAGTCTATGTAAAGATGAAATGTTCACCGAAATACAAAGATGAAAATCTATAAAACCTTAATTCGACCAATAGCATGCTATGGCAGTGAAGTATAGGTCCTGAAAGAACATCCAAAAGAAAACTCGGTTAATTCGAAATAAAGTACTGAGGAGAATACTGGGACCTGTGAGGGAAAATGGAATCTTTAGAAGTCGAATCAACAACGAGCTTTATCAATTTTATAAGGAAACACCACTGTCAGACTTAATTAGAATACAAAGATTGCAATGGCCCGGATATGTGATAAGAATGGAAGAGGATAGGCTACCAAAAAGAGCACTGAATGCTAGAATGCAGAGAAAGAGACCGGTTTAATGTTCTTCGCTCTTCTATCATCTGCAATATTTTATCTGTCATCCATTCTGGCTTCGTTTCGAAAACGATAGTGGATACAATTATGGGCACAAGTGTATCATGTTTTTTTTTCGCATTTTCTCGTGATATATATGTATGATTCTAAATGTAAAATAAAACAACTTTCTTATTTCTTTTATTTTTTATTCACAACGACAGTAGACACTTTTAGTACTGAAGCACTTTATATAATACATAGTAAAATATTGCAAATACCCGTCTAGTAGACGAACAATAATAAATAGCTATCACTAGTAGACAAAATTTACACATATATACAAAATATACATTCAAATATATACAATATATACAAAATACGAAAAGATTTTTATATAGAGGAAAGCAATTCTGTCAAACTTTAAAATGCCTAGATACTTTAAGTAAATTAAAAAAAAAACATAAAAGTAATTTATGGTGGCTGTTACATATACACTAATACAGTGTATACCAGGACAAAGCGGAGTCAGACAGGTTGACTCGTTAAGCCCACTTCTCTTTAATATAATATGGAAGAAATAATACTAGCAGTGCGTAAAGGAGATGGTTACAGAATGGGGAACAAAAAAATCCAAATATTATGTTATGCAGACGACGCCGCATTAATCGTTAAGACAGAAGACGAGCTCCAAAGATTATCACACATCTTTAATACAACAGCCAAGAAATACAATATGATAATATAATACAATATCAGCTTGAAAAAAACCAAATATATGACAACATCTACATACCCACTACGGTGTAAAATCGAAATTGATAAGAAAATAATAAAGCAGGAATCAAGGTTTACATATCTGGAAAGCAAGTAAAGCGGCGGGACCTCTTAATGACACAATTTGGAATAACAAACACCTAAGACAAGACACAAAACAAGAATCTATAAAGTAGCAATTAGACCTATAATAAAATAGCAGAAATAACAGAAAACATAAGAAAAGCATGCAATATAGAAGAAATAAATGGATGGGTGACAAAAGGAAAACAGGAGTGGAAAGAACACATTAATAGGATGGCAAAGCAAGGATAGTACGAATAGCACAAGATATGTTACCAAATGGACAAAGGATAATATTGAAGAAGAAACAGGTTTTAAAGCCTACATACAAGAAGGAAAAAGAAGAAGAACGTTAAATTAAAATAGGTAAAACGTAATTAATATGGATAAATTCCACAAATATTAGCAAAAATAAACAAGTGTTTAAAAAGTCTGAAACGAAACAAGCTACTGAGTATAAGCATACCTTATTGTTTTTTTTTTTGTTCAGTGACATTTTAATATTATCAAAAGTGACTTCCCACTTTGCGTTTAAGTTTCCAATCGGATTTCCCCGCCAAATAAGGATTTATTCAAATCAACCCACTTTTGTTGATCTCAAAATAATTATTCAAAAAGAAATATCAAACTAAGTCACTCTTTTTGTCATATCTGGGCTAAAGAATGGATAAGTTTATGATTCAATGTTTTGGTTGCTTAAAGCGGCAATTATTTGAGCCAACATGGGAAAGTTTGTTTAAGCCAACATGGTTTTGTTTATTGAATTTGATGGTTGAAAGCTTTGATGACGATACTGCCACTCTTGCTCGCCAGTTCTCAACATGTGGTCTGCGTAATCGGTCTTCGTCTTCTTGTTTTTCCTGTCATCTCAACGATCTTCTTGTACTGTTTTCTCATTTTTGGCAGTTGAATTAATTGTTTTGGTACTTTTAGTTTGTTTTATCTTTTCTCATAGTATGGTATCCAATTTTGCCGTAATTTTAAAATAATCGTATAAAATACATCTAGCAGTGCTATAATTTTGTAATGGATACAATCTGCAGGATCACCTTCCGTTATGTGTCATTTCGAATAGTTTATGATCTCTTTCTTAGCCTCGTTAATGACTCCATTGCCTACAACTCTTTTATAGGTAGTGATACTGTTTTGAAACAATTTGTGGCATTTCTGTGATATCTACTAAATATTTCTAATAATATATTTTACTTTTTAACTAAGAAGTTTAGTTCTACTCGGTTTAGTTCTTCACTTATTAAGATAGTTGCTACAAGTGTATTTCCTTTCCCAATTACTATTTGTTTTGGAGATGATTCTTTAGATATTCTTTGGATATCTTTATTGAATTTGAGTTGTTGAGTACTAAAATCAAACATTATTGTTCTTCCTACTGTCATGGTTATTCTTATTCTGTTGTACTTGTTCTGTATACAGAACATCTTCAACAATTCGTTTCTGTTGCCCCTTCTCGTACCTAGTTGTTTCTTTCTTCTATAGTATCGTATACCTTCACCTCTTTAGTGATAGTCAAACTTAGGTATGCGTCAAAATTTTTGATGGTTCTTCCAATGTGAGCTCCTGCCACTTTCTGCTAACACAGTTTCTTCTTCGATTTGTTTATTTACTTGGTATTTTTCAGCAATATCTATTAAGCCAGTCTGGAGATAAATTTCCTTCTTAAAGTGCTGTGTACTTTAGTAGCAGAAAAAAGGAGAATACTACAGTGGAGATGAAAAATTGGTAAACGAAAAAGACACTTGAAAGTAATTAAGAAGGAACTACATTCAGGAATGAATGGATAAAGGTTAAAGAGAGAAAAGATGGAGCTTTTAAAACACGATTTGGTTATTTATGAATATTACTGTGTGAGATTTTACCTCTTAGTTTCAGTTCTTAAAGTTTCTAAATCTTCCTAACACACAAATGGTCGTTATCAGTCGAATTTGATAATTATATAGATTGATTTGGTTTGGTTTTCTCGAAGAACCAGTATTTCTTCCACGAGAAACTTTTACTGAATGTAACCGACATATATCTTCTTATTAAATGATTCATTCATAGGTTTAGATTTAGGTTTACTATAAAAATCATTGAGATGTGTAAAGTATAAAGAATTTAATGCTATTGTATTGTTGGCATCTATAAATTACTCTTATGTTAACCCTTTTTCCAAGCCACACTCATTTTGCTATATTCAACAAATGCTTAAAGTGATTGATACACACAACCAACTAGACAAAATTGCTTTCCACTTCAAAAAAATTATTAATCGACACATAGTTCCTACTGGTATGCTTCTATGAAGCAAAATCTTGGTTTATTATTTACAATTAATTTATTTTATCATCAAGGTACAAGTACTACAGGTAATGAAATAGACAATGGCTGGAAAATGTAAATTTGTAAAGCAAATATGTAGCCACTATAATATTTTTGTTATTCGTTTTATTTTGATTTTCTAGACCGTGTTTCGCAAACTTTCTTACACCAGAGACCTCTTTGACAACAAATTAATTGGCAACCCCTTGTCTAATCTTCCAGATCATTCGCCATTTAATATCATTGCCAAATCAAGGGATGATTTAATAGGCCGACTAAGATCTGGTACAATTTTTCAATAGGCAAAAATGCTTTTACTTGCACCATCCACAAGCAGATTTCCAGATGATGTTGTATTAATCGCAGATAACTTACATGATACAGTTTCTATGATGCATTCGCTTAAAAGTCTGTCTGAAAGAGCAGGATTAAAGATAAACTTTGAGAAAACTAAACTTATAACAAATCTCGTAATGAGTGGAAATATAACTATTGACAATAATACCATACAACAAAAAGATAATTACAAATTACGTATTATGGAATGGAGGCCCAGAAACTATAAAAGAAGCCGAGGACGACCACCGACTAGATGGACTGATGATATAAAACGTGTAGCGGGAAACTGGCTACAAGCGGCCCAGTGTAGAGAACACTGGAAAGAACTGAGGGAGGATTATGTCCAGCAATAGACGCGATTGGCTGATTGATGATCTACAAGCCAGTTACACAATTTTTTTCTTCTTACGTTTTTCTTCCGTATTTAACCGAGAGAAGACGCTATATTAGTGCCTAGATTTTTCTGGAAATGTAAATTCGAATTTATGTGAGCAAAAAAACGTGATTAAATGTTTGGTTATTTGCTGCGTAGAAACAACCTGTTAGTAGCCAACACCTTCTTCAAACAACATCCTAGAAGACTATATATTTGGAAATTATCTATAGACAGAAAAGATAAAATTGTTAGAAATCAAATTGACTTCATTTTCCTCGATAACAACTTCTAAAAGTACATAAAATCTTCTAAGACATATCCTGGAGCTGACATTCATAGCGATCACAATCCAGTTATAATTAATTTTAAACTAAAAAGTTATGTTAAAGTTAAAAGGGAAAAAATGTCAAGAAAAACAGACATCTCACAACTGAAGAACTCTGAAAAGAAATAGGCAAAAAGCATCAAGGTTAAGAAAGAAATAGAAACGCTACAGAACTTGGTGCATACAGACGTTGAAGTAACATGGACTGCTCTAAAAACGAAAATAACAAAGATACAAGAAGACGACATCGGGTTCACGAAAAACAACAGAAAACAAAAATGGATAACGCATGAATCTCTTGTACGTAAAACGAAAACATAAAACAAACCCGATAGAATACAAACGAGTCAATAAAATTATTAGAAAAAATGCAGGCAAGCTAAAGAAAACTGGATGTCAACCAAATGCCTAGAAATTGAACAACTTTATGAACCATACGAAACCTTCAATGTCCATAAAAAGGTGAAAGTAATGACAGGCAGACACAGAAAGAGACAAGAAACAATATTAAGAAATAACAACAACGAGATAATTATAGATACAGAAGACAAACTGGAAAGATGGAAAGAATACATTCAGACACTTTTTGACGATGATAGACCTTGTTCTTCACCATCCACAGATGATCAAATAAATAAAAAAGGTCCAAAAATAACAAAAGAAGAAGATATTAATTCAGTAAAAGCTCAGAAGAACGGAAAAGCCACCGGTCCAGATAATATTAATATCGAAATACTTAAATTAATTGCAGACAACAAAAGTAAAAGCCTTGAGTCCTACGTAGAATGGGCAAGGAATGCGAGATAATTAACACAATCAAAGAGCGCCAATTAGAATATCTTGGCCATGTTATGAGAAATGAACCCAGATATGGCTTATTGCAACTCATTCTTCAGGGCAATGTATTTGGAAAGAGAGCAGAAGGATATCTTGGCTTCAAAACCTAAGGAAGTGGTTCAATACGTCAGCAACTCGACTATTCCGAATATCTGCAAGTACAGTTAGGAGAGCTATGCTGATTGGCAACATCCGAAACGATAGGCACCGTAAGAAGAAGAAAAAAATGCCAAAACCATTGGAATAAAGAAGAACAAGAGTAATTAGTGTTAGTGCAGATACAGAAAATGGCAGGGATTAACGTAACTCCATGATGACCACATATTTGTCCAAAATTGCAAAAATTCTGTAAATTGAATCTGCTTTAAATCATCCAAGACAAATAATTTTATAATTACTTCGGTTTTTTATATTGTAATTTACAATTTTCATCTTTAAGTTGTTCCTGTCATTATTAAAGTACTTATACCTTGACTTTAAGTAACAAAATACATAACATCTACATCACTATCACCATTACTTTTCGGTCATGACTAAATTCTTCGGGCAATCATCCTCACTAATAATTGCCTTCTTTTTCAAAATCCCCAAATCAGTCACGTTCTCTAAAAAACTCTTGTGCGCACTCAACAGTTTCGCACTCTCCACATCCTTCTTCAGCTCCTCCATGTCTCGCTTGAGCTTCGCCCGTCGATTCTGGAACCACGTGATGACTTGGGCGTTGGTCAAGCCCAAACTGGACGCGATTTCGTCGCGGTCGGCAGGACTGAGGTATTTTTGGTAGAGGAAACGTTTTTCTAGCTCGAAGATTTGGTGATTGGTGAACGCCGTGCGGGATTTCCGCTTTTTCTTTGGTTGTTGCCGGTTGTTGAAGAGGTTGAGGTGGTTCTGGCCATCTGAAATCAAAAAGATAATAGTTTAGACTCTCATAAATTATGAAGTAAGTTTAAGATGATCAATAATATTGAAATTTCATTAAAAGTTTATGATCATTTGGTAATTTGAATGTTGTATATTACCAAATCTCAAGCAGTAATTTCTCATAAGCTCAAGATGTATTTCATAGTGACATAGAGTAAGTTATTGATCAATAGGAGCATTCACATACATCAATCTCCAACTCAATCTCAACCCAAAGACTCGACCTTATCATACGAAAGCTTTTCTTCCTTATATCAAAGGTGTCACTGACAAAATCGACAGAATTCTGAAACCAAGAGGAATAAAAACAATATTTACTCCCCAACAAAAACTTTCATCTTATGTCCGATCAATCAAAGACAATATTCCAAATGAACAGCACGGAGTTTATGAAATTCCTTGTGCAGACTGTCCCCGATCCTATATAGGCCAAACAAATCGTAGAATCCAAAATAGGATTTATGAACATTCCATTTCTGTTCGCAATTCTGATTCAATTTCAGCTCTCGGTCAACACCATCTTCATACAGGTCACAAAATTGATTTTGAAAACTCCAGAACCATAGTCCCCATCCGCTTCTATAAACCAAGAATTATCCGAGAAGCCATAGAAATAGAAAAAAGACCAAATTATCTTAATAAAAGAGATGACGCCATACGGTTACCTTCTACATGGAGACCTCTCATAAAGAAAATATCGCCCCCTCCATCCTCGAATCAAAATCCCACTGTCAGAAATGTTCGCGCCAACTCTCGCGCCAGCCCCCGCGCCATTCCACCCTCTACCCCCACAGCCCACCTAGGCTACGCCACCATCGACGGTATAAATGAACCGTCCCCTGTTCCCAGCCGTAGTAGTGACAGTGGAGTGATCAGTGACCAGTGTAGTAGTGTTTGGGGGCTCGGGAGACTGAGACCTCGGAAGCCCTGAGGAAGACATCAGAGAGGATGTCGAAAGCTCGGCCCAATGAATATCGACGCGGTTCAACCCGGAAGACTGGTGTGTTTAATATTAATTTTTGTAATAGTATTAATCTTAGCTCTAGGTTTCATTGTACTAACCGCGGTACTAACAAAAAATTATTTGAACATACTAAGAATATTACAGTAGATATTTCTCAACTGTCTCGTGTCTGCCTTGTAATTTGCTGCATATTTTTCTTTATCAATATGACACATTTCTAAAAACAATCTTTTTTTGTAATTGTTCTCTTGCTGTAGAACCCTAACATTTGAGTAGTCAAATTGATGCCCAATTTTTAAGTAATGGTCAACTGCTGCACATGTATTCTTCTTCTTTGTGCAGTCACTTTTGTGTTGTGTGACCCTTTGTTTTAGCCATTGAGAAGTTTGGCCAACATAACTTTACTTTTATCTTTTACTTTAGAAAACAGTTGTCGGTTTTCTAATAAATTATAATGGACAATTTTAATGTTAGTGAATTGTTTAAATAAACTAGTCACAGAAGGTGTTAACTGTTTTATTAATGGTAGTTTTTTTATATTGGATTGTTTGTATTGCTCCGATATCAGTGAGGAAAAAACAAAATAATTCAGATAAGTAGTATAATAAACAACAAACATTTCGAAGAAGGAGAGTCTTTTAATTTTGGATTACCTGTATTGAACAAAAAGTAAGATATGCATAAATTATTTTCTTTGTTAAAATATATTTGAGTGACCTGCATAAGCTTAAGTGAAATCCTAGACAATGGAAGCGGTTTTTCCAAATAAATGTTGTGCAGTAATTAGGACAATATAATAGATTTTAGAAAGATATGTTTTTGTTAGTTCTTAAGAATTGGTAGGAAAAGATTATTTTGTAAATAAGTTTTAGGAATTATAATTGTAGTAAACATTGTTTGTGTTATCGAAATGAAGAAATGGGAGATGTATGACGTGTTTTGATTGGATGAGAGTGAAAAAGGTGGGATGGTTGGTTTGAGAATGAGACTTTAGTTAGTTTTGGAAGAAAAAAAGATAGTCAGTTGGTTTTCCAAGTGTGCAAGGCAACAGTCCGTGTTCTCGGGTAGTTTCCCAGAGGTAGGAAGCAGTAGCAGTGAAAGTTTGTGAGTTTTCGTGTAGTTAGTGTATCTGACAGAAGCTGATTCAGTAAATGATTGTAAGTCATATTTTTCTACTTATATTCAAGAGTCACAGTTCAGGCTAACGAGAGATTCAGTTTATCGTAAAGAGAAGATATTCCAAGAGTCATTTTTCACTCAGGCCAACGAGAGATTCAGTTTATCGAGAGGAGAAGAGGCTAGCATAATTTGAACGATTCGTGCATTTGAAGGAGATCATTAAGGACGATAAACTTGCAACAATTTGTTGTAAGATTGCTGATTACCTAGGGAGCTGCTAAGAATAGATAGTATAGGCTACAAGGAACAAGGATTTGGACCACTCATCATCAGAGAGAGATAGTTTTGTTTTTCTGCAGTTTTTCTTTTATTGATAACACAATTTTTACACTTACTTTAGAAAAGATATAAATATTTTGATTAGGAGATTTAGAATAATAATTGGGATTTTGAGATTTTAACTAATATTGTTTGTACCATTAATTTTGAAGGTTCACGTACGTAGAACAAAATTTTGAGAATCATTATATGAGATATTGTTTATTGAAAACATTTGAGTGTGAATTTTATTTCATTATTTTTATTTCAATATATAAGTGTTATATCATATATGTGTTTTTTATTATTCCGGTATTCTTTGGACCTTACCTTTCACATGTAATGCATAGATATTGAAGACACGAATATAACCCTAAGATAAGAGAATTAAAAATGTCATATCATTTAAATATTTTTAATTAATTAATTAATTAATTAACTAATTAATTGCTTGGCGTACTAAGACTTTGAATATCACAATAATATATATATATATATATATATAAATATATATTATATATATATATACTATATATATATATATTATATATATATATATATATTATATATATATATATATATTTGTGTGTGTATGTAATAGAAATTTTTGTCGTTTTATATAAATCCACACATCCCAAGTTTTTTAAAGACCATTTATCTCGACTGTGGAAGCGCAAAGGCCACTCCATCGTGCCATAACTATCAAAAGCACAAAGGACAAAGGCTGGTAAGTAGAAAGAGACAACGGCAGGGCTGCTAACAATAATTCTACGGGGGTTGACAGTCTTGTAATAAATACGGTTTCGCCCGACAGTCGCTATTTTCCAGCCGATTTAGTCCTGATGAGAAAATGAGAATTCCTAGTGATCACGGGCGCGAGAAAACTCTCGGTGACGTCATAAATCCTCCGGCGGTGTGTACATTCAGGACATTAACTTGAGGCTCAGATTGAAAAGCTTTAGGCCCTTTTATTTATTTTGACAGAGATGGCTCGAGATTTCCGGAAAGACGATCAATTTGGTTTTCTTCACTTTTCTTGTACGATTTTTATTTACTGATTTTTTATAAGAGCACGATATAATGTAATACATATTTTATAAACGAAACATTGAAAACCAAGAACAATATGCACACAAAAAATCACAAAACTTTTTTACGAGCATAAGCAATGAATTCGAAAAGAAAAGATTGCTAACTCATATACTTCTGTGCAAAACATGGACAGAGTTGATAGGAAACCAAAACAGCGCTAAACTGATGAAAAGAGCCGTTTGATTAACTTCTAAATAAAGGACGAATAAGACTATGATAATATAAATACATAGACAGGAAATTTATGGCATGAAAACATGTAACCCCTTCTCATCAAGCATTTTTAGATGGACTATCTACGGGAATAAAATCGCCCCAGGGTACAGGAAAGTACCAATAATATTTATATAATCAGGTGGCTTGAATATTTTCCACTTCTTATCAGAACAGCGATACTTTCCAGTTTCCTAATGAATATTTAGTTTTAGATATGAGAATAAGGCTTTAACTTTCTGTTAATAAGTAGTTACGACATTGGTACTCCAACTACATCTTTAGTGCAGTGGTAAAGGTTGAACTTAGATATAAGACATTATGAAATCAAACATCTCATCAAGCCTTTCCATTAACTTCTAGTTTCAAATTGGTTTTGTATGTATTGAGGAGTTGTTGTTTCTATTTCCTAATAAGTCTCATCCGTGGTAGATGTATTTCTATTATTTTTTCCTGCAACAGTTTTCCTATAGCGGCTAGTTGGTTGAGTGATAATTGTGCAACACGTGATTATTGATTTTTTTCTGCAGCTCTTTAAATACAGAACATCCCTTCTAGGTAGCAGGATAATTTTGCAGGCAATTTAAACATTCAACATATATTTTATATTTTGGACATTAATACGCCAGGTGATCGTCCAGCATTTTACACAAAATGTTAGGATGAT
The DNA here is from genome assembly GCA_918026665.1 of Diabrotica balteata. Classification (NCBI taxonomy): domain Eukaryota; kingdom Metazoa; phylum Arthropoda; class Insecta; order Coleoptera; family Chrysomelidae; genus Diabrotica; species Diabrotica balteata. The sequence continues at coordinate 1,270,410 of OU898280.1, forward strand.
AGTTCCTTCTTCGAATACCGCGGCTCATTTTGACAAGAGAGTTGAGTAAATTCAAAATCAATATCTGCTGATTACCATGAAAACATGAATGCAGATATGTTCATTAAATGGCTTGAGTTATAAATGTTAGATAATGCACCTTACTATTCGAAGATTTTGGAGAAACAATCAAAACAGTCGTTGTACGTATCGATTTCTCATTATTTCTATTCTTCATTGGTGACTTTGTCTGTCCATGGTATCTTCAAGATCCTTCTGTATGACCATAGCTCAAAAGCCTGAAGTTCTGATATTACATATTACATCTGAATACATATTAAAATAGTAAAGGGGAAAGCACACTATCCTTATCTTACTCCACGATTGATAGGTATTTCTTTCGATTTTTGTTGGTCCGCTCATATTATGGCTTTCTGATATCGGTATAGATTGACATTGATTCTCACGTTTTCGTCATCTAATTCTGTGTTCTGCAGTATTTTTGCCATTCTTCGGTGGTGTACTTTGTCGAAAGCTTTTTCGAAGTCGACTAGACATATGAATACGTTGCAATTAACATCTCGACATCGTTTGATTAGTATTTGTACAGTAAATATCTTCCCTGATACCAAAGCCTTTTCTGAATCCCAATTGGTTTTCAGCTGTTCTGTCATCTAGCTTTCTATACAGGGTGGTGAATCGGCAAACGGGCCATAGGAAACTCAATGGTAAATTTCTAAATTGTTGAATTCCTGCTTCCCTAATTATTTTACACCAAAAGTCATGGGAAACTATTTGTAGAGGACTCAAATATCTATCGAAAACAACTGTTAAAATTATTCTACGACTTAAACGTATTCCAAAATTTTGCTAAAATATAATACATTTTTCTGTGAAAAAATGTGTATTACGTGTTGCGTTTTGTCATATTATTGTTTCTGATATTTGACAATATTTAAATTAATTATATATATATTTATCTATGATTTAAATGGCCAAAATTTTGTGATTTATTGTTTAAAAAAATTAAGTTGATTAAAAAATGTACTCAGTTGAGGAGAAAAAAGCAAATAAAAATGTTTTATTCATGTTTTATTATAACATTTGTTATAGTTTTATGTTTAGAAATAATCATTATATTATTATTAGGAATAAAGATCACAGTAACAGTATATTGGAATTCATTAAATTGTTGTATAACTTAACTTAACATGGAATTAAATTTTAGTGAATTAGAATATCTTACGTTAAATAAAGATCCGGTAGTGGCAGGAAAAGGTTCGCGCTATTGCCTGAATACAACATTATGCGATTTTTCGTCAACTGAGTACATTTCATTATATTGATCGATTTGTAAACAATATAATTTATTGTTCACAAAGTAATAATGTTCAGTAGTAGTAGTATTTAGTAAAATTCATTGTTTATAATTTAATTATAAAATAAAAAAATTGACAATTCAAATTGTCAAACATCTAATATATAACACAAACGTCCTAATATATATTCTTGCATTACGTGTGGCCTATCTTTTAGGGGTGGTCTGAAAAATGTATCACATTTTTTCAAAATTTTGAAGTACATTTGATTCGTTGAACGGTTTTAACATTTGTTTTTAATTCAGATTTTAGTCCTCTACAAATAGTTTTTTATGACTTTTGATCTAAAATAATTAGGGAAGCAGCAATTCAACAATTTAAAATTTCTCATTGATGTTTCCTATGGCCCGTTTGACGATTCACCACCCGGTAGATACGTTCGTGTATAACTCGTAAGAACACTTTTAGAATATGGTTCGGCAAGCTAATTGTCCTGTGCTCTTCATTGCGTTTTATTTTTCGGGGTATTGAAAGTAATATTGATAATAAACCATTCTATTGGTGGATGGTGGCCCATTTCCTCCTCTTGGTTCAATGACCTTAATTTTCTCGTCGTCGTCGAATAGCTCTCTTATGTATGCTTTCCATCTGTTTATTTTATCTGTACATTCCGTTATTATCTTGTTATTTTTATCCATGATATTTCCGATACCCTTCTTCGTATATATGTCAGCTGTCTCTTTGATTTTCCGTTGTATGTTAAACTGTCATGTCTTTTATCTAACCTTTCTATTTCTTAACACTTTACTAATAGCCACAGTTCCTTATATAAACAATAATATGCCAACAATAATGTTTCAAATAAACAATAATATTTAAAATTCCCTTCCATTTGAATTGCTACTCCTCATTTTATACAAACTAACTTTAACTGATAACACAGGCAAAAATATTCTAAAAATGTAAGGAATTAAAAAGATTATGAAGAACACCAGTGCAGTTTACCCTGCGTTTGTCTACTTCTTCTTCTTCAGGTGCCATCTCCGCTACGGAGGTTGGCAATCATCATAGCTATCTTAATTTTTGAGGCAGTAGCTCTAAATAGTTGTTTTGAGCTGCATCCAAACCATTCTCTCAGGTTCTTCAGCCATGAAATTCGTCTTCTTCCGATGCTTCTTCTGCCATCTATTTTTCCTTGCATTATGAGTCGCAGGATGCCATACTTATCGCCCCGCATCACATGTCCGAGATACTGTAGCTTTCTTTCTATAATTATAAGTTCAATTTCCTTCTCTTTGCCTATTCTTCTCAGTATTTCATTGTTTGTAACTCTATCTATCCAGGAAACCCTCATAATTCTTCTATAGGTCCACATTTCAAAGGCGTTCAGTCGTCTCATGGTATCTAGATTTAACGTCCATGATTCCACTCCATAATATAGTACACTGTATACGTAACATTTTGTTAGGCGTACTTTAAGAGCTAATGTTAGATCTTTGCCACATAGGACCTTTTTCATTTTTATAAAATTAGAACGTGCTTTTTCGATTCTGACTTTGATTTCTGCCGTGTAGTCATTATTTTCTGTTATAAGTGTTCCTAGGTAAGTAAGTCTACTTTTTTACTCTTTCGATCTGCTGGCCCTCTACTATCAAGATTTCGTTAGTATTATAGTTGTTTTTACAAATTTTCATAAACTTCGTCTTTTTGACATTAAGAGAGAGTCCGTACTCCCTACTACACATGACTATTTTGCTCATGAGTCTTTCCAGGTCTTGTAAACTATCGGCTATTATTACTGTATCATCTGCATATCTGATGTTGTTAATTAAGACTCCATTTACTCTTATGGCCGACTGTTTCATCTTCCAGAGTTTCTCGAATTACCTCTTCAGAATAGGCGTTAAATAATAGAGGTGATAGAATGCAGCCTTGCCTGACTCCTCTCTTTATTTCCATTTCTTCAGATGTTTCTTTTTCGATTCTTACTATTGCTCGCTGATTGTAATAGAGGTGTGTTATTAGCCTTAAATCTCTTTCATCTAGGTTTTTATTTTTTAGAATTTCCAGGAGTCGATCATGTTTTACTTTATCAAACGCTTTATTGTAGTCTATAAAACAGACGTAAAGAGGACGGTTAACATCCAAACATCTCTGTGTCAGCACATTGAAGGAGAATAATGCCTCTCTGGTACCCATACCATTGCGGAACCCATATTAAGTGTCACTAATATCCAGCTCCAGTTTAGAGTGTATTCTGGCGTGGATAATTTTCAAGAGAATTTTCAAGGTATGTGACATTAAGCTTATGGTTCGATAGTCACTACACTCTTTGGCATTCACTTTCTTTGGCAAACACACAAATGCTGATGTCAACATTTCTCTAGGAATGATTTCCGTAGTATAGATAGCGTTGAACAGTTCTACTATTATGTCCAGGTTTTTCTCGTTGACCAACTTTAGTAGCTCGCTTGGTAATTCATCTGGACCAGCAGATTTATTGGTTTTCATTGAGTTTAATGCCTGACTAACCTCTGATTTGGTTATCTCTGGACCTACATCTCCGTTTGGCTATCCCGTTTGTCTACACCGAAAGATTTTCTGCGAATTCCGTTATTCGTTTAGAGGTGTAAGTTGGTTGAATGTACTATAGTATAAATAAAATGAAATGTAAATAAGAAATGCAAAGATAAAAAAAGGTATGTTTGTTTAAATATATACTAATAATGTTTTTCTATAGTTATATTTCTGATCAAAAGTCTGGTTTTAAAATAGTTGTGAATAAATGACACAAATATTGATTGAATTTAAAAACCGAAGCAAAAGAAGCTCATCCATTTTCGTCTATTAAAGGCACCTACTATCAGTATCACAAAAGGGCTCCTCTCTCTTTTATTAGAGGAGGCCGCGCTCAGCAGGTAGGTATTATTTTTTGACACTTGGATTAATATTCAATTAGTAAAACAATTAATCCACGGCCACGTTGAGCGTGTGAAAGTCGGAGTGGGCTGTGAACCACTACGACTGCGGCCATGAGGAGGATGATGCTGGTGTCGAAGTCTTTTGGACGGTTTCTAAGTGTGAAAGCTATCGACCAGGAAATGAGTTGGTGGATGGGAGTTGTAGGAAAATGACGAAAAAAGGCGATTTCGATAAATCTTTACATACGGTGTGAGAATAAAATATTTTTTTTTATAAATCGGTCATATTTTTTTCTAGTTCTCACGCGAATCTCCTACATTTTAGATTTTATTTATTTATTTATTTAATGTCGTCAGAACCACTGAGATTATAGACGACAACAATGGAAAATACATAATAAAGCAAAGAAAGTTTATAATATTAAATACATAATAACATGAAAGAATATTGATACATATGTAATTTGTGATACAAACTAGATTTTAATTTAAATATCTTGTATGACTCCTCCTCCTCCTCTATCCTTTATCCTTCGTAAGAATGTGCTGACGTTGTGGTATTTGACGAATGATTGCTATCCATTCTTCTTTCTTCTGGGCGCAGTGTGCTGCCTCAGAGAGAAAGTAACCGGTAGCGCACTTTATTTGGTTTTACCATCGGAGTGGCGATCTTCTTAGAGTTCTTTTACCATCTACCTTGCCTTCAACCACCCTCTCCATGCCTTCCATTCGTCTGGTAATGTGTCCAAAGTAGCTCAATATATTTTGGTTGATGACTGTGGTAAGCCTAGTAGTGATGTCGAGTTCTGTCGATATTCCCACATTTCAAAGGCCATTATACTTCGTAAGTCAAACTAAGCGTCCGTACTAGGCGCAGTTTCGTGTTCCTGGTTATGTCCGTATCTTTCCAGATTTAATTAGTTTGACTGTTACTGATCTGGGCATTGTAAGGCGTCGACATATCTCTTCTTCGCATCTACCATTGTTTGTGATAACAGAACCTAAGTAATTGAAACGGCTTACCACTTCAAACCCCGCTATGTTTCGTATTTCCAGCTGGTTATTTCTAATGAGATCTATTATCCTTACCATGGTCTACTGGACATTAATTTTAAGTCCATATTCACGAGTAATAGTATCTAGTCTGTTCATGATGTATTCAAGGTCATTTGTTGATGATGCTAGTACTAAAGTGTTGTCAGCATAGCGGAGATTGCTGATTTTTCAGCCTCCGACTGATATTCCTCCTTGCCATCCGTCAAATACAATGCGCATGATGTGTTCGCTATATATTTTGAATAACGTGGGGGAGATAATACATCCTTGACGAACACCGGCTTTTAGTTAAAATTATCGGAGTATATGTTGTTGACTCTTACGTTTGCTGTGTTGTTGATATACAGTTGTTTCAGTAGGTATATTAGATGTTCGGGGTACCCATTTCTCTCAGTATTTCCCACATTTTATGCAACTTTACGTTATCGAACGCTTTCGAGTAGTCGACGAAGCACAAATATGTTTCTAGATTAAATTCTCTAGGTTTTTCTATAGTTTGTCTGAGATTGAGAATAATCTCGTGTGCCTCTTGCAGGGACAAATCAACATTATTCTGTGTTCAATTATCTGGCCATTGTCCTGTGTTCCAGATTTCATTGCACAAACAAACTTGTACAACATACTTGTACAAAAATGTAGTTCCTTGAGAGATCCAGAAATGGTGTAAGGTATTAAAGTTACGTTAAGTTTTATAACTGGATGGACTGGAGAAGGTACACTAAAAACTAATAAATCAGTAGTATTTTTCAGCGGAAGCGAACGGAAACATCAATTCGGCACTGGTTTTATAGTCAGGGAAAGTCTTGTGGGGTCAGTTTTAACTTTCAAACCCATTAATGAAAGACTCTGTTATATCAGACTCAAAGGACAACTACATAACTATTCCCTAGTTGCTGCCCATGCACCGAGAGAGGAAAAGAAGAACATGTAAAAGATAACTTCTTTGAGAAACTAGAGGAACTGATAAATAATCTACCCAAACAGGACATGCACATTATCTTAGGAGATTTCAATGCAAAGATTGGAAAGAAGCAGCGTACATACCAACAATAGGTAACCATAGTCTTCACGATGTCAGCAACGATAATGGAACAAGGTTAATAGACTTTGCAGCATCCCACAACCTACTAATAAAATCGACAATGTTCGAACATAGGAAAATACGCAAACAAACATGGGTCTCCAACGACGACGTCACAAGAAATCAGATCGATCATGGTCTAGTAGATGCCAGGAGGGGTAGTAATTGTCTAGACGTACGAAGCCTAAGAGGAGCTGATGGAGACACGGATCATTTTCTGGTAAAAGCGAAGATAAGGACAAGAATAGCGTCCAAAAAAACACACAAGAATACACCAACACAACTATGGAATACTGAAGTTCTACGTAATAAGGAGACAGAACAGAAATTTTAAAAGGCTATAAAAATCGCTCTCACACAGACAGAAGACAATAACAACATAGACTCAGCTTGGAAAAATATCATATTAGCTCTGACAAGCGTATCAGATGAAATACTAGGACACAAAAAGAAAACAACAAAAAAATGGTTCGATGATGATTGCCTGAACTCCATAACAGCAAGAAATATGGCTAGAAGGAACATGCTACAAAACCCCTCGCACAATAACAATGAAATGTATAGACAAAGAAGAACAGAGACAAGAAAACTAATGAAAAGGAAGAAGAGAGAGTATCAGGCACAAATAATCAGAGATATAAAAGAAAAAGAAAACAACAAGCGAGACAGTTCTTCAAAGGTGTTTCAGATATCAAAACCGGGTAACAAGCAAGAACAGAAAACTTTCTTCAAAATGACAGTGGACAGCTTATCACGGATGACAAGGAAATCCTAAAAACCTGGAAGGAATACTTCTATCAACTATTGAATCACCAATCTAGCAGAAATACATCAAACATAGAGGTACATACAGCTGAAATAGAAGACCAATACCCGGCATACGAAGAAGTAATACAGGCAATTAAAAACCTTAAAATAATAAGACACCAGGTAGCGATGGTATACCCGCAGAGTGCTTAAAACATGAAGCAGAAGCGTTGTACAGTTCTATATACAAGCTAATTCAAGACATTTGGCAAGGAGAAACAATGCCAGGTGAATGGAAAGAAGGGGTTATTGTAGCAATACACAAAAAAGAAACAAAAAGCAGTGTATTAACTACAGGGGAATAACACTCCTAAACACCACCTACAAAATCCTTGCAACCATCCTGCTAGAAAGAACCAAAACACACGGGAGAAATCGTTGGAGATTATCAATGCGGATTTAGACCAGGCCGCTCTACTATTATTGACCAGATATTCACAATAAAACAGATAATGGAAAAATGCTGGGAGTTTGATCGTGAGCTTCATCAGATGTTCATAGATTTTAAACAAGCATTTGATAGAGTATACAGGGACAGACTGTGGACAGCGATGCAGGAACTTGGCTTTCCAAAAAAACTAGTCAGGTTGATAGAGATGTATATGGACCGGTTACGATGTAAGGTGAGAGTTGGACAACAATACTCCGAGACATTTGAAATAAACAATGGACTAAAACAGAGAGATGCACTTTCACCACAACTCTTCGACTTAGCTCTGGAGCACATCATCAGAAGTGCAAGAATCGAAAAACCGAATACAGTATTTCATCGAGAAGGACCAAACTTATTACTGGCATTTGCAGAAGGTATCGACGGGGCTCCAAATCAACGAAAACAAGACAAAATATATGTATATTAGCAGCAATAACCAAAGCAGAGACAGAATCGATCAAAACATCACCATAGATGACTTTAACTTTGAGGGCGTTGGAGAATTCAAGTATCTTGGAACAACAATAACTGAAGACAATAACGGATTACAAGAAATAAACAACAGGACTCAGGCCGGCAACAGATGTCTTTTTGCCCTCCGAAACCTTCTAAAATCGAAACAACTAACACGACGTACGAAGATACAGGTCTATAAAATAATCATACGACCCGTTGTGATGTATGGAAGTGAAACGTGGACGATAACAAAGGCAAACGAAGAAAGACTATGTGTTTAGGAAAGAAAAATCCTAAGGAAGATCTTTGGTCCTATGATGGATAAAGCATCAGGACAATATAGGATAAGAACTAACAAAGAGCTAGAAGAACTTTACTCAGACGCCAACATCATAAAAGAAATAAAGTCCAGAAGACTCCAATGGGCAGGACACCTCAGGAGACATTCTGACAAACGAACAGTAAGACTGGTGTGAGAGGAAAGTCCCAACTGGAAGGAGACCACGTGGACGCCCTCGTCTACGGTGGCGAGATAATATAGCAGGAGACCTAAGCACTATGGGCGTGGAAAATTGGATGGAGGTTGCTCAAGACAGAAAACAGTGGAGGCATGTTGTCGAGTCGGCTAAAACCCACGAAGGGTTGTAACGCCAAAAGTAAGAGTAAGTAAGTTTTATAACCAAGTGCCAGCTAGCATAAAAGCTCTTAACTTTAACTGATCAATCAAAGCAAAAATTAAGAGTTACCTTATAGTGAGTGCTTTTTTTTGCATTTGCGGAGTATTTTTCTTCAATTTTTAACTGTTGTAATTGTTGTCTGTCTGTTATCTTTGTTAATCCACCTAGTTTTCTGTTTTATATTTATATTTCTCTATATAAATTGACATCTCAGCTTCGGTCATAAAGGACCTGTACACAAAAAGAATCCAAAGCGTCTCTAAATCCAAATTGTGTTTTCACATTTCTTGTATACTCGGATAACCGTGAAACTAGTTTATTAAAGCCTTACGGAGAAATTGGCGAAAGCTATTGATATGGTTACGATTAATCAAACTAAAACAATGCTCATTTCCTGTATATCCAACAGAATATTACTAAACTTTTATTACTAATAAAACCGGTGTGATTATTATGTTTTCATTCGAAGAAATCCAGGAATTATGATTTATAGTGAAGGATATGAGCAATTTAGTGCCGGCGGTACCCTTTCAAGCCTCCAGTGTCGGCGCGCGTAAATGTATCAAGACGAGAAGCAGAAATGTATGTTATTTTAAATAGTCCTGTCAACTGTTAACTTCAATTTAATAGGTTAAATCAAAGAGACGGGGATCGTTAAAAATAACAGCGTTTCGACGCTTTGCACTCTATTAGTATCAACATCAAAATTTACACGATGGGATGGAGTCGCGAAGCGAGCTCCACTCTGTTTTTTACCGGTTTTGTTGTGGTTATTTTTGGGAGGCACTCTTATGCTACAGTCAATGCAGTTTTATTATGTCTCACAACAAGAAATATATTCACAGAAGTAGTGTTATGTATGTTCGATTATAATATAGCCAGTATAATAAATATCTATAGGGAAAAATGAGTAATGAATTAACTTTATATATAACTAAAATATATTTCTTTATATTATACAAGGTGGCTCAAAATAAATTTCTCTTTTTAAAAAGTTATAAAAGACAAAGTTGTAAAGTCAGGAACGATTTATTACCAAAACATAAAAGCGTACAAATACGGATTTACTTTGGCTGATTTACTAGGCTGAAGCCTAGATACTAAAATATGTAGATTACTGAAAAACCTATATAATTGTTTTGTAAAACGTTGCGTAGTTACTGAGTGCCAACCGTAAGCCTTTTTCAACTTCTACTTGTCATAATTTAATAAAGACTGACCTAATGCTCTGTCACCGCAGCTAGTTATACAAGAAACGGACACTCGAGAACAATCAGTAATAGTCGTCAAACGTCGCGCAGTCACATTGCCTCAGAAGCATGGAATATTTAGGAATAATCAGGATCTGAATCTTTTGCGATCTACTCCAGAAGCTGTCCCGATCGACCTGTCGATCGCGATCGACTGTTTGGGTACCGCTACTGTAGAACAACAAACTGCAGACAAATATATCAAATTTTAAAATAAAAAAATCAGAAGTGAAAAGGTTAAGTAAACAAATAATATGTCTATAAAACGACTGTCTTGCTCATAGTCGGGAAGACCGAGGCTACTTGAAGTGATTAGATGTGCAACAGATGTCGTGTTTAGACACGATACTTGAACTGTCCACTCTTACGCCTCCATTTTACAATATCGCTGTTATGGTCTCTTGTGATTTGTGTCGGTGAGACAATCGTCCTGAGTCTCCAAATTAAATATAAAAATCACAAGCGGGGACATGGAGGAGAAAGTATAACCCTAGATATGACAAAATTTATACAAAAACTAATATTGCACTGCAAGATACCAGACGCATGGAGAAACAACAACAAAATGATATCAATGTTCAAGAAATGAGATAAACAAGACCTAACAATTATAGAGGTATAAACGTATCTATTGAACACCGCACTTAAGCATACCACAAAAGTCTAACCAACCAAATCAATAAACTAACAACTTCATCAGATGAACAACAATGATTCAGATCCAGAAGATCCTGCGTAGACGCCGTATTTGTACTAAGACAAATCATAAAAAATGGCCATCGAGTACAATAAACCAGCATACTATGTTTTATACACCTGACAAAGGCTTTCGATCGCATCCAAGTCAAAGACGTCTCACACCTACCATATAAAAGAAACATACCAATTAATATTATACAGACCATCGAAAACATCTCCAAAGCATAAAATCAAGTAAAGCGGTGGGTTCTCTTAATGACATAATCTGGAAAAACAAACACCTAAGACAAGACACAAAACAAGAATCTATAAAGCAGCAATTAGACCTATATTAACACACACGGTGGAGACAATACCTGACATATCTAAAACTAGACGACTACTAGAAACAACAGAGATGAAAATATTCCAACGAATATCAGAAGAAAGTCTGTTGGATAGGGAGAGAATCGAAAACATAAGAAGAGCATGCATATAGAATACATAAATGGATGGGTAACAAAACTGAAACAGAAGTGGAAACGAACACATTAGTAGAATTGCAGAGGATAGGATAGTACGACTAGCACGAGATAAGTGACCAAATGAACGAAGACCAACGTAGACCAAAAAAAGATGGTGAGATAATTTAAACTATTTAGAGCTATACTGAGAGAACGGCTTTAAGCCACATACAAGAAGGAAGAAGAAGACAAGCAGAGACACGACCTTGGTTTCAGACTACAAAAAGGTTTCTCTCGTATTCTCCCGTACACTTTGAATGGGATGCTCAGTAGTGTTACACCTCTGTAGTTAAAGATAGTTCAAACACTTCTGACCATGGAGCTGCGCATGGAGTCAAATTCACGTAAAGACAGAAAGGTTCTATTGTAAGTGGAATTATACAGTGCATAATAGAATGCGTTTCGCATGAAAGTGGGGACTAAACCAAATTTCGTTTATTGCGCCGTGGTCAGGAGTGCTTACACTATTTCTACTATATTCTCGCCTGTTTTCCTTTTTGAAGATGGGTGAAATAACCCCTAAATCCTAATATTTTGGTATTTTTCTCTCACTATATGTCTTATTGCAAACTTTTGTTAGCAATTCAATGCCCTTTTCGCTCTGGTTTTGTATCATTTCCGCTGAGATTTGATCAAATTCTGCTTTAGTTATTTCGACTGGATTTTGGTCTTATTGCTCTATCTGTTCTGATTCTTCTTGGTTGCTATTTACATGATTTTGGGTATTTCAGTAGATCCTCGTCTATCTATCTAAGATGTGATCATTGCCATGCAGTAGGTGTCCTTCGTTGTCTCTTAACTGCTTTGGGATTTGTGAAGACTTTTCAGCCCTTAGATTCTTATGGATTTTAAAGGATCTTTAGAAGGATGAACTTTTCCTTCTTCTTCCATCTTGTTTCAAAATTATTCCCAACTTTTCCGTTTCGCTTCTACCATTTCTCGGCTGTTTGTATTTTTGGTAGTTCTCTGTGGTTTCGCATTTTAGATAATTATTCAAAGTTACCTTCTTGAAAGCTTATCCTTAATAATTATTTTAATACTTAAAATTAGTAATGCTACTTTAAGTTTGAAATTTATATTATAGTTTTATATTATGATACTAGATAATCTTTTATCTGCTGGTTAAAAATATTGACATGTGACTTTCTGTATGTTTCTTGCCTATGCCAATTAAACAAAAACACCTTGTCATTATTATTATTATAACAGTAAGATGACATACGACTGTGTATTTTATCCGAGCAAGACATTTTATACATTTTGTTAAAGATAAAAAAGAAGTTTAATAAAAAATGTAGTGCTAGGAAAAGGACAAAAAACGGCTACATAGTGATGCCACAATAATAAAATACATCAATTTGAAGAATATAAGTCTACTTAACTCTTTAAAGTACGTAAATAACTACCATAATTTTATTTAATTCATTAATGTACCAAAATTACCTAAACACACCCACAATCTATTTAAATAACTTGTTTATGTTTCTTTAGATGTAAAAAACTGTCACATTTTATTGGATTATAATGTCTTCCAATGAGAAACCGAAACATTGGGTTAAAAAATACAGCAAGGAAATTATCGTTGGTAAAGTAATGTTAATGACCCGCCCACACAATTTTGCATTGGATATTTGTTATCAATAGTGGTAGTGGTCACCACACCCACTAATACAGAGCCTTATCACTGTCGCAGCTAGAATACAGACAAATCACTACAAAATATGTGATACACTTTATCTAATTTAATATTTCACAATTGTCACTATAAAATGTTGAGAAATAGTAATACATATCTATTGATTTATTATTTAAGAGGATAAAAATAATATTTTCACCTAATATGAATTTATTAGTGATAGTGATAGCAAACGTCGGATAGTTCTGATATGGCACACGAAGAAGAAGAATTATAGTAACCTCTAAATTTTTAGCTATTTTGGATTGTATGTTCAAAGATCTTTTCGAATAATTCAAAATATTATTTAAGAAACTGCCTAAATTCGACTGAACTATAACATCTTCACTGGAGCTTCCTTTTGATTTTATTTCAGCTTTGGACTTAGTAGATGTAAATAGGTTGTACGTAGTGTAAAATGTTGGATATGTTCTGGTGCTGATACGGACAAATAACGAATATCAAAGGGGGCTGCGGTCTCTTTCCTTTTAATTATGAAGTTGTCGTGTTGCCAAATCGTAACCGCTTACTCGCGAAACGACGTTTCAATCGAGATCTTGTCAAGTTCAGGACACTTTTACTCATCGTTTGACATTAATGGAAAAAGCAGAAATTGATTTAATTAAACTTTTGTTTCATTCCTGCTACAAATTATGTTATTGTTTTTAAATTTTCATTTATGATAATATTACAATAAGTAAATAGTTTATTTGTCCGCAGGTAACTTGCAGAAAAGTGTCGTATGATAATTCAATTATTGTTTCATAATTCATAATTTATTTTCACCTCGTTTGATCGCTCCGATCACTACTCTCCGATAAATGATCATTATCATTATCAAGGCCTTTCATTAGTTTACTTTATTATTTAATAATTTTACATTAACTAACAATATCGTTCTGAGACTATTTTCTTGTGGCATCTTAAAGCAATCCACGTAAACTTATGTCGGTATTATAGGTACGGCATAGGTTTATGTGCCCTTTTTACACAGAATGGCTATTTAGGTCCTCCTTGTTTTCCCCTTTGCAACGGTATAATTTTCATTTCTTTATCTTTAAAAATGAGGTTGGTGAACTGTTTGAATATTAGTGTGCAGGATGTTTTTTCAGATATGTGATTGTTTATAAACGATTTCTCCAGGTGTTTTGTAGAGGAGGGCTATTTAGCGCTTCTCATTTGTTTCGAATCACTTGTCATGTGTCATGTGACAATAATGTATAATATTAATATATTATAGTGAGGTTAAAGTATCGGAGTTGTTATTCTGATAAGTTTTCTTCTATTATAGTGTTACATCGAGTTTTATTCTGCTAAGAACTATGATACGTAATGAAGAATATAGTCATTACGAAGATGTTCCAGAAGTTAATAGGGGAAGGAGAATGATCCATAAACATAAATAAGAAAAATAAGAAACAACAAACCAATAAATTAAGGCGTGTTCAAGGTGAAGAATACGTATTTGTGTCAAGAAAGAAGGTTAGTTCCAAGTCATTCAATTTAGTTACTGACTGCTGCCAGAACAAATGCTGCGAAAATCTACCTCTTGATTTTCAAGTAGAGCTTTTTGATTGCTTTTACAACTGCCAGAACAAAAGTCTCCAAGATAGCAGTTGTCTAGCTGTATGGACCTGCCTAAGGATCCCAAAAGTAAAAGAAAAACCAAGAGATCACACCTGGGCCTATCGTATGTCTGTAAGAGGAAACACTGTTTTAGTGTGTCGCAAGTTTATTTTAGACTTACGGATTATTCAAAAAAAGATCTTGTTAGGAGAGTCATTTGAAAAAAAAAGGGGAAAACATTTGAATAGACCCAGAAACCTTTCAAATGACGTTATTGTGTTAATGGGGGATCACTTAGCTAGTATATAGACCACATGATGAAAATCATTACTGTAGAAACAAGAGTAATTTGCAATATTTTGACAACACTTTGTTAAATATAAAATTATGGTATGGGTTGTTCAAGCCTTTTTCAAAGAAAGAAAAAAGGAAACTCTCAAGATGCCTTATAAAACATATTATCAGTACTTTAAAACTAAATTTTCCCATTCTGTTCGCAACTGGAAACACGCCAAGATCATAGCTCTACTGAAGCCAAGGAAAGATGGAAGAAGACCAGAAAGCTATAGGCCTATTTCTCTCCTGGAAACAATGGGAAAAATATTGGAAAAAATCATCTTCAAGAGACTGGTAAAATACACAGAAAGAAGAAGAATAATCCAAGATAATCAATTCGGATTCAGAAAAGGAAGAAATTGCGAACTTCAACTAGCAAGGATAATCAGCGACACCAAAATAAAATTCAACAGGAAACAGAAGACAGGACTAGCAATACTGGACATAGAAAAAGCATACGACACGGTTTGGAAGAAGGCACTAATCTTCAAGATGGACAAAGCTAGACTTCCACACTACCTCATCAACATCTGCGACATGTATCTATCCAATAGAACATTCCAAGTCTCAGCGGACCAAAAGATGTCGATGATCCAAGAAATCCAGGAGGGAATGCCTCAGGGCAGCATTTTATCACCAATTTTGTACAATATTTTTGTTTCAGACCTTCCAACAGATCCAAGGACTTCAACAGCCCTGTATGCAGACGACACAGCAGTGTATGCATCCGGAAAAGACGAAAGAAGAATCATAGACGACATGGAGAACCATTTAAAAAAAATCACGGAGTACACATAAAAATGGAAAATCAAGATAAACGCCGAAAAGACGCAGTTTATCGTTTTCACCCAGGACAAACGAGCTCCACGGAATGAGATCAGAGTAGGAAGCAACAGAATTCAGGAAACGGAGTCGGTCAAATACTTAGGAGTCCACCTCGACAGAAGACTGAACTTCCGGGTGCATACACAAAAAACAAAGATAAAAGCTAATTCTGCTAAAAAACTAATACTTCCTTTCATTTTTAGGACCAGTCCACTTTCGAAGGCGAAGAAAATACAGCTGTACAAGCATATGTTAGGTCGGTGATTCTGTATGCTATACCAGTGTGGAGCTCCATTGCGGAATTACACTGAAAAAAGTTAGAATCAAGTGAGACATCATGCTACCGAATCATCGACGGAGCATCATGAGAGGACAGAACGACAAATGCTACCATCAGGGATAGACTTCAATATACGCCACTAAGGGAGGTGGCCGAGAAAAGAACCAGATACTTCTTCAACCAGGCCACACGAAGACTCCGCAAGACCAGGGACATCCTCGAGAAAAACAGGGTCCAGAGGATGTTCAGAACCACCCACAGACTGATCGACCCCCTGATCAGGGTCTAGCCGGATGGTAGCCGGAAGCAGGGATGTAGGTACTTTGCCTGAAATTAGTACCTACAGAAGCAGACGAGGACACCACCGAGAGAACACCAGGACCAGAGAGGATCAATTCACAGACGCTGACGGTGCAAGTGCGGACGCCGAAGAGAGAAGGCTAAAATTTTTAAGTTTGAATTGTGATATATTGTTAGGCAATAAACGTTTTTATTTTTATTTTTATTTTATTTTTTTATATTATGTTCGCAAACCTAAAACAGATGTATGTGATTATTGCCAATAATGTAAAATCAAGCTAAATATTAATGATAAAGACCCATATATGCCTTTTTTGAAATCCACAAAAGAAAAGCAAATAAAAGAAAAGAACTGCGTGATATGTATATTGCTAAATACAAAGAAGAAAATTCCTCGCATCTGGTTTTGGAGTTCGACTATTCTCAAAATTTCCCAATACCAAAGATAATCAAATCAATCAAGTAAATACCCAATTTTACAGAAGAATGTTTTGGTTGTACTGTTTTATCATTCATGATTTTAACAACGACTCTAGTTATTGCTATACATTTAGTGAGTGTGATGGAAAGAAGAATCCTAATTCTGTGGTATCTTTTTTATTTGACTGTATTAAAATACAGATAAGTAAATTTTCTACCATTAAAACTATTATGTTGTTATCTGATGCCGCAGGAGTACAAAACAGAAATTTAACTGTTACAAGATTTCCATCGTACTTTGAAAGAGTATTTCAAGTAATTGCCATACAACTGTTTCCGGTTAGAGGCCACAGCTTTTCCCAATATGGCAGAAATTTTGGTTTGATCAACAAGACTATTAACAAAGCTGAAGTAATAAGAAGTCCTAAGATATACCTTACTGCTATGGTAACACGCAGGAATAGTTCTGCGCCATTTAAAGTAAAAATGAACAGTGACCTTCTTCAAGATTGAGACTCTTTCATTAAACCTTTTTTTCTTGTAAAACCTTAACTACTGTTATTATAAAATATGATCGTAGCGGTGGTATTTCATGTTCCCGAAGTTATACAAAAACCTTTGAACTGTACAGATTTTGAAAACAAAGTAGTACAAGAGTTTCACACTGTCAATACCTAAATGTCCCAGACCAGAGTAAAACTATGAGAAAGTTGAAGATGTTACAAGCCTTTTCAGATTCCTAACTGAACAAGACGTAAACTTCATTAAATATGAAATGTTGAATGGATAATTTAATAATGTATTAAAAATGTAATATGTAATGTATTAAAAAAATATATAATTCTATAATACATCTTTTTCTTCACATGCGAAATTAATTTCAATCAAAAATCCCTTGTTCTATCTAAAAAGGGCCCACAACAGCTTTTTGTATTTCCTTATTTTTAAACATAAGCTTTATTACGATGTCATACTTATAAAATGGCTTTCCAGATAAACAGTTTTAATGCGTAGTAAGCTTCTCAATTTTTAAACAACAAATTAGTATCTTTAGCAACAAGTTAAAATTTCAAAATGGTTTTTTTCAAAACCCACTTTTGTCCTATGTGCTCTTCAGCTCTTCTCACGTAGACTGCCCCAATTGTTAGTTTTATTGGGATTAAGCCACAATACAATAAGTTTATTACTTATTTTAAACTTAAATTGTGGCTTATTCCCAATAAAAATAGTAATTAACATAAAAACAAATTTTCACAACGTAAAAATATGTTCAGTTTAATATCGACATACAGATTATTTATACGCTCTGTCAAAGTGCAGTGATTTAAGACGTCCACCCCAGTATCGCGCAACAAATTATTGACATAATACGTATTAATGGTGGAGAATTAACCCCGAGGGGTGAGTCGGTGGAATTTATTCAATATACAGGAGTTAATCTAGTGAAATAATGGCTGGATCTACATTAGGCAGGTTATTATAATGTTTATTGCCTATAAAAATCGTTCATTAAATGTATTTTATTGAATATATTACTTGGAGGTCTTATCACTGGTATTAATCAAACGATTTGTATACAATGAGGAGCCTATAGAGTTAACGATGTCGAATATGTTTTTATAATCGATAATGTAGAAACAAATTTGATTAAGTGAACATATTTTTTTTAATATCGGCTGTTTTCATGCCATGTTG
Source organism: Diabrotica balteata (assembly GCA_918026665.1). NCBI lineage: Eukaryota > Metazoa > Arthropoda > Insecta > Coleoptera > Chrysomelidae > Diabrotica > Diabrotica balteata. The sequence goes on from OU898280.1 coordinate 1,288,688, forward strand.
TTACGGAAAAACCCTTTAGTCTTCTTCTTCTTCTTCTTCCTTCTTGTATGTAGGCTTTTAAGCCTGTTTCTTCTTCAATATTAGCCCCATAAATTGTTTAAATTGTCGCACTATCTTTTTCTTGGTCTGCTAATACTTCTTCGTTCATTTGGTGACTTATCTCTTGCTATTTGTGCTATCCTATCCTCTACCTTTCTACTAACTTGTTCGTTCCACTCCTGTTTCCGTTTTGTTGACCATCCATTTATGTCTTCTATTTTCATCTCTGTTGTTTCTAGTAGTCGTCTCATTTTGGATGTGTCATTTCTTATCTCCGCCGTATATGTTAATATAGGTCGAATTCCTGCTTTATAGATTCTTGTTTTTGTGTCTTGTCTTGGTTGTTTGTTCTTCCAGATTGTGTCATTAAGAGATCCCGCCACTTTATTTGTGTTTTAGAAGCTCGTTGCTTATACCGTCTGGTCCTAGTAACTTTCTATTTTTGAGTGAATTTATGGCTATCTCTACTTCCTGAAAACTAATTTTTATTTCGTGTCCTAATTCAGGTACGTTATTGTGTTGATTATTATTTTCCTTTCCCTTAAATGGTTTCGTCAGGTATCTTTCCCATTCGTTTTCTGGAATGTTATTGTATTCCTTCAATTCTGCCATTTCTCTGTGTTTGGCCTCTTCAGTCTGGAAAGAGCAGGAAGAAGAAAGTTTTTCGGCAAGGTACTGCCTCAAATCCTCGTCTAAATTGGATGTGGCTTTGCCCGCTATCAAAGAATTCTGAAATAATTTTTGAAATTTTCGGTCCGTGTGTGTTGCATGGCATAACATAGGGTTTCGTAAAATCTTGGTGCCTCTCTCTTGAAGGGTAGTTACAAGTTTTTGGTCCAGCCTTTGGGCTGCACTATATTTTGGGGGAAAGGTTTTTACCGACCTTTCGATGATAGACACAAGGGCGATTACAAGGCTAGCAATATTGTACTGGGAACCTGAGATCTCCTTTGTAACCTCATCGACAGGTAATAAAATGCTTACAATTTCATTGATTCATTCTATGTCGGCACCAAAAATCATTCTCAGTGCTTTTTTAATTGATGGATCTGTCAATATTGCGGCTAAGAACGAGACATTAGTGCAAACCTTTGGAACATAGATTAAATTCCATTTAGTTGGCATCGATTGAAAAACAACCGGGAAAATCGATTATTGGGAGTAAAAAAAATAGTTTTAAGTTATAGCCGGTAGGTTTTTCTCGCTCCTATTCTAAATTTTTTTATTTAATTAACGGATATACCATTTTTACAAAAATATGACGTCAACCTTTACAAAGCTTATATATAGGTTGCGTTAATAAAAAACAAACCAAAATTAAAATGAAACAAAATTCATTTAAAGTAGTAGCTTAAGTTATTAAATAATGCTCAAAATCTCTCAAATGATTTCTTAAATGTTGCTGTAGATATTCCAAATAACTCTAAACTATTGCTGTGCTCATTGGCAGTTCGTAAAATTCTTGTAATGGGTTCATTTTGGCCATATTTCGTAGTGTGGAATGGAATGTTGAAAATTTCAGTGTTACGAGTTCTTCTAGTATTAACATTAAAATTTATTAAACTTAGTAACTCTGGATCTTGAACATATCCATTTATAATTTTAAAAAGGAAACATAAATCCGCTTGACATCTTCTATCATATAGTGATGGGATATTTAGTATTGACAGTATATCATCATATGTGTATTGATGTCTAATAAAACCAATTTTGTAAGCACATACCCTCAAGAATTTATTTTGAACTCTCTCGATACTGTAGATGTCACTGTTATATGAAGGAGACCAAATGAGAGAACCATACTCCAAAACTGATCGAACTAAACTACAGTATAACATTTTTAAAGTTTGTACTAAAAACTGATTACAGTTTCTAAGAATAAATCCCAACATTTTTGAAGCTTTAGCTGTAGTTTCGTAAATGTGATATTTAAAAGTTAGTTTAGAATTAAAATTTATACCTAAATCTTTATATTATGACGTGCCTCTAAATGTACATTATTTATACAATAATCATAATTTACAAACTCTCTTGTTCTTCCAAAAGTAATTTTAAAACATTTTTGTATATTTAAGTATAGCATGTTTACCTCACACCAACTAGCTAAGCTTTTAATGTCATTCTGTAACAAAGAGGCATCATCTAGGTCATTAACTATTCGAAATATTTTAAGGTCATCAGCAAACATTAGAAATTTACTATTTTTAATCACTGAGGATATATCATTAACAAATATTGTAAATAAGAGAGCTCAAATATGAGACCCCTGAGGAACTCCTGAGGTTACGGATATTCGTTGAGATAAACAATTTCCATATTTAACATACTGACATCTACCAAAAATATAACTACCTATCCACCCAATTATTTTACCTCCAAATCCATAGCCATTTAATTTAGCAATAAGCAGATCATGGTTAACTCTATCGAAGGCTTTTGAGAAGTCTGTGTAGATAGCGTCAACCTGACCCTTCTGTTCCACTGAATTAGCTATAAAGTTCGTATACAATATTAAGTTCGTGCATGTAGACTTACCTTTAGAAAAGCTATGTTGTCCAACATCAATTAAATCTTTACAATTCCATGTCAAAAAGTTATTTACAAGACACTCAAAAAGTTTGGATAATACAGATTGGTTACAAACCGCTCGATAATTTTTAACATCATTTTTATTACTAGATTTGAAAATTGGTGTTAAATAACTAGTCTTCCAAAGATCAGGAAAGATGCCGGTACTCAATGAGGAATTAAATAAGTAGCAGATAGGTTTTACAAGATTAAAAATGCAATGCTTGAGAACATAAGTTATAGTATTTTTTGTTGTATTAGTAATATAAGTAATAGTATTTTTGTTTCTTTTTATTGATATAAGCAGATTTTTATGTCTCTCTTATTTTTTGTAAGTTGATATAATTTTTAAAAATATATTTCTCTATTAATAGCTTTTTTATATTCATTGTTGTACTAGTCGATTTTCTTCTTCACTTCTATGTCAATGCACCTTACTGCTTCTGTATTCCAGGGTTTAGCTCTTCTTGCAGTTCTTTGTAATTTGTAATTTTTATTCTGTTTCCACTTTGTTGTATATTATTTACTTGCTTATTATTCAATTAGACATTCAGTTCTTATCCTACATACCTCACTTTATAATAGAAAATATATTATATTTTTCTGATTTTTATTACAACTATCATTTTTCTTATTTAGAATTATTTACATTAAAAACTATTTTCACTAATTTTCTTTTAGTATCGTTTCTGTGACGCCAATGCCCAATTTCCTATCATAGTTCATTGTTTTCGATACGAGAAACAACTCTCCGACCACCAGAAACATCGAAACATCTCAGGAATTCCCTAAAAATTCAATATCAGCTACAAGATTACAGTTTAAAATATTAAGTCGAACTTAACACTGCTGTAGGTGAGATCCGACCGGTAAGCCAGCGCCCCAGCTGAACCGTCCTCGCCTTTGTTCTCGTCTCGCTCATCTTCGACTTCGCTGGTCCAATGTCGGCATCGAAGATCAAAAGGCCAGAGTGTTAGTCACACCTGCCAAGTGCGCTTTTGACCAACCAAATGGAATGATTTGGCAATATCATTAATAATAATACCTTGTAGTTGTCTTATGCGTTTGCATTTTGTGTACAGGGTGGTCTGGAACCAGTTACTCAGTGGATATAAAGTGTAATGTGTGACATATTGTTGAGGATAATAAAAAAAGAAGAATATTTACCTTATTACTTCCTAGGTGAATATTTTTCTTTAAAAATGTTAATAAACAATTTAAGAAACGTTATTCCAGAGCAAAAATAAATAAAAATACGGATCTATAGAGTGAACCATTTCAACAGGAGATGAATTGCTCAGCATTAATGTGGCTTACACATGTCAGAAACACTCAAAAACAGTTTTCTATGTAAAAAAGGTTCTTTTTCTAGTCCTGATACTTGTATTTATGCACATGTTTTTGATTGATCTTATTATATTTACATATTTTCTTTATCAGCACATTTTCTTTATCATTTACAACACAATTCATATATTTATGAAATTTATTGATGATTTGATTGTGACATTGGAGATTGTTTTCTTCCTATAGTACCAGACAATCCTAGATATTAACATATTTATTTAAATACTAGAGTGAAATTCCTTCTTTAGAGTTGCAGATTTCCCTAACGATTGAACTAAACCAGACCATACTGCCTACAAGCTTCTAACTAAATAATTTTCAGTGTATGTGAGCTCTCAGCAGTAAAATGATTAAACAGTGCTGTGATTAACCAGCGCAATAATTAGTGAACCAGCAGAGTGATACCCCGAAAGCAGTGAAGAAGACATCAGAGAGGATGTCGAAATCTCGGCGCAGTGTGTCCAGAGATTTTAGTTTAAAATTATCGCAGTATATGTTGTTGACTCTTTCGTTTGCTGTGTTGTTGATAAACAGTTGTTTCAGTAGGTATATTAGATGTTCGGGGGTACCCATTTCTCTCAGTATTCCTCATATTTTATGCCACTTTACATTATCGACCGCTCGTGTGCCTCTTCCAGGGACCAATTCACATTGTTCTTGTTGGATCTGTGGTAGAAGTATTGATTTTAATCTTTCGTTAATTATAGTTAGCATAACTTTACTTGCGTGGGAGATCAGGGCTATAGTGCGGTAGTTATTACATTCAGTTGGTGAGCCTTTCTTATAAATGGGTATGAAAGTAAGTTCACACCAATCATCTGGCCATTGTTCCAGATTTTATTACACAGTTTGAACATTACTTCAATTTCTATGCCACCCATTTCTTTAAGTGCTTCCGCCGCGATTCCGTCTTCTCCCTGAGATTTTCCTGTTTTTAATTTTTTTATTGCAGTTTCTATTTCCGATTTTAAAATATGTGGTTCCTTTTGGTCATTTATTTCTCCTAGATTCACGTCTTCATGGTCACTATGAAACAACATTTCACAATATTGTTTCCATGTCGCTGCTATACCCTCTGGATAGGTGTTGATCGTTCCCAAGTTATCTTTAATTATCTGCGTTTATGGTTTGAACTCTTTAGTTAAAAATTTTACTTTGGCAAACAGTTCTCTAGATTCTTGACGGTAGGCGTCCTCTTGTAGTTGCTTGCATATTTCTTTAATATAATTATTTTTGTCTCTTCTACTTGATGATTTTATGCGCCTGTTTACATTTGCTATCTTGTTTTCAGTTTCCGTCCGATTTGAAGCATTGTGACGTCCAGACGCACCAATCAAGCGTCTCGACTTTGCCTAGTCCTTCCTTTTTTTAACTTTTAATAATTTCAATTGGTTGAGAAATGAAAGAGTTTCGTATAAAAGTTAAAATAACTTTAAATACGGGACATTTTCGGATCTCTAGTCAGTACCGGTTTTACTCTCAGAGAGTAGCCGTCGAGCTCCTCACTTGAAGGACTCGGCAATTTTTCAACACCACCAATAAGACTCTGATGTTGACTTTTTTTTCCTTCAGAGATGTTTGTTTTATTTCCACAACCTTAATAAAACATACAGGCATTGTCTTTTTCAAGACAATGCCCCAAAAGAGCGTCCTGGACTAACATCGCAATATTATGCAATATTGCGCAATGTTAGATCATGGCGATATTAATAACCATAGGAAATGCACATAGTTGCTTTTACGTTTTTCCATGGCTTATTAATTCCAGAGACGACAATTGTTTCTAATTTTTCTTCGTTCTTTTACTAGGTTCAGTGTCTCATCAGTCATCCAGTGTTTTTCTTTCCTTGGGGTTTCTTTGGGGTTTGTAATATTTATTGAGTCTATAATCCACGTCTTTCTATGTTCCGATGTTTGATTGGGATCGCCAGTAATGTTTGGTGTGTTACTATGTCTTAGTGTTTCTTTGTATTTTCCAGGCTCTTTAGGTATATATTTAATTGTTTTATTTGTTTCGGTTTTTTACGAAATTTTATATGGAATTTGGATTGTAACAGTTTATAGTCTGTTGGGACGAGGACGTTGGGACGAGTTGTTGAAACTCTAGTCAACACCATACGGTCACCAGATGTGTGTCTATAGTTTGATAGATTTTTCACTTCGTTCAACCTACTAAACACCCTAAATTTTAGAGGTTTAGAAACCTATATCGGCAATCGGGTAAACGTAGCCAAATTTGAAAATAACAAAAGGTTAAGGGGTAATATGTAGTTTTTAGTTTAATTCGAAGGAATTTTAGCGACTAAATGGAAAGATACGAAAGAAGTGATGCTAATATCCAGTTGACACAGTACGAGTTATCAACAGAAAGCAGAAAATTGGAGAAAAAACAGAGTTCACTTGTCCAGAAACAATTATTTTTTACAATAATTTTATGGGAGGAGTAGATTTCTCCGATCAAAACGTTAGCACGTATGATATGGGCCGAAAATCTGCGAAATGGCGGAGAAAAGTTTTTTATAGAGTAGTTATGTACCCTATTGTAAATTCTTGGATTGTATACAAGGATTTGCATAAAAGAAGTGTAGTATAACATGATACCTAATATAAAATTTTCAGTTTTAAATTTTCTATGTACTCGCTTCGGCGGTACATATACTAAAATTGGAACGATACAGAGAAGATTAGCATGACCCCTGCGCAAGGATGACACGCAAAATCGTGAAGCGTTCCACATTTTTATATATAACTATAGTATATTACAATATGTAATTGTACCTTATATATAATTGTAAACAGTGTCTCGTGCTAATGGCCGAAGCTGTCACAAGCACGTTAAATTAAATAAAAAAAAAATCTGATGCCACTAGCAGAACAGCTAATTGAATTAGGAAGAACGAAATTAAATGTAAAAACACAAATAAGTGACCGTTCTGGAAGAATATATAACCAACAGAAACAGATGATCAACGTTGAAAACCATTTTCCACAACAAATACTTACTAGGAGAAGGTGCTTTAGATGTTGACAAAATAAACCATGCAAAAATTGCAAAATCTATGGAAAAATTGTTTTTTACCACCTCATTCATAAGGAGTAATGTAATGTACTTTTTTATTTTAAATATAAGTTTGTTTCTTTACTGATAGGATTTATTTATACCATCATTTAACACTAATGGGACATATATGTCCCATGTACTTTTTAAGGATACATGAACACGCAACAATGTAAAAAAAAACGCTTTGTTAGTTCTCTAATGAAATCAGTAATGAAAGAGTTAAATGTGATGTGTTTATCTCCCTTGTTTTTTCCAATATTTTCCTCGGAGTGGAAATCTTGTCAGTAGTTGATTGCCACCTACAAAATCCGTTTCGTATTTTTCAACATTATTGCTTAAAGCTAAACGTGTCTAGGAACCAATACCTTCCAAATATAATTCACAAAAAATCTAATTGAATAGATAAAAGCATCAAAACATTAACAGTAAATATAGGTCATTAGAAGTTATGAATACAAGAATAAATTAACTACATTAACCAATATCAATATTCAATTTGCTGGCTATATATTATGAAAATGACAAAACAGAAATCCAATTGGAATGTATATATACAGTTTTCATTAATTGTTTATCGATACATGACAAATTGCTGGCAATTTATAAAAAATATTGATCATAAATTAGAAATAATGTTAAAACATTGCGCAAGGAGGTCCACTTTTAGTGAATTTTACATACGGATCAGACTTATTTTAATATTTAAATCACAAGAAGATTTCGTCAATATTTCAGAACTTTACAATTAAAAAAAATAGTAGGAGGACACTGTTAATATAGGACACTAGAACATTTATTGTATTTTTATTTATTACTGAAAGTTTTTTTGTGTTTTTTCTTTTCTTTCTTTTTTCAATTTTTTTAGTTTTTTCTTTGATTACTAAAATAATTATTTTCTATTTTTTTATATATTTTCTGAATGAAACATTTAGAATAGCTCCTTATGCCTCTAAAGACAATAGTATTCAGTGGTCAAACTTTGGTAATTTAGATCTTCTGTCTTTTTCCTTTTTATATATAGATTACTAAGGCCTGTTTCTTCTTAGATATTAGCCACTGCTTCTGTTTTAATTATTACACCATCTTTTCCTTGTTTCTCGACACTGCGTCGACCATTGCGTCCACAAAATCAGCAATACTCGTCCTTCTTCGCAGATCTTCGTTTCTTATTCGGTCCCGCAACATCACGTCCAGTATGGACCGTTCCATTCGTCTTTGTGCCACTCTCAATTGTCAATTTCGAAAGCATAGTCTTGGTTAGATTAGTATGGTCTGTTCCGCAACCAGCCGCTGGTTTGGTCTTTACGCTGAAAAGATCAGTATTCGAAAATATTGCCGGCAAAATTTTGCTTTAATGATATTACATACGATAAAAATTTTTTTTCTCTTCTTTTTATCAATACAAGATTATCTATTTCCTTTTTTATTGACTTTTACCTAATATTAATTAAATAATATGATGATTATTACAATGAAACACTTCCGTTCCATGCGTAAACAATAAGAAAGCTATGCTTCCCCTTCTCGTTTACTTCCTAAGTGCCACATCCCTTTTTCTTCACTGTAATAATACAATTTATATTTTTTAATTCACTTTTTACTTCTTTAATGACCCATTATCTGCACGTACCCCTTATATTTCATATAGCCTTTCGCTAAAATGTTGTAATTTTAAAATTTCACTTTTTTTGTATACAAATCATTCAGATTTTTGACTAAAACGATTATTCAAATCGTCGTCAATGCCATAAAAATAAATGACTTTGGACAAATATTGACTCCTTCATTTTATAGAAATTCAGCCATCGAATAAAAGCTTTTAAATTACTCAATCCACGACATTTTCAGGACACAACACAAATTACTAATGCAATACCACAAATAACGGAAATAAACATTTCGTTCAACAATAATTGCCGCTTGAATCGTTTACCACCCACAGGCGACAAACATAACAAATTGTTTACTACTATTATCCTTTCTACCGATTGATATATCAATGTCCTGAGGGTGGCAACATCTGTCCCTTACGATTATTAAAAAAATAATCGAAGAAACACAGTCAATAGAGTGTATCAAACACTGACTGCTCAAGTGATGAATTGTTGGGAAAAAGGGTGAGATATTAATGAAAACCAAAATATAAATTACTTCCTGTGTGGTTTCTAAAGCGGTGGAGAGAATTTTTTAAAAAATTGAGCCACAGGTAACAGATGTCCGGATTGATAGAGATGACTTAATAATTGTTGTGGTGAAATAAATGCAGGAAAGAATCATTTTAACGAAATCTACTGCTATTTGTTATAATTTGTGCAGATTGCAGGATTATATTCAAAACTTATTAGCCTACTATAAATTTTAAAGTCGAAGTATCCTTTATATTATCCCAATGGGCTTTATATCTATCTAATCAGCGAAAAACATTTATTTTTGGACATATTTCTTCCCCTCATATTTCCAGACCTCTCCATGATTTCAAGAGTCTCCAATGTATAATTACTTTGTTTAATTGGTCATCCTTCTGTCGTTCTGTCTTAGGAAAAGTTGCCCAGTCAATTTTCACTTAAGTTTTGTTACTTGAGTTAACCCATAACTGATTGATACTTGACCGATTCAGTACCTTTCCGTCAGTGTGTTGTGTGATATCAAGCAGGATAGTCGTGAGCAAATAGGTGTTTACATATTATACGGAAATAACTGCGCCGTGGGGACACTGTGACCCCAACTCACCCTTTACGTTTTTGAACAATGGGCTCAAAGTATTCTAGGCGCGCATGAGAGTGATTTTAGCGGTAACGATGACTCAGACAATGATCCCGTTTATGTCAGCGAATAAGAAATTGGTTCAGAAACGGGAGCCAACGTCTATTGGATGTTGAAGATAATATTCCGCAAAATGCAGAACCTTGTGAGGTTAATTTGGACTCGGATCCACATGAGCAGCAAGAAACTCCAGGCCTTTCTAGTTAGGATGGCAAAAACCTGTATAAGTGGACTGCAACAACTTTACCTTCAAATGTAAGAACAAGAAGTTTCAACATTATCTCTAAAGGGCCAGCCAAGTCTCTTGGGAAATTGTGTCTCCAAAAAGTGCTTGGGAATGTATAATAGCAAATGATATTTTAGAAGAGATTGTTCTGAGAACAAACGAAAAACTTGCCAGGATTAGAACAAAATACCGATAGTAATAGAACGGATCTAAAAGATTTAGACATTATTGAACTGAGAGCGTTTATTGGTTTGTTATTTTACTCAGCCATATTTAAAGCCAATATGGAAGACTTGAGTTCGATATTTGCCACCGACGGTACTGGCAGAGAAATTTTTAGATGCACCATGTCAGTAAAACAATTTTTAGTACTTTTGACAGCGCTTAGGTTTGATGACGAAACTACGAGGGAAGAACGTAGAACAACCGAAAAACTTGCCCCCATTTAATCAAATTTCAATAAGTTTGTAGAAAACACCAAAAAAATTATTGCACAGGACAGTATGCTTATATTGATGAAATGTTCATTGGTTTTCGAGAAAGATGTTTATTTCGCATGTATATGTCTCAAAAAATATGGCTTAAAGATAATGGCACTAACTGACGCCCGAACCCAGTAATTTTTGGATGGGTGTGTGTATACAGGTACTGGAAGTGATGGCCAAACATTGTGAGAAGAGGAAAGAAAATTTAACAAATCAACGCAATCAGTTTTTCGTCTAGTAAAATGTATTGAGGGTTCTAACTGTAACGTAACAGCAGACAACTTTATTACATCCTTAGAAAAGATAATTGGGTACTGTTACTGTTAAAAAAATAAAAGAGAGATACTTATTTCATTTTTGCCAACTAAAACGAGGCTCACGGGATCATCTCTATTTGAATTTGACGATAGAGTTACATTAGTTTCATATGTACCTAAACCACGAAAAGCGGTACTTTTGATGTCTTCAATGCACTACAGTAATGCAGTAAACGATGAAATAAACAAACCCGAAATTATCGAGTTTTATAATCAAACAAAAGGAGTCGTCGATGTATTAGATGAAAACTGTACAGTGTATTCTACACATCGTAGAAATCGAAGATGGCCTCTTACTTGTTTTTATACAATTTTGGATATTTCTTTTGTCAATGCGTTTATAATATACTCATCCCTACCTGGAAACCACCAAAAGTCGAGATATGAATTCATCAAATCTCTGGTTCAGCAGCTTGTGCAGGATCATATAAAAGAAGACTAACTATTTCTCAAATTCCAAGGCAACTGAGACATAATATCGTTTCCATTTTAAAAACAGGCATTCCTGAACAGAAAAATGCTATTTCAGAAAAAAGAGTAAGGTGCTCAAAATGTCCACGATCATTGAACAGAAAAACGAAGATAGTTTGGGTTAGTTGCAAAGCCTCAATGAGTGAAACACACATTTGCAAAGATTGCCTATGAGAATGGATTGTAGTTTTTATGATGTTTTTTGTTTTTGGTTATTTTTTTGTGTTGGTAGTTTAGATTGAATGTTTAAGTTTATGTTAAAAAAAAAATTTTTTTGTTCCTCATTTTTTTGTTACAGGATAGTGCTTAGTCTAGTTACAAAATAACTCAGTTTTTGAGGCTGTTTCTTAGTTTAATTTTTTATGCGTGATAAGTATTTCAAGTATTTATTAAATTTATGTTATAATAAAATAAATGTTTTTAAGTTATTGAAGTCATTTTTTTTAATATAAACAAATATCACTCTCTAATTTTGCAAAACAAATTGGGGTCACTGTGATCCCAACTCACCATACACGTAACAAAAAATGAACCTCACCAGTTACGGGTTCAATCGTCTTTTACTTTAGTTCTACTTCGAATTCAGTCGTTTCTTTTCTATATGTAGATTAATGTTTAGCATCTTTTCTATACTATCTTTGGTAAATTTACAAGTTCGACAATTGTATGTAAGAACACTGATCGAAAACCCTTGTGTTTAGGTACTGGTGGTATATTTTGTTTTTAAGTAGATACCAAAAGTTGTCCAAGTCAATCTGCTCCTTCTTTTAATTTTCTTTTTCTGATTTTACTTCTTTCGTTTTGTGATATGTTCCAAGTTTAAATATTCCTATACAAAGTAGGACTACATTAACCAAAATTAAAAAATTACAGTTAATTGGTACATTATTATTGTGTAATTCTCGAAAAGCATCAAAAATCATTGTCCAATACTATATGATTTTGGTCGATGTAAATTTTTCAATTGACTGTAAATTCATAATTCTATGATGGCGTAATATTTTGGTCATTGAAAGAACACATACTTAACGTTGGATCAAAAACCACCTAATCACCAACATTCCGCTCCGAATCGTGTCTAACCGATCGACAAAAAACTCTTTAGTAATAGGTACAAGCAGTCTCCGTTTGTTACCGAGAACATGATTGTCCTGGCAACACGCGTAAAAATCAAAATTTAAAAGTTCAAAGCAAAAGACCGACTTCGAAATGTCTTTAATTATCTCCGCAGTGAATTCTTTGGAAGTGGTGGAGCAGAACCAAAACAATTGCAATCGAAACGACGAAACAGTGATGTAGTAGTTACTTTTTAATGTTATTTTGGAACGTAGTTTATGAAAAAAGCATATAAAAACTAATATATGTATATATATTATTGTGATATTTAAAAACTTAGTGCGCCAAGCAATTAATTAGCTAATTAATTAATTAATTAATTAAAATTATTTAAATGATGTGACTATGATTCTATCACACTTTATAATTCTCTTATCTCAGGGTTCTATTCCTGCTTCAATATCTATGCTATTACATGTGAAAGGTAAGGTCCAAAGAATACCGGAATAATAAAAAAACATATAGGATCTAACATTATATATTGAAATAAAATGATGAAATAAAATTCACACTCCAAAATTTTCAATAAACAAAATCTCATATAATGATTCTCAAAATTTTGTTCTACGTACGTGAACCTTCAAAATTAATGGTACAAACAATATTAGTTGAAATCTCAAAATCCTAAATATTATTCTAAATCTCCTAATCAAAATATTTATATCCTTTCTAAATTAAGTGTAAAAATTGTGTTATCAATAAAAGAAAAACTGCAGAAAACAAAACTATCTCTCTCTGATGATGAGTGGTCCAAATCCTTGTTCCTTGTAGACTATATTATCTACTCTCAGCCGCTCCCTAGGTAATCAGCAATCTTACAACAAATTATTGCAAGTTTATCGTCCTTAATGATCTCCTTCAAATGCACGAATCATTTAAATTATGCTAGCTTCTTCTTCTCTCAATAAACTGAATCTCTCGTTGGCCTGAGTGGAAAATGACTCTTGGAATATCTTTTCTTTACGATAAACTGAATCTCTCGTTGGCCTGAACAGTGACTCTTGGAATATAAGTAGAAAATATAACTTACAATCTTTTACTGGATCAGCTTCTGTCAGATACACTAACTACACGAAAACTCACAAACTTTCACTGCTACTGCTTCCTACCTCTGGGAAACTACCCGAGAACAACGGCCGTTCGCCTTCTACCCTTGGAAACCAACTGCCTATCTTTTCTTTTTCAAAAACTCACTAACGTCTCCTTCTCAAACCAACTATCCCATCTTTTTCAATCTCATCCAATCAAAACGCGTCATACATCTCCCATTTCTTCATTTCGATAACACAACAAATTTTTACCTACAATTATAAAATTTCCTAAAACTTATTTACAACTAATTTCTTTTCCTACTAATTCTTAAAAACTAACAAAAACATATCTTTATAAAATCTATTCTATTGTCCTAATCACTGCACTAATGTATTTGGAAAACCCGGTTCAATTGTCTTAAGTTCGCTCACTTCACTCAAATATATTTTAACAAAGAAAATAATTTATGCATGGCTTACGTTTTGTTCAATATAGTTAATCCAAAGATAAAAGGACTTTCATTCTTCGAAATGTTTGTCGTTTATTAATTCGACTTATCTGAATTATTTTAATTATTTGAACTTTGAAATATTTTTAAACAAACCGATATTTTCTTGATTTTACATATCATAACAAATCCCAAAATACATTATTTTGAGAATTTGAAAATGAGATTTTGAGAACTATTTCCGAAGTGGAAATTGAAACGTCAATAAACGTATTTTTATCTTTAGTTGTGGCTTATTCCCAGTTAAATAGTAATTAATTTAAAATGCCACAAAATAATAGCTTCAGAACAATATTAAAATTTTTATTTTTGACAAGCATATTGTCAAAAATAAAATTTTGTTTAAAAATTCTTTTTTGTTTAGTAACAAAAAAGAAGAAAATTGATTCAGCATTGATAGTAGCCTGAAAAAATGTAACAAATATATGGAAAATTAAATCAAAATGTGATATTTTACTGGTTTCATATATAAACTACATAGAAATAGTATAATTATAAATTTTGCTTAGATTTTGAATTTCTGATCTTTTGTTTAAATTATTATCACTTTTGTTAATACAAACCATTTCCAAAAAAGTCTTTTTGAATTTATTACTTTCACTACATAAAATTTTAATAATATCAAAATCCATAATATGATCTTTGTCGATTACATGCTCTGCTAAAGCACAAGATGGTTTCTTAATTCTCCAATCACTTTTGTGAGAAATAATGCGATTTGAAAGATTTCTTCCGATCTCACCAACATATTCAGCTTCACACTGAGTACAACTAATGCTGTATACTACATTTGTTTTATCTATTTTGTCTATAGGATATTTAGTTTTGGAATATAAAGATGAAATGGTTTTAATGTTCTTTGTTGCTATTTTTGTTTGTATTAAATTAGGTGGTAATGATGGTATAAAAGGTAGTAAATGATAATATATGTTCTGATTGTTGGATACAATGTTCTGAGGTTTAGCAAAAAATTGTGTTAAGAAAGAAGTAAGAGAGGACGACCACGGAGAAGCAATGGCGGCAAGAGACTTAAAAGAGGTAACTGCATATAACAGAAAAAGATGGAAATTGGGCGGAGAAGCGGCGACAGCAGTAATCAATCCGTTATTATATATAATACATATTTAACTTTAAGTAGCATCATTTGACCATGTTTTTTCAATCTAGTAAGGAAGAATTTATTTTATATTATCAGTGAAATACCAAACAAACACTTCAAAGGTCTAACGAGAAATAGGCTTGTCAACAGGTTAATTATTTCCAAGGTACGTATTTAGCAACTTAAGAATGCACCTGATGAAGACTGACAAGCTTATACAGACAGAGCGGTAATTTAAAAAACGTGAAAATACTGGGATGTTGCTACTGTTGGGTGAGTTGACATAATCAATGAAGTATGCAAGGCTTCATTCGTCTTAATCATTAATATTGATCTCAACGCTACAATAACCAGTGAGGACACAATTTGTGCTACCATGAAGCACAAACAATTCAGAAAAATAAATCGTAGTAATTAATCTGAGGTTCACTACACTAATCAAATCAAGGACTATGTATGTAAATTCAAAATGTATATATTTATTATGTAAAATTTAATTATTTATTTAAGTTATTGCATAACCCCAAGTGATATGCAGTTTCGAAATTATTAAGCTAATGTATCAAATCTGTAAGTTTAATGAAAAATACAGTTTAGTTCTCTTATTAAAAGTAGTCTTTCATGACCTCTTGAAAATTGACCTTTTTCTCACTATGGTGAAAGTTTAATCTACACCTAAGTGAACGGACAGTCTGCCCTATGTAACAAGTCTTATATTCAGCAAAAGGAATGTTAATAAACAAATGTTCAATTCTCGGAATTAAGAAGAAGAAGATATCCAAATAATAGGATCTAAAATAGCAAAAACTGCTCAACATCATCAAAATTTTTAAAATACATGTTCAAGAAGAGTCGATAAGGATTTAAACAAGAAATGCTGTAGAAAGTGATCTAGAATAGACATAAATTCATAATATTATACATGTAAAAGACCAAATTCTTATTGCTACCGATAAATATGTGCCTAGTTCTACAGAAAAAACCTTTTTGAAGACAAATTATGATCAATAATCCCCATAAAACTATTTAAAAAGTGACTTTTTAAAAAAATATATAATTTTGATGAGATAATCTCTCTTTTACACCTATAAGAGAACTGCCCAAATAATAAAAGAACCCAAGACTCACCGTATCATTTCGCAATCACTTTTACCATCTAACGCATTAACAAAGACCAAAAATTAGGTTAGTGGCCATAATTGGCTGATAGGAGGTGTGCATTGTGTTCGAGATTCGATTTTAATTGTACTGTTTCGGGGTACGTCAATCTAGAGATATTCCACCTGCCTAATTCTTGCTCTTACTTCGTTCAAACATTCATTTAACTCTACCGATCCCATTATTAAATTTGGAGCAAAAGTTAATGCATTGGCGTGTGCCGAGAAGAAAAAACGATTGAAAAAAGTGTCTAATTGGTAATTAGAGACAAGATTTAAAGAAAATATAAAAGTATTATACTAATCCTTTAAAAAAACATTTTACCATTTTTTATATAGCTTTTGTTTTCCTTAAAGAACGTGAATAGCAGAAAACATGCTATTCATTGGTTTAATCTAAAACTTCGAAATTTAAGTACTATGACAATAAGATGAAATAATATTGTCCAATGCGAAAGAAATACAAGCAAACAATAAAAGCTGAAAAACGTACTGCTTATGCTAACATAATAAACAAATCCACTAACAAAAGTAAGACATGATGGAGTATTGCTAAAAAAGAAACCTATAAGGAAAATACTACGTCCAATCTGAACTTAACACCTTCTTCTTCTTCAAGTTTCACTTGACTCCATACAAAAGGGTAGAGAAAATATAACATCGAACCATTCTTATCCGGAGCGATATATTGATATCGCGATTACAAAAAGTTTTCTCATTCTATTAAAAGTTGACCGCGCAATTTCAATGCGGCATCTCTAAATAACATCCATAGTCTTCTTGGACCATATGCATGTAAATTTTATGTAAATCTTTCAATATCTTCCTTGCCAAAGTTTTACTCACTACATATACCTCCAAGCTATCAATTATTTTATAGTACACCCCATCCTTCTTAAGAACTTTTTGTTTTTTACTCAAATTGATCTGATCTGTTATAATTTCTTCTTTAGAATATAATCCAGTGTTTTTCTACTAACTGATTTAATCCAATTTTTATTGTTCGCTGCCCCCTTTGTGATGTATTCTCTAACCTTGACAAAGCATCTGTCACTATGTTGGATTTTCCAGAAATGTATTTAATTTCAAAACTCATTATTTTCATTCTATTTCTCATTATATTAAAAGTTGACCGCGCAATTTCAATGCAGCATCTTATTTCTTTTGTCTGATCAGTATCTTCTGTGATCCATGCTCCAAGGTATTTGGACGAAGATATTTGTTCAATTTCTGTATTATCTAGTACTAGCTTACTTTTATGTTTTGTGCTTTTGTAAATACCATGAACTTGGTTTTCTTCAAATTGATTTTTAGTCCATAATCGTTGCAATATATATTTAGTTGTTCAGCAAGCTGTTGCAGTTCTTCTAGGGTTCCTGCCAGAAGGACGGTGTCGTCAGCATATCTTATGTTATTAAGTGGCTCACCGTTTATTATAAGGCCCTCACTGATCTCGGCAAGCGCTAATTCTGAGATGGCTTCACTGTATATATTGAATAACAAGGGTGATAAAATACACCCTTGGCGGACCTCACGGCGAATCTGGATATCCTTGGTCAGAACCTTGGAACTTAACACCAGAAGAGATTAACCAATACTTTACGAATATAGCAGGTATTATATTGAAATCAATAGGAAACTCTGAGCATGACATAAACTCTTATCCTAGTAGACTACCTAAAAGGTCGAGTTCGTTCCTTATGGCCCCAATAGTAGCATCTGATGTGAAAGAATACATACTCAAATTAAAAAATTTCTATGTTGACTACTATGGTTATAACAGTAAAATTATAAAGGCATCTCTGGATATAATTATTGAATCCCCCACAATAATATTTAACAAATTTATTAACGAGGGTTACTGGCCTGATGTATTCAAAATATAAAAAGTAATTCCACTTCATAAAAAAGGAAATAAAAATTTCTCCAGACAATTAAAGACCTATTACCATGGTACCAATACGTAAAATTTTTGAAATCGTATAATAAATTATTTGGATAACAAATCAATTATATCTAGCTCTTAATTTGGTTTAAGAAAAAAATACTCAACCACTAGAGCTTCATTAGAAGTAATAAAATATATTGTAATGGATTACTGTGTGACTTTACAAGAGCTTTTTATTGTGTGGATATTCAAACACTATTGATAAAATTGGAGTTCTATGGAAGAAGGGGTGGCATACACTTCTTCTTCTTCTTTATCCATCCTCTACGATCTTGCGCTTCTATTTCCCAATATTGTACCCCAAGTCTAGATAAATCGGCTTTAACATCATCCTTCAATCTTTTTCTCGGTCGGCCTACTGATCTTCTACAATCTCTAGCCAACCTTTCAAAACCAGTAATAGAAAAAGATCATAAAAGAGAAGTCCGATCTCAGTTAAAAGAAGCCAAACTTGCTCAACAACAAAGCCTACCGATAATGAAGCTCATCGAACCAGAAGAACTTGAAGAAGCTCTAAAATTAATGAAATGTCGTAAAGCCGCAGGAGTTGACAACATTTATCCTGAATTTATAAAACACATTGGTCCGAATGCCAGAAAGTGGCTTCTTGAATTCTACAATCAAATACTAACTAAGCAGAAGTTTCCAAAATCCTTCAAAAAAGTAAGATCATCGCAATATCTAAACCTGGGAAAGACCCTGCATTACCTGAGAGCTACAGGCCAATCGCTCTTTTAAGATTGCTACAAGATTTTCGAGAGGATAATCCAAACGAGACTATTTTACTTTACAAAGTCAAATATTCCTAGAGAACAAGCTGGATTTATGCCGGGAAGAAGCTGTGGCGACCAAGTCCTCTCCTTAACAACATTTATTGAGAACGGATTCCAAAAGAAACTGAAAACAGTAGCAGCATTCATAGACTTGACCTGCGCCTACGACACAGTGTGGAAGGAGGGCCTTTTATATAAAATATACCAGATATTACCGTGCCGTGCGTTCAACAGGTTGTTAAATTAAATGCTAAGTGACAGACTTTTCCAAGTACACCTAAATGGAAAAAATAGTAACTTCAGAAACCTGCAAAACGGCTTGCCACAAGGGTCAGTTATGTCTCCTCTACTTTTTAATATTTATACGTCAGATGTACCAACTACCACCTAGCGCAAATTTATTTATGCCGATGACATGGCTTTGGGTGCTCAAGAAGAAGACATAAACATCGCCGAATCCACCATAGAAGCAGATCTAAACACTGTTAACAGATACTTTAAGAAATGGGGCCTACAACCAAACCCATCGAAAACTGAAGTAACAGCTTTCCACCTAAACAACAACAAGGCAAATTACAGACTAAACATAGAATGCGATGGAACCAGGCTAAAGCACAGTGCTAACCCAAAATACCTCGGCGTAACTCTAGATCGTACCCTAACATTCAAAAAGCATTTGGAAAACACTTCAGCAAAAATTAAGACCCGCAATAATATTATCCATAAGTTAGCAAATACATCATGGGGGTCGAATGCAGAGGTAATAACAACGAGCGCGCTGTCCTAAGAATATCCTACTGCAGAATATTGCGCTCCTGTCTGGCTAAACAGTCATCACACAAAAGTCATAGATACCCTGTTAAATCAAACAATGAGGCACATAACGGGAACTATAAAGCCCACACCAACCCAGTGGCTTCCAGTTTTAAGCAACATCGCTCCACCAGCAACAAGACGACTAGCCGCACTCAACACTCTAGTTCAAAAATGCCAACAAAACCCAGAACTACCGATAAACACAGACATCGCTGAACTACACCAAAGGCAGTTAAGACTGAAATCCAGACATCCACCTACTAGAACTGCTACAAAATTGGCTGTTTTCACTACCGAAGAGCACTGGATGGGCGAATGGAATCCAGACATCAGAAATTCCAATCTGATAGAAAACCCCACAATCAAACCAGACGGCTTTTCTCTTCCCCGTCGTGAATGGTGCAACCTAAATAGAATACGAGTTGGTCATGGAATTTGTAACAAATCGCTGAATCAATGGGTTATAAATGCCAGCCCGGAATGTGACAAATGCAGCGCCGCTGAACAAACAATTAACCACATAGTCTTCGAGTGTCCAGCCACCAAGTTCTTTGGCAGCCTTCAAGAAATCCACCAACTTACTCCCAAGGCGACAAATTGGCTTCGAGGATGTAACCTTCGACTTTAATTTTAAAAATTTTAATTTTATATGTTCTGTGTCAGTGTTTACTTATTTACTTACTTATTTATTATTGTTATTGTCACTTTTTTCTTCCTTTTCTTTATGTAAAAACTGCAATGTGTAAAGTTCATACGAATATATATATATATATATATATATATATATATATATATATATATATATATATATATCTGGTCTTTCAAAAAACACTGTTCTTTAATACTCTGTCATCCTTTAATCATATTACGTGACCTACCCATCTTATTCGGTTTGCCTTGATATGTCTAACTATGTTTTCAGTTCCAAACAAAGTCACCAATTCAACATTGCGACGTCTTCTCCAATCCTCTGTGAATTCATCTCTTTCAGTGCCAAATATTATTCTGAGAACCTTTCTTTTAAATACTAGAAGCTTATTGATTTCCCGCTGGTTGAGAGTTTATGTTTCACTGCCATATGTAATAATTGGGCGAATAATCGACTTCTATAGTGTTAATTTAGATTTTCTTTTTAGCAGCTTCGATCTTAATAATTTTGAAAGGGAGTATAATGCTCTATTTCCCGCATCTATCCTTGCTGAGACCTCTTTTTCTATGTGGTCGTCAGCTGTGATTATCGCCCTCAGGTATTTAAACTCCTTTACTACATCGAAGTTGTGATCATTAATACTGATATTCTGCCTAACTCTTGGTCGTGGATTTTTGGTTACTACCATAAATTTCGTCTTTTCTTCATTTATTCGGAGACCCAGACTATCTATTTCCTCTTCGAGCTGTGAAAACACCTCTATCATCAGCAAAGGCCAGCAACAGTTTTGATCCTTGAACAGCAAATTCTCCTGTCAGCTCAGACGATATTTTACTTATTGCATATTCTAAAGCAAAATTGAAAAGCAACGGTGACAAGGAGTCACCAAGTCCTGAATTTATACCAAATGGATCGATGTTCTGCTTTCTTTCTTTACTTGCGCATATGAGTATATCACGCATATTTGCGTTCATTTAACTAATTTCCTTGGTATTCCCATTTCTAACATGGCTATCCACAATTTGCCTCTTGTTATGGAATCATATGCTTGCTGGAAATCTATAAATATTGCACATTGCAGTTGAATTCCTAGTTTTTTTCTAATGTTTTTTCGGATATCTGATCTATAGTTGACTTTATACACGAAAGCCGCATTGGGAGTCGCCTAGAATATCTTCCGAATATGGTATGAGTCTCTTTAGAAAGATAATTGATAGCACTTTATATGATGTGCTAGCATCGCACTTACCATACACGCCCTTTTAAAATCATATCTTACAGGAAGAACATAGATTGTTGCATTTAATAATTAATAATCTAATCCTCTACCAGTTTCAACCACAGTACCACAAGGATTAGTTTTGGGACCTCCGCTTTTCTTGATATATATAAATTATTTACCAAGTGCGATGGAAAACACCAATTGTCTTATTTTTGCAGATGACACAACCTTATTATATATCTAAATCGTAGTTTAATTGTAACAAACTTAAGTCAAACGAACATAAAATCCAGAAAATAGTATTTAGCTCCGATAGATGGGTTACACGAGATAAAAAACCCGAATACAAATGACAAGACAAGCTTTTGTGAAATTCAGACCGCTCCTATGTAATCAATACCTAAACTTCGAAATACGCTACAGAATGGTCAAGTGCTACATATGGTCCATCTTGCTTTATGGCATGGAAACGTGGACTTTGAAAAAAACATCTATCAACAAACTTGAAGCATTTGAAATGTGGTCATTGAGAAGAATGATGCGCATACCTTGGGTGGATAGAGTTCGAAACGATGACGTCCTTAATAGAGCCGGCGTGGAAAGAGAACTCTTTGAATTAATTAAAAAACGCAAGATTGGTTACCTTGGGCACATATTGAGAGGAGCAAAATATGAAATACCACAGTTAATCCTACAAGAAAAGATCGAAGGTAGGAGAGGAGCCGGCCGCAAACAATTATCCTGGTTCTCTCTCTTCAATCCTGACCCCCAAGGGGAAGTGTAGTGGTCGACGTGATGTCGTGTATTGTCCGTCTCCAGAGATCTCTGTCTGTGGTCATTTCTTTTAATTCATGCATAGGTCTTTGGCATATTCCTGTAATTTGATCTATCCATCTTGTTGGGGATCTTTCTCGTGATCTTCGGCCTTCTACCTTTCCTTGTATTATGAGTCTTTCCATGTTTTCTGTGTTTGCTCTCATAACATGCCCAAAATATTTTAATTGTTGGAGATGGACTTTACTAGAGAGTCGTTGGCTAACTTTTAGCTCTCTTAAAATTGAATTATTTGTTCTACGGTCGGTCCAAGGAATTCGTAACATTCGTCTCCAACAGAACATTTCAGTGGCGTCTATCTTTCTTCTCTCCGATTGTCTCAGAGTCCAAGATTCACATCCGTAGGTCAGTATTGGAAATATTAAGCAGTTGATCAACCTCATCTTTATCGCTCTTGAAATTTGACAGTCCTTCCATATTTTGGTCATTTTTACTGTGGCAACTTTTGCTAGGTTTATTATCCTGGTTAAGGAATATTATAGAATGGACAGGAATACACAATACAGGTGAGCTGTATCACGCCGCCAAGAACAGAATTCTAGTAATGAGATAGTCGCCTACGCACTTTGGTGTATGGCATGTTAAGAAGAAGAAGAAGATGGGTTAAACCATCTGAACCTTTAACTAGTAACTAGGTGCTACTATTTACATGACAATTTTTTCTTTCTTACTGTAACACTTTTTGGTGTAACGTTTTCATTTATTTTTCTAAATCTTTTTGACTACCCTCTGTATAAAATCTCACCTCACATTGTAAAAGAGATATTTTCGATAGCGTGAGAAGAAGTACCTGGTTTTGTGTATGTTTCTTCTAAATTGGATAAATTGCTCACTTGAAAGAAGACGAAGCGGTACCCAATTCTACGTAAATTACCACTGTATCATTATTATTATTGGACCTATTTAGCCGACTTTTTGTATCATTGGTGTGGACTCGTTTTTATAGGAGAATAATCGGGCAATTTGTCAGTTGCACTTTCAAGGACGATGACTCTGTTATAAGAAAGTTATATAGTCCTGAAAATTGGCTTCTGACCAGTAAAACGTTATTGTCACAATTTATTTTCTTATTTTTTATATAAATATATAGTTTTTATTACACAAGAAATGAAGAAATTTAAAAAATCGGTAGTAGAATGAAATTCAAATGGAAAAAATTATACTTTATTTGAAAATTACTGATAGCACTGCTTTTGTCACGCAGTTTATAATCTTCAACGTAAACCAGTTATAAATCAGAGACAAAGAACTTAAAAATTTTTAAATTAATAAAAACTTGCATAATTGCTAGTTTATACAGCGACAAAAAACTTAATAGTTTATATTTTATATTAATCATTATAATATATTATAGTCTATATTGTACCACTGCTAATAATCTTCTATGGTTGATGCAGGTTATTACCAATAAAAGCCAACAAAGCTTAAAAGGAAGTAAAGCGGCGGAATCTCTTAATGACACATTCTGGAAGAACAAACACCTAAGACAACACACAAAAACAACAATATATAAAGCAGCAATTACACCTATATTAACATACACGGCGGAGACAAGACCTGGCACATCTAAAAGAGACCACTACTAGAAACAACAGAGATGAAAATTTGACGAATATCAGCGATAAGGATAAGAAGAGTATGCAATGGTCTTGTTATATTTTCGCTAAGTTATATTTTCAAAGATTATTTTGTTTAAATAATACTTTTCTCACCGATCAAGTCTGTCGTAGTTATGGACAATTTTACCATTCAAGATTAAAAAAATCATTACCTACGCTAACTGAAATAAGAAATTGCTTCTGATCAATCTCTTCCAACTCAATCTTTAATATTGTTACGAACATGCAATCGACGTAGCCCATATAACGGTTGCATCTTCGAGCCACGACCAGAAGCTTCCAGATGAATCTAGCGCGGGAGAGATCGACCCGTCAAACAAACGAATTAGCTCCAGAATATTCTAGTACATAATAACTTTTATAATAAGCAGACCTCCTAGTACCAAAAGAAAGGTGCTAAATGGAGTTTTCCAGTCGATAGTAACCTATGCTGCCCCTGTGTGGTGTAGTGTACTAAACATTGCAAAATACGCTAAGCTGATGGAGACTTCGCAAAGGCGAATGCTCCTCAGGGTGTCTAGTGCATATAGAACAGTCTCGAATGAGGCTCTATATGTCATTGGAGCTGTGATACCGATCGTTTTATTGTGTAAAGAGCGAACGAGGATGTATGCGAGGAGGATGGATGTAAATATACATGAGAATGAAAGAGAAAGAACGATAATAGAGTGGCAGAGAGAATGGGCGAATGATAGTGGAAAGGCAAGGTGGACGAAGGAGCTAATTCCCGATCTGAGACCGTGGTGGGAATGTAAGTTCAGGAAACTAGACTACTTCCTGACGCAGTTTCTGACCGGACATGGTAGTTTTGGCACCTTCACAAATAGAATAGGCAAATCTGCCTCGGCAGACTGTACTGTTTGTGCGGTACCGGATGCTCCCGCCCACATTTTTAACTGCCAGAGATGGGTAAATGAGATGGGAGATTTCGAGAGGCGAATGGGTTTCGGGCTGGATGAAAGAAATATTGTAAATATTATGTTAAGAGGAGAGAAAGAATGGAGAGAAGTACACTGTCTGATTTCTGGGGTGATGAAGAAAAAGGAAGAGGAGGATAGAAGAGGAAATTAAGTCAGGGATCTTAAATTTATAGTTAATATTATTTATGGTCTAACATTTTCTGATTTACGGTAATAGGTTTGGTTATGTATAAATTTTAGTTGTTTATTGAGTGGCAAGACCATCTCTCTGGAACGGTGGTTAAGGTTTTAGCCGGAACACGGTTAATCCGGCACTACCCTGATGTCTTGTGGCTTAGTATCCCACTGTGCCAAAAGATACCAGGGTGTCTTGTTCCGTGACGTAGAGGTCCAAAAAAGATTTCCCCCACCGTTGCCTGTCAGAATCTAATGGATACCTTCTTAGGCTCTTACTGGATTCTGGCAATACGGCAATAAAAAAAAAAAAAAAAAAAAAAAAAAAAGACCTCCTATGAGTTAGGTTAGTTGACAACGACGTTGACTTAAACGACGAGAAACTCGAAAATATTTCTAGAAGAATCGACGAGGAATTTGAAAATGTTTCTCAAATGATGGAAGAAACTTACATAAAGAATAATGAGAAATTTGAAGAAATTTCAAGAACCTTCGATAAGATACAAAAAATGTAAACGATAATATAGAAGACGTAGAAGAGAAGATCAAACAATTAGAGACCATGATAACTAAGACGAAAGTGCTACCACCAGTTAATACAGTAGCTTTAGACCCGGTAGGGAAAGAAGAATCACCTAGAGACGAAACAACACTCATTTGAGATTCAAATTACCAACATTTGATGAAAAGTCTTTTTGGTCCATATACCTTAGACAATTTGAAGCTATTGCGACAGCCAATCATTGGTCAAAACAAGAAAAAGCCTGTTTCCTTGACTGCTGCTTTACAAGGTGATGCTGCGGATATCCTAAGATCGATTCCTAAAGGTCAAGAAAATGTTATTAGACCTTGTTCACTCGACTAGACAAACGTTACGGAGATTCCCATTTACAACAAGTCTACAAGGCGCAATTAAGAAGTAGAATTGGACGAGCAAGTGAAAATTTGCTAGATTTAGGCACCAGACAACATTTTGGAAGAAATTGATGTAGATATCTTCGTCAATGGGTTAAAAAGCAATGAATTACAGAGAGCATAACTACTAGCAAGACCGAAAGTTCTAGATGAAGCGCTCGCTATTGCCTTGGAACATGAAACAGCTAGTCAAACTTCACGAACCCATCGAGTAAGAACCGTTGAAGAAAGCGACGAACCGAACGATGGGTAAATACCTGTTCAAAGTTGTATCAGAACATCAAAAAGATTGGGACCAGCACATTCATTTATTCCTAATGGCCTACCGGTCGACCGTGAATGAAACTACAGGCTAGGCTCCAACCTGCTTGATGTTAGGTCGTAAAGTTCGTTGCTCTGCGACCTAGAGTTTGGCTGCAGACCTTCCGAAGAACATGTTGCAAGCGAAGATTATGTCGACCGCCTTGCACGACACTTCCGACAACACATCCAGTTAGCCAGTGACAGAATGAAAGATCAATATAATTCTCGATGTAAGAATGAAAGCTATGAAGTAGGTGATCTTGTTTGGCTTTATAATCCACAACGTCGTCGAGGCTTGTGCCCTACATTTCAAAGACAAAGGGAAGGTCCTTATGGAATTAAAAAGAGAATAAATGACTTAATATATCGAATTAAGAAGTTGCCGAAAGGTAAACCAAAAGTAGTTCACATAAATCGTCTTGCACATTATGCTGGCTCAAATGAAAAAGAAGAAGCATGAACTCTTTAACATGAGATCAAAGATGACCGGCGACCAAGCTTTAATGAATTTATGCCAAATTACGCAGAGAGATGGAGTGCTAGATTCGGCGTGACCACAGAAGATCAGCAGGATCTGTTTAGTGTTCCGCATATCGTCTCTCTAGCCACTGTGTTGCCCAAGATCTTGAAATGACTTAAGGAATCTCATCAGTATTTTATAAGAAGGATATATGGCGTGGTCTAACTAATTTGAAGAAAATCGTGTGCAGTTATGACATCAACAATTTGGCTTACCCAAGATAGACCATGCACTAAATAATCTGGATTGGAAGATTGTCAGAACATGCTTGAAGTGGTCTTCCGAGAAATCGGCGTACGAATTACTGTGTGTTGCATTAATCCGATGAGATCGTGTCCTCCAAAGTCAGTAGACTGTTATTTCTTTCTGAGGGTTCATGCAGAGCTGGAAACTCCTGTAGATTCCGCCATCCTAAGCCTACATACAGATTACTGATCGGGACGCTTAGATTTAAGAAGGAGGCATTTTTACGAACATGCATTCGACGTAGCCCATCTTCAGAATTCGATATAACAACGAGCTCTATTAACTGTATAAGGAAACACCCCTGTCAGACTTCATTAGAATACAAAGATTGCAATGGGCCGGACATGTGATACGAATGGGAGAGGATAGGCTACCAAAACGAGCACTGAACGCCAGAATGCAGGGAAAGAGACCAGTTGGAAAGCCAAGAAAGCGCTGGGAAGACACAGTAAGCAGCGACGCACAAGCACTTTTAGGAGTCCGTGTATGGAGAAGAGCAGCCACAGACAGACAAGGGTGGAGGCAAAAAATAAAGGAGGCCAAGGCTCATTTTGTTCTGTAGTGCCGTAGAAGAAGAAGAAGAAGATTCGACGTAGCCCATACAACGGTTGCATCTCCAAACGACGACCAGAAGCTTCCAGATAAATCAAGCGGAAGAGTTCGAGCCATCAAATAAACGAAGTAGAGGTGGACTACTCCAGAATATTCTAGTACATAATAACTTTTATATATAAGCAGACCTTCTATGTGTAAAGTTAGTTGATAGGATGTTTTCGTGCTGTAAACTTATAAATAAATATATTTATATAATATAAGAACAGCTCGTTTTATTTAAAAACGGTACAATATCATAATGTAAATGAATGCTTCTATGCATTAAATGAATGCATTATCTTCTAAACTGATAAAACTCGGTACAAATACCTCATTATTCAAATATCAATCAAACTACCACCCTCTTCCTAATTAAAACCCGCACCATTCAAAGACTCTCGTAAAAACCTTAAAGATACACTTTATTTTCTCCTGCAAATAAAAACCTCCAGATCCGTATCATCATCCAGCCATTTACCAGCAGGAATTTTTCCATGTAGCTCAACGCCATTTTCCACTGCAAAACGGAATGGTCTTCTTTTGTTGGCTCGATCGACAAAAATTGTTTTTCACACTCGAGCTGGTTTATTACGAGAACGTTTAGGGAAGAGTGCTCTGGAGTGTGTGTTGTATTTATTTTCCTGATTGTGTCAAGTCTGCTTGAGCCGTTTTACGAGTATTTTTATGGCTATCGAATGGATGTTTTAAAGTTTAACTTGAGGATGCGAAAGGTACGGACAAGGAAAAACTGTTTATTGGCTTAAAATTGTTCCTTCACAAACTTTATAAAATAAATGAGGTTATGCGCAATCAATTTGTTTAATTAAATTTGTAGAAGTGGTCATAATTTAGTTCTGAGTAAAATAAATCTCAATAAATAAATAAATACAACATCTCAACTCAAACTCAAAGTAAGACATTCTAAAGAATTCATTCGGAAATATGTAAAACAAAGAAAATAATAAACGAATACAAAACCATCAATAAAGGCGGCATGAAACCAGCTAAGCGAGTATTTATAAGAAAAAATTAATGGATGAATCAATAATGAATCTGACGAATATACGAGGAAGCTATATAGATAGGAATAGTAAACAATACAATAACATCAACAAAAAAAAATTAAACAGACCAAAGAATTTTCGCTTAAAAAACCTTTAAAAGCAATCGAAGACCTGCAGAAAAAGCACAGAATATTAATAAAAAACTCAAAACTCAGTATTTTATCTATATAAGTATTTATAAAATTCAGCAGGCCTTAAACTCCTAGGGCTGAAAAGTTTATTTTTCCATTACAATTATTATATACATTTATTTATATAAATAGCATTTAATACTTCTTTCAGTCTTTTCATTCATTTCTTAACTACTTTCTATCATTTACTTTTGTCCAATAATTTTTCCTTCCAATTCTCAATATTAAGTTTTCATCTACGCTCCTCTTCAATCTTTTTCTTGGTCTACCTTTCCTTGTTGTTAATTTTTTCTTTCTTTATAGTACTCCGGTCTTTTAATGTTTTAATACTTAATATAGTATTCTCTATATCTGAGACAAGGCTGCATACTAAGCCCAATTCTATTTAACATCTATGGTGAATGGATAATGCGGAAAGCTACTGAGGACTGGAACGGTAGCATCACCATTGGCGGGAAGAAGATTTGCAACTTGAGATATGCAGATGGTACTACTAACCTCGCTAGTTCTGAAGCTGAATTGATTCACCTGCTACAACGGATAGAAGACGTAAGCTTAACGATGGACCTTAAAATAAACAGAGATAAACCGAGAATCATGATAATTGACAGAGCTAACAACAATCAAAATCATCTGGTCATGATAAACAATATCGCTGTTGTAGATAAATTTGTGTATTTGGGCTCATTAATAACCAACAAAGCAGGCTGCACTGAAGAAATAAAGCAGCGGTCAGCAATCGCAAAAAGCGCTATCAAAATTAACAAAAATTTGGAAAAGTCATGAAATAACTACCGATACAAAAATGAGACTAGTAAGAAGTCTAGTTTTCCAGTTTTTACTTATGCATCGGAATGCTAGACCCTTATTGAGAAAGACAAAAAGAACATAGATATATTTGAGATGTTCTGCTGGAGACGAATGCTGAGAATACCATGGGTGGCCCGAAGAACAAATGAATCCATACTGGACCAGCTAAACATAAAGAAAAGACTAAGAACACAAATATCAGAACAAATAATAAGCTACTTTGAACATGTGCTTCGAAGAAATGGTCTTGAAAAACTTACCACCCAGGGAAAAGTAGAAGGCAAAAGAAATAGAGGTAGATCTCACAGACGATACACGCACCATATTGTTGCTACCATTGGCGCTCCATTGTCAGAATGTGCTAGAATGGCAGAAGATGGAAAAACGTGGAGGAACATTGGGAAATTTAGCTAATAGCTTCATGATATCACGATACCTGCATCAAAAGAAGAAGATAGTATCCTCTATGCTTTCATTAACGATTATTTTTGGTTGTATAATTCGTCAAGAACTTTAATATTCTTTATTATCCATGACCAATTTGCAATGATTATAGTCAACCTTCATTAGTGGAGACGACACTAGAAGAAGAAGAAGATATTGTTTCATTCAGGGAGCCTGCGGCTCTGTCTATCTCTCCCATCTTTCTAAAAGGTCTATTCCTGATTTATTATCTCTTAATGACACAACCTGGAAGAACAAATACCTAAGACAAGACATAAAAACAAGAATCTATAAAGCAGCAGTTCTTCTTCTTCTTACGGTGGCTTATCCTTAAGGATGTTGGCCATTACATTTGCCCATTTAATCTTATTTGTAGCAGCCCTGAATAGTTCTATGGACATCATGTTCATCCATTGCCGTAGGTTTTTAAGCCAAGAGTTGGGTCTTCTTCCTAGTCCTTTTTTGCTATTGACTTTGCTTTCGATTATAAGTTGGAGCAGTTCATATTTTTGATTTCTTATGATGTGACCAAAATATTGGCTTTTCCGTTTTTTTATTATAAGCATAAGCTCTCTTTCCTTATTCATCCTCCGCAAGACTTCCGCATTTGTCGTATGGCTCATGTAGAATATTCTGAGCATTTTACGGTAACACCAGAGTTCGAATGCTTGGATTCTTTTTTGTGTTGCTTCTGTCATTGTCCAGGCTTCAACACCATAGAGCAAGGTGGAGAAAATATAGCACTCTTAAGTATTCTATTTCTCAATGAGATGCCCAGCTGGCG
This sequence comes from Diabrotica balteata, assembly GCA_918026665.1. NCBI lineage: Eukaryota > Metazoa > Arthropoda > Insecta > Coleoptera > Chrysomelidae > Diabrotica > Diabrotica balteata. Next base: position 1,319,643 of record OU898280.1, read on the forward strand.
GTTGCATAGAACTTTTTACATTTTGTAAAACATTGTACGTGCCTTTTCCAGGCGTATTCTTATCTCTAGTGAGTGGTCCCAAGTTTTATCAAGATTACTTCCAAGGTACGTTGTTCTTGTTACTCTTTCCAGATCTGTTTCGTCGACATTGACCTTCACCCTTTTTTTTTGGTGCTTGCTGATGACCATCGTTTTTATCTTCTTTGTACTTATTCAATTTCATTCCAAAGTCTCTACAGGCTGTCGTTACTCGGTCCATTAAGCGTTGCAGGGCTTCAGCATTATCTGCCAGTATGACAGTGTCATCAGCATATCGCAGGTTATTTATACATTGCCCGTTTATAATTATACCATCCGAGGTGCCTTCCAAAGCTTTCTGAAATATCTTCTCAGAGTAAACATTGAACAGCAAAGGTGATAGGACACATCCCTGTCTTACTCCCTTCTCGATATTGATTTTTCCAGATGTTTCGCTTTTTATTCTGATTTTAGCCTTTTGTTCTTGGTAGAGGTTTGAAATGATCCTTAAGTCTTTATCGTCGATATTACATGACCTTAAAATATCTATTAGTTTATCATGTTTCACCAGATCAAACTCCTTCTGAAAGTCTATTAGACACAAGTATAAATCAGAATCGACATCTCTACATCTTTCAACTAGCACACTTATTGAAAAAAGTGCTTCTCTTGTTCCAAACCCATTCTTAAAACCTAACTGAGTTTGACCAGTGTGTTCGTCTAGTTTATTGTATACTCTATTGTGTATTACTCGTAGGAAAAGATTCAACATATGATTCATCAGGCTAATAATCCTATGGTCTTCACATTTCTTGCAGTTTCTCTTCGTTGGTTGTGGTATAAACACCGATGTTTAGCCAATCATTTGGTATTATGCCTGTTTCTTATATTTTGTTAAATATATCTTCCATTACTTCGATGTGTTCGTCTAGTAATATCTTTATTATTTCAATTGGGATATTATCTTCACCAACAGCTTTTTCCGTTCTTTATCTGATTTGCCGCTTTGATAGTTTCTTGCTTTGTGATATAAGGTCCAGTCGATGCCTCCTGCATGTAAATGTTCGTCCTCTCTCGGTCTTGAAACATCTCTTCCACGTATTCTCTCCATCTACCTATTTGATCTTCTATGTTCAGTAGCGGGTTCCCATCTTTATCTTCGATGAAAGACGTAGGCGTTTGTTTAAATATTCCAGCGGCTTCTTTTTCTTTTTTATGTAGATAGCAATTAGACAAAAGACAATTAGAAAAGCAGCAATTAGACCTATATTAATATACACGGTGGAGACAAGACCTGACACATCTCAAACGAGACGACTACTAGAAACAACAGAGATAAAAATACTTCTACGAATATTAGCGAAAATTCTGTTGGATACGAAGAAAAGCAAAAACCTAAGGAGAGCATGCAATATAGAAGATATAAAGGGATGGGTGACAAAACGAAAACAGGAGTGAAACGAAAACAGAAGTGGAACGAATATATTAGCAGTATGGCAGAGGATAGAATAGTACGAATAGCACAAGGTAAGTCACCAAATGGACGAAGAAGAATTGGCAGACGAGGAAAAAGATGGTGCGATAATTTAAATAATTTAGGAGGCTAATATTGAAGAAGAAACAGAGTTTAAAGCCTACATAAAAGAATGAAGATTAGGAAGAAGATATATTTGTCCAGATGTGAATTTTTTCATCCATCTTTAGATGGTTTATGTTTATTTCTTGTTCCCTCAGTATAAAAGATGTGTCATCTTCTTTACTAGAATTCCAAAAAATCCCAAAAAATATTTTCAATTTCAAATCAGCCGGCTTTTTTTAAATCATCCTGTACAATATAAACACATTTTAATGCAAAAATAGCTTCAAATTCCCCTTGAACTCTTCTAGAGCTCCACTGACTATGAATTATGGTAGCAGTAAAACACAAACTTTCCTACGAGATTTTTATTGGGGGCTATTACGACCGCCTCTGATGAAATCTGAAAAAGTAACCTCGATCCGGAAGAGTCTCGTATATTATTTAAATAGCGTTGATTGTTTTGCGCAACAACACCAATTCTGCCGTCTAGTTTTTATGGATATTTACTATATTTACTATTTTGTTTTGGAATCTTATGTCACGATCACAGAACTTTCCATCAAAATAAAATATATACAAGGTAGTGTTCTAAGAATATTGTTTAGGAAAGTATTGTTTGGGGAAAAATGTATTTGTGTTGAAGTTTTTATGTCTTGGAAAATAGTATAGTTAATTAAGCTCATTAAAATTTGTAATGTCAGAATTTGATGATGATATTTCCGAAACCATTCAAAAGGAAAAAAAAGTTAAAAAGCCAAAATTGAAACAGCCATTCACATAATATAACAGTTATAAATTAATATTCACTACAATTTACCATTCACAAAGACAAAGATAAATTGATGTGAGTCAGTAAAATTAGTAGTAATTGAAACAAAATAAAATATGTTTTTGATAAGAATGAAACTTTCGATTTTAATCTAATGTTGCAAAAGTGCAACATTTTTGAGGAATTACAGATTGATCCAGGTTTTATTCTTCTTCTTCTTCTTCTTCTTCTTAGCCTTCTGTCGTCCATGTTTGGACATAGGCCTCTCCCAACTCCTTCCATCGGTCTCTATCCTGAGCAATATATTTCCAATTTGTTCGGGCTATTCTTTTAATGTCATCAAGTCATCTCATCTGTGGTCTTCCTCTTGGTCGTTTACTTTCGTAAGGTCTCCAATGGTGTATTGTACTGTTCCAAAGTTGGTCTTTCTGTCTAGCAGTGTGGCCCGCGAAGCTCCATTTAAGTTTGGCAATTTTTGTTGTTATGTATTCGACTTTTGTTTTGGATCTTGACTTTGGATCTTTTTATGTGACAGTCGTATACCTAACATTGCTCTTTTCATTGTTCTTTCTGTTGTGGCTAGTTTATTCATCATTGCCTTGGTTAGGGTCCAGGTTTGACATCCATATGTCATGATAGGAAGGATGCATTGGTTGAACACTTTGCTCCTTGAGTATTGGGGTATTTTGTGGTTCTTAAGTATCCAACTAAGTTTTCCAAATCCTGCCCATGCTAGTCTTCTTCTTCTAGTAATTTCCGCACTTCGGTTCTCTTTGTCAAGTCTCAGGATTTGGCCTAGGTAAATATATTCCTGGATTTGTTCTATCTCACTGCCGTTTATAGTTATATGTCTGGGGTCATCTGTGTTTGTCATTATTTTTGTTTTTTTCATATTCAATTTATTGAATACACTACACAAAGACAAACAAACACTTTAAAATCTTGAAAATAGGCGAAACTAGATGGTGTATAGAAGCAGGAGACAGAATGGCTCACGGTCTAGCGGAAATGTTGAGATGACATGTGACAAATGACAGCTTTGAAGGGCAGTTACAATCATAGATATGTGATCAGCACCTTTCAAAATTCTATAAAACTAAGTATTGACCAAAGGTCCAACTGACACCACTATAGGAAATAAACTGATGAAATATAAAATTATATAGAATATTTTTTAAGTAGATTGAATAATCCATATCTCACACTCAAACCTGTCTATAAGAATTAGGGTGTTAGTTTGAGAACAACTGAAGTCGACATAAAGTATGAATGCAAGAAATAGACTCAACAATATATTAGACAGTGGGTGGTTGACTACAATAAAATGGTCTACCAAGCACTATCAGTACTGTAGAAAAGAAGAAATCTGAATATGCAATTAAATTACTAAGAATTAAAATCAAAAGTGAAAGCAAAATATATAAATGGGTTATAATCCAAGTAGTTCAGTTGAATCCACAGTCAATGGAAGAACTATAAAATTAATATGGAAATACTCAGTGCAGAAAGTCTAAACAGCCGAGCTGGGTCCTCTACGAGGTGAAGCTGTAATAAAATTTTAAAAATAGGTTTAAATTTAGTACAATTTAAATTAATTTGAGTATTAAGACAGTGAGAGTTTCCATTTGTTTCCCTTGTAATCTCCAAATCTTCCAATCAATCCAACTCCAGATAGTTTTTCTTTCCACTAATGTCATACAAGATAGATGAAGCAGAATTGATGTTAAAATTGTGTTTGCTGGATAATAAGTGTTGACCAAAACTTGAAGAGTTTGGTCTTTTCAAATGTTCACAAACTCTAGTGGATAACTTTCTAATGGTTCTACCTACATAAGGAGCATCACAATCATCACATTTTAATTTGTAAATACACTTTTATCAAGTGTGTTCATCCTATCTTTGGCGTTGATTAAGAAGGAACCCAAAGTGTTGTGTGACAAAGGAAATTTTGATGTTATCAATTGTAGAAGTAAAAAGTTTAGATATTTTATTGGAAATGCTGCTAATATAAGTGAAGGAGAAATATCTGATGTGATTTGAAGCATTAGGTTGAAAAAACTGTGACGAATATGTAAGCTTTTCTGCAATTTTTAGTTTAGCTCTATTTAGAAGTTTGTATATAATGTTAGGATCATAGCCATTATTGACAGCAATCTGCTTAAGAGTATTGAGTTCTGTATTAAAATTATCATCAGAAAGAGGAAATTTAAGTAATCGATGAATGTAACTGTTGAAAGCAGCCATTTTATGCTGAGTTGGGTGGTTAGACGTTTCATGTATAAGCGTGATCTGTTTGGGTGGGTTTTCTATAAATGTTGTACTCTAAAGAATCTTTGTTACGGGATATAGTCATATCCAAGAAGTTCAGCTTATTGTCATATTCTGGTTCCAGAGTAAAAGAGATGTTAGGATGGAGGTTATTGAGATCATCCAGAATCTGTAGAGCATCATCTTGGGTTCCCTTAATGAGAGCTATACAATCATCCACATATCTTGACCAAAAAACTATTTTGTTGTTGTTGTTAACAAACTTCTGTTCTAAGCTGTCTAAGAAAATGTCAGCTAAAAAAGGTGATAATGGAGATCCCATTGCTAAACCTGTTGGTTGCTTATATATCTTTTGATTGAATTGAAAGAAGTCCTGATCCAGACAGAATTTAAGCATAGTTAATATAGCATCTTTATCCTTTGCAGATATGTTGCAATTATCTAGAAGGTTGTGTACTAAAGGTAAAGTTTTCATCTCTTAGTACAGAAGTAAACAAATTGGAAACATCAAAAGAAACTAAATAAAAACCCTCTTCTATCCTAATGTTATTTAAACGTTCTATTAGATCTAAAGAATTTTTGATGGAGAACTTAGGTTTAAAATTAGTGATAGACTGAACTGTGTTGTAGATGAACTCTGATAAAATAGAAACTGGAGTGTTACAAAAACTTACAACAGGCCTTATGGGACAATTGTGTTTATGGATTTTAGGAAGTCCATATAACCTAGGTGTTATAGGATTAGATACAGTTAACTTTCTGTTGTTATATTTAGTAATAGTGTCATTAAACAATTTAATCCATTGCTTTTGTTTTATTAATAAAGGTGTTAAGTGGATTTTTATCCAAAACTACAAAACTGTTATCTGAAAGAAAAGATTCTACTTTCTCAATTTATTGAATTTGTTCTAAGATTACAACACAATTTCCCTTATCAGCCTTGCTGAGTACAAGAGAATCTCTATCAATTTTATGTTTAATTGATTTTAGCAAATCCTTTTGTTTTTTTAAAATTATGATGATTTCTATGAAAATTGCGTTTGTGCTTACATTGTTGTTGTTGAAGTAAGCTAATGCAAGAGTTTCTCAAATATTGTTTTATATCAGCATTTTTAGTCATACCTTCTATAAGAGTATCCAACTCCACTGCAAATTCTCCAAGCACTGAGTTATTTAACCTAAAATTCTGACAATAAAACTTAAGGCCTATTCCTAAAAAATACAATTCGTCCTCTAAAAAGTTAGTGTTGCTTAAATTTAAGACTCTAGGATGGAATTGGTGATCTGAAAACTTATATGAGTGTTGAGGTGCTTCTCTGTTGTTTTTGCAAAATCAAACGGTTTAATTTGTTGGTAAGACTTCCTCTTCTTGGTAGATTTTAAGCGAGCGACCTCATCTTCTATGTTGTTGAAGAAGTCGTTGACAAGAAACTAAGGGTGCTGTTGCAAAATTTGATCATAAGTAATTTTCAGATTGACATTAATATGATGGAGTTTGGTATAGTGCTTCTTAAGTTCTCTTTTCAGGATCTTTTTCTCCAAAATCTGTTTATCCTTATCAGATACATTTTTTGATGTTTTGACCTTAGCAAAAGTAGGAGTGACTTGATGTAGAATGCACTGTCTAACGAACCAAATGTTTAAGAATATAATCATTCTCTTGCAGGATAGTCTTCTGTAAGTATTAACCAAGACTGCCATAGTCGATAAATCAATATAAGGTTGAATGTTCGAATAAATGAACTTTGATGGTACACAAGGCAAATATCGAACACAGTATTTAATCAAATCTTGCCCAAGTACTTTCGATCACAAGATCATCTTCAGGGGCATCTGAAATAAGCCAAGAAACGTTTTTTTAAAAAAGGAAAATTAATTCACTTGGATAAAAACTCCAAGTTTATAGTTGAAAAAAGTTTTTTTTCATGTGATTAACGTTTATAGACTTACTTCGTCAGTTGTGGCCTATCCAGCAGTAACAGAATGTCATAAATGTAAATTGGGTTTAGTGTATTTGTTATGTCCCAATTTACATTTATGACATTCTGTTACTGCTGGATAGGCCACAACTGACGAAGTAAGTCTATAAACGTTAATCACATAAAAAAAAACTTTTTTCAACTATAAACTTGGAGTTTTTATCCAAGTGAATTAATTTTCCTTTTTTAAAAAAACGTTTCTTGGCTTATTTCAGATGCCCCTGAAGATGATCTTGTGATCGAAAATACTTGGGCAAGATTTGATTAAATACTGTGTTCGATATTTGCCTTGTGTACCATCAAAGTTTATTCTTTTAATGTCATCAACTCATCTCATCTGTGGTCTTCCTCTTGGTCGTTTACTTTCGTAAGGTCTCCAATGTTGTATTGTAGTGTTCCAACGTTGGTCTTCCTGTCTAGCAGTGTGGCCCGCGAAGCTCCAATTAAATTTGGCAATTTTTGTTGTTATGTCCTCGACTTTTGTTTTGGATCTTACCCAGTCGTTCCTCTTTTTATCTGACAGTCGTATACCTAACATTGCTCTTTCTGTTGTGGCTAGTTTATTCATGATTACCTTGGTTAGGGTCCAGGTTTGACATCCATATGTCATGATAGGAAGGATGCATTGGTTGAACACTTTTCTCCTCAAGTATTGGGGTATTTTGCGGTTCTTAAGTATCCAACTAATTTTTCAAATCCTGCTCATGCTAGTCTTGCTCTTCTAGTAATTTCCGCACAGATATAAGTTTGAGATTAGTCTTTTATTATTACCATCCAGTTATGATGTATTTTCTTTAGCTTGATACAAAACTTAAATAATAGGTACTGAATATTTCAAAGTCAACATTGAAAGAAGCGCAAATAACACCATTGTACCATTATATATTTTCAGACATCCATAATTACTTAGTTCATTTTTATTTGTCTCTACTACTGTCCGATAAAATCTTAACTAACAATAATAAACTGTTTTCAGTCGGACACGTATCTAAGAATCTTGTTTTTATTTCCAAATAAAACTTTTATATGCTACTCCTCGGACTGAATAATTTCTTCTGTAGGTTTTATGGCAAGTGTTAAAACGCTAGGAGTGGATCTGATGATAACGTCGAATATTTTTAGGCGAGAATTAGATGGATGGATCCGACGAAGGTGCAATAAAAACATTAAAAACTTACTAAATTTTAAAACATACCGACGTAGTGATTATAAATTATAAGCCATTAACATTTACGGATCCGTTTTGAAACAAAGTGCTGTGTTCTATCTTGATTTGGTTGGAATTGTGATGGAATTTTGTATACGAGGCGCTTCCAAAATTATTCATTCTTCTGAAAAGAAGAATGAAGATAACAAGATGAAAAGCTGCTTATTTTGGCATATTATGTTTTATCCTTATCCATATGCTAAAACAAGTCATATAGGAAACATACGAGTACGACGGAGAAACACATATACTTTTTTTGACTTTCCTCCTCGAAGAAAATAATAATAATTATTAATAATAATAATATAATTATAAAATAAATAACCTAATAATAAACTAATTAAAAGAGCTGAAGAAATTATTCTGAACACTTCAAGACACTCAGAACATGATCCAGAAAAACAACACAGCTCAACACTGCCTAGACACATTAAAACAAAAGCTCTCCGTTTATTCAGGTCGCTTAAGGAGATACAAAGTTAGTAACAACCGTAAATGCGACAATATACTTTTTGAGAATTCAGAGAAGGCTTTCTATAGGAAACTAACTTACACTGTAGAAAATGTAAATAAATCTTACCCAAGCCAAGAAAAAATTCATGAGTTTTTGGGGAAACCAAGTTTCGACGCCAGCTACCCATAACAACAATGCTGGATGGATTGAAGACACCACGAACAATTGTCAACATTACAGGAATATTCCTTATGAACCTTTCACCACTAAAGAAGTCTTAAACATCATCAAAGAGCTTCATAACTGGAAATCTCCTGGGCCGGACGGAGTTCAAAACTTCTGGCTAAAGAAGTTTTGGAGTGTTCATGAGCTTTTAACAGTATTTATTAATAATATTATTTCTAATTCACAGGAAATACCATCATTTCTTACTCAGGGAACCACATATCTAATAACGAAGGATCAAAATAACACCCAAGATCCAGCCAAGTACCGCCCAATTACTTGTCTTCTAACTTTGTACAAATTGGTCACATCCTGTGTGGCCCGGCGTATCTACCAACACTGTGCTTTGAACAATATCATAGAGCCTCAACAGAAAGGATGCGCTAGGGGTTCCATGGGCTGCAAAGAACAACTTATTATCGACTCAGTCATTTCTAAGGTACACACCAAAAAAAGAAACCTTTTTACTGCCTTCATTGACTACAAGAAGGCTTTTGACTCAGTGCCGCATGAATGTCTTATAGATATATTGAAAATACATAAAGTCGATGATAATCTCGTGATCTTTTTGAGGCATATAATGACAAAGTGGAAGACTAAAATTTACCTTCAAATATCTGGTGAAACCAATATCGAAACTGAAGATATCGCTATTAACCGGGGCCTTTTCCACGGTGACTCGTTGAGTCCACTTTGGTTCTGCCTAGCGATGAACCCACTATCTCAGCTGCTGAACTATAATAACTCAGGATTTAGCATCAAAAATAACAACACTGTTGTGGCGAAGCTCAATCATCTGTTGTATATGGATGATTTGAAGTTATTGGCTTCCACTCGAAACCACCTAGATGAGATGCTAAAAACTGTAGAAACTTTCTCAAATGATATCAGTATGTATTTTGGACTATGGATATGCAAGATGGTCAAAACATCGAGGCAATGGCTGAAAATGATATTTACAAATATCTCGCAGTAAAACAGGTGCGGAAAATTGACCATAAACAGATGAAAACTGAACTTTCTTCGGAGTTCGTGCGAAGAGTAAGACAACTAAATCGGTCATATCTTAATAGTAAAAATTTGTTTAAGGCATTAACTACGTACGGCCTGTTCCTCGCTGAGCTACTCATTTGGTATTATAAAGTGGTCAAAAACGGAAATAGAGTGTCTTCAGCGGAAAGTTAGAACAGTTCTCACAAAGGGGCAGAAACATCATCCACTCAGTGCAGTAGAGAGAACAACATTACCGCCGTGTCAAGAAGGAAGAGGACTTATGGATATAGATGAGTAATTGGATAAACAAATTGCTAATTTAAGAACTTATTTTCAGGTACAGGCTGAGACATCTACTTTACATCGAGCAATTTGCGCAGTAGATGATAATACGACGCCACTTAAACTGGAGGAACAAGAAATGCGGATAAACCACCTGACTCATCAAGAAAAAATGCGCACCTAGATGAATATACCTCTGTATGGGCGACGTCTCAATGAGATCAGTTAAGAATATGTCGACAATGCAGCGTCGAACTATTTGTTGACATCAGGAAAGATGTTTCCCGAGACTGAGGGTTTCCTACTTGCCATTCAGGATCAGGTTATTCCAACTAAAAATTACCTGAAATATATTGTTAAAGATCCTCAAGTCCAAAATGACAAATGCCGATATGGATGCCAAGCCCAAGAAACCATCCAACATCTTACCGGTGGCTGCCAGGCATTTGTCGGTACTGATTATAAAGAACGCCATGACTCAGTAGGATTAATAATAAGATTATCCACCAAGAACTAGCTGACAAACTGGGACTTCTCCAAACCGACTATCTTCCTTATTATCAATACGTCCCTGATAGAATGCTTAAAAATGACAACTACAAGCTATACTGGGACTGCACTCAGACAGACAGAATAGGTACCCAGACAGTACCTATTATTCTATCTACTACTGGTGTTATTCCCAAAAACCTTCTAGAGAACATGAAACAGCTGGGTCTAAATGAACATACTTCAACATACTCCAACATACCAAGTCACCTAGGGCTCGATAACACGGAAAGAGCCCCACCAGAGCTCAATCCTTTTGATACCGTAGGTATCTGGGATGAGTAAATTTTTCCCTTAGAGGGAGTGTGAGCCGTCTGGCTAAATCTGGGATAAATAAATAATAAGAATAAGATATTTTCTCCTGTCATAATAAGATGTGCGGACGATATATCCATAGCAGCAACAGATGAGGGGGCATTAAAGAGAACCTTCCAAGAAATAGAAAACGAAGCCAAACTGAGAGGATTGGAAAAAAATAAAACAAAATATGTGAACGTAAGCATGAAAAAGAAGACACAAACGACAGAACTGACACAGCTTCGAAGGGGTTGAAACGTTCAAATATTTGAGAGTACAGTACACCCTTGATTCTCCAACGTTTTGCAATCCGACACGCTTGGTAGTCCGACGCATCTCCCGTCAAGGTCTACGTCGATTCATGTCCCGTCGTGACGGTCCGATAGGGTTTCTAGATACAGTAACTGTTTTAGGTCCTTCTCTTTATTCGGATTGCCGAATATAGGCCTCTCCTAATTCCCGCTATTCATCTGTGTTGTTTGTAAGACATTGTTTTTTTCCACATTGGTCCTGCAGTAATGTTGTAATACCTGTAATACCAGTTCCGTTGTAATACCTTCGGTTCAGCGCATTTGCGGTCTTTCTCATGATCTTTTGGCTTCGTATGGCCGCCAATTCCCGATTTCTTTCTTCCATCGGCCATCCTTAAGACGTTCGTTATCTCAAGCCCATTTCCATTTCAGTTAGCTGCCTGTTCAACAGCATCTTTTAGTTTTGTTCTATTACGAATGTCTTCATTGGTTTGTCTTTGAGTGAGATATCTATCGTTCCATAGCTCTCTGAGTTTTGCTGATCTTCTCCATGTTTATTTTAGTGAATGCCCAGGTTTGAGCTTCATATGTAAGTACAGGTAGGATACGGGAATTGAATGAACACTTTGGTTTGCATACTCATTGAGGTATATTTTTATTTTTAAGTACGTATGAGAGTCTTCTGAATGCTGCCCATCTTCTTTTTACACGTCTGCTTATTTCGGAGAAGATTATCCTGGCTGCATAACCTGCGAAAATGGTTTAACTTAACCACTACCGGACTTTTCAAGGCAGCAGTCAACAAAGTCAGAATAGCCATGTTAGTGTTCAACATCCGTAACGGATAGGCACCACAAGAAGAAGCTTATTTCGGTGGTCTGACTTTCTTTGCTTACATTTTGACCCAGAATATGTATATTCGTCTACGTGTTCTATCTTTGTCCCTTGAATGTTTATCATAGGTTTGTCATCTTTGTTTGACATTAGTTTAGTTTTGCTGAAATTCATTTTCAGTCCTCCTTTTAGGGATTCTGTGTGTAGCTCCTCAATCAATAATTCTTCTTCTTAAAGTGCCCTCCTCCTCAATGGAGGTTGGCTACTACAATTTTAAACTCTTCTCTATCTTCAGCTGTTCTTATTAGCTGTTCAAAATTTAGCCCTGTCCATTGTCGGATGTTTCTGAGCCACGATAGTCTTTTCCTTCCTAGGCCTCTCTTTCCCTCGATTTTTCCTTTCACTATAAGTTGGGCATATTGGTACTTATTATTTCTCAGTATGTGGCCTAGGTATGATGTTTTTCTAACTTTTACTGTGTTAAAAAGTTCTCTATCCTTGCCTATTCTATGCAGCACTTCTTCGTTTGAGGTATGCGATGTCCATGAAATTTTGAGTATTCTCCGGTAGATCCACATTTCAAAGGCCTCCAATTTATTTACTGATGTTTTAAGGGTCCACGTTTCAACTGCATATAGAAGAGTCGACCAGACGTAGCATTTTGATAAACGTAGTCGAATTTCGAGTTTTTATTCGAGAATCACAAAGCAGTTTTTTTATTTTTTTCGAAAAATTTTCTGGCCTGTTCAATTCTCGATCTTATTTCTTGATCAGGATTTAGGCTGCTATCGATCCAACATCCCAGGTACTTAAATCTATTGGCCTGTTCGAAGATGTGCCCATTTATTGTGCAAGGTTGAGGTACGTTTTGGTTTTTTCGGATTGACATCACTTTGGTTTTTTTAATGTTTATTTTCATACCAAATTGTTCACAGGTCGAGTTGGTGTTTGTCGATGAGTCGTTGTAAATCTACGTCGGAATCCGCAATTAACACTTTATCATCGGCGTATCTGATACTGTTGATATTTACGCCATTCACATTGACTCCATCCTTGGAATCCTCCAATACTTCTTTAAATAGAAACTCGGAGTAAAGATTAAACAGCAGAGGCGACAGAACACATCCTTGTCTAACTCCCCTCCTAATTTCTACTTCTGCGGATGTGGAACCTTCGATCCTAACTCTGGCGTTTTGGTTTCAGTACAAGTTTTTTAAGAATTTGATGTATTTTCCATCTAAACCGACTTCTTGCAAACGTTCTAATAGTAGGTCGTGTCTTACTCTATCAAATGCTTTTTCGAAGTCTATAAAGCATATAAATATATCTTTCTGTTGGTCGTAGCATTTTTAGGCGAGAACTAGTAAACTGAACAATAATAAGTAGTACCAAACTTTGATTTAATTCGTTTTGGAACGTTCGTAAACGTTCGTAAACGGAAAGGCACAATAAGAAGAGGAAGAAGATGGTAATTACTTGTATGACCCTAAAATCATATTAGTATTATCCGACATGTGGAAAAATTTAATTGGGCTCCACATCAGGATGAAAATAAATATGAGGATTTGTTGAAAACCATATTAAGCATCCAGTTACTATCAAACAAGCACAAAAGTTGAGTACCTATAAGATCTTGGGATATTTAAATAAGTTTTGCAGTTGCATAATCAAGCGTCAATAATTGTTTAACTACCACGACAGCCGAAGGTTCAATAGAGTTATTGCCTGAACATCTTGGTAATAAAATCATTAAAAATTTTAATAAACGACTGAACCGACTGAAATTAAAACCTCATATATCTTTCTTAAAGCAATCTCACACTCGAACAGTCAACGGCAAACCCCAAAATACGGAGTATTAAACATCTCGATGACAAACGAATCGACGAAAGTCCAGAACATTAGTACTCGTTAATAGACGTAGGCGTTCTATGTCGTTTCCGCACTCGGTCGTTCGGTAGGCCACTGGGGAATCACTGAGTGTTAAAGTGATTTCACACGGCGTTGACGTGTTTAGAGGATCAGTTTTCGAACGCAATGACAGCTCCAAGTGATGCAATTAGTGCAGGAAACCGGGAGTCTATTCATAGAGATCAACCAGCGGAACATTGCATCTCATTGTGTTTTCAATTCGAAGTAATAACTTGAAATAATCGGAAAATGTATACACCTTCAACTAAGATCGAGATTTTTCAGAACATAATAAACAAAAATAACAATAAAATCAAATAATACATTTAAAAATATTAGTTATCAATTTATTACATAGGTTTTTAAACACTGTCAAATATGATGCATTATACCGGGTGTACAAAAGAAGCCGGATGTACGAATATTTCATGAAATTTACATCGAATCAAAAAAAAAGATTTGATCACCAAAAAATTTTTAAGGTAACATAGAGTTTTCCCGATGAAAAAATAAAAAATCAGATAGATCACGTCCTCATTGAAAGCTAACATGATAAGGTAATAATCGATTGCAGGAGTTACACAGGGGCAGATACCAAGAGTGACCATACACTAATACAGTCCTCTCTCTATAACGATATGCAAGGGACCGGGAATTTTCATCGTGATAAGGAGAGATCGTTATACAGAGAGAGAGAGACAAAATTGGGTACTGTAATATTAATAAATAACTGTCATAAATTACCTATTTTAATTTAAAAATTTTATCAAAACGAATATAAATGAATTAACACTCTATTGTACACCACATAGATTTATTAAAGAATAATATAAGCAATACAGTATAAAAAAATGACTGTACAATTAAAACATATGTACTGTACAATAACAAAATAATATGCTAATGTAAAATATATTTAGCCTACATTACCAAAAAAGTCTGTCACTTTGGTCTGTTTCCTTTTCCCTTTCCACAGAACTGACCTGGCCATGTCCTGAAGACACATAGAATCTTCCACAACACTCATATCGTCTTCCTGTTGGATGAAGAATCGATGCAGTACTTTTGGCGCATTCAATGTCTGCTTTTTTTATCGTGTCCGAACAATAATGTCATTTATAAAATTTCGGGTCAGTATCGGTCTACGTCGGTTCCATCTTTGTTGGCGAGCCATAAATCTTCGAGGGTACATCGATTAGGACAGTTTCTGCATGTAAGAAAATGTTCCATATTCTGTGTTTCTTCAAAGTCACAGTTCACATCATCTTGGTCCATGTTTCCCCCTTTTGCTATGTTTGATTTTACTGGAACGACCCCCGTTCTTATCCTAATTATAGTTTTCCAAGTTTTAAAGTCTAGGGACTGGCCAATCCATTGAACCTGGGAAAGAGAAATATACTCAGGCGATTCATTCTGCACTGTTCCAAGGAATATTTTCCTGGATTTTAGTCGCTTTCGTGGTGTTCGAGCCTTGTATAGGACATGCCGCTCGTCCGCGATCTGTTTAATTTTCTCTAGGTGCTCTGCAACGCCTCTGTGGGTTGAGGGTTCTGCAAAACCCGCTACTTTATATAGATTTAAGAGTGACGTTGGTTTCCTGCTGAGAGCTCAGAGCTGGTTCTGGCTCTGCTTCCACTTCCGAGTCACAGTTTTCTTCTTCTACACGAACTGCTTGTAGGATGTCCTCGTCAGAAAGTCCGGATGTTGTAGCTACATTTTCATCAACTTCTTCAAAATCTGTTTAGCTCTTTCGGTCCATAGGTGGTAGTAAGTTCAAACTGTCTGGCCTAAACATCTAATGGCAGGTCATCTTCATCATCAGTCAATCCTTGATCTTCCAACCATCCTGCGTGCTTGAAGGATAATACTCATAAATACACGTGGTTCAAGTTTTTCAAATATTTTTATTGTTTTATTATCATGCAAATTGAATACGTTGTGGCTGGTCCTTCCAGACCTAAAAGGAGCCGTTATCATAAGTACACTGAAGCAGAATTGTTAGAAATGTTGGAAAATAGTGATGAGTTTAGTGATTTTGAATTGGAGGAGGAATTTGATTGCGGATGGACAAGAACGCCCTCGGACAGTGAGAATGAAATCGGAAAAGTAATATCTGATTCTCAACAACCTGCGACTGAAGAAACTGTAGATGAATGTTCCGACATCTGTTGGGAAGATGTACCAGGTGAAATGAAAGATTTTCCGTTTCTAAAAAATCAGTCATCCAATGCAATTCTACCAGAAAAAAACTGTAATCTGTTTTTTTTTCGAAGTATATTTACTGACGATATTTTTAGAATTTATAGTTGATGAAACAAATATTAACGCGGAAAATATTTTTCTATCGGTGCAGACACAAGAAAAATCTAGATTTTGTTCATGGAAAAATGTGACGATGGAAGAATTGTTAATATTTTTTGGAATATTTTTACATATGGGTGTTGTACGACAACCAAGGATGCGCTATTATTGGAAACGGGACCCTTTATTTAATAACGCTAGAATTTCTTCTAGTATGAGTAAAAACAGGTTTTTGCTCATACTGCGAGCACTTCATTTCCCCAGAAATCCCCCACCAGGTGAATCTACACCTAAATATAGACTTTACAAAATAAGACCGATAATAAATTTCTTTAACGAAAAAATGGCAGAAATATTTTATCCAGGATGTAAGTTATCTCTAGATGAATCCATGGTTTTTTTTTTGCGGCAGGCTTATGTTCAAGCAATACATTAAAAACAAAAAACACAAATATAGGATTAAGTTGTATTTATTAACAAACCCTAGAGGTATTGCTCAGAAGTTTGCTGTATATACTGGTATGTTAGACGATACTGGCGGTAAAGGACATTTTGAAAAAGTTGTCCTACATTTAATGGATGGATTATTAAATGTTGGCGATCATATTCTAAGGACAACTATTAGAACAGTTTTTCTTTAGCCAGAACTCTAATTAAGAATCAGGCTCACTGCACCGGTACACTTCGGTCTAATAGAAAAATGACACCCAAAGCTGTTATTTCAACTAAGCTGAAAAAGGGAGAAACCATTGCGCAATATGCTAAAGGTGTAATGATAGGAAAGTGGAAGGATAAGAGGGATGTTTTATATATTTCAAATAATTATGTAAATACAATGGTTGAAGTAGAAAATAAAAGAAAACAAAAAGTTACTAAGCCATTGCCTGTCGCCGAATACAATAAACATATGTCAGGTGTAGATCACCTTGATCAAATACTTTCATACTACCTTCACGAAAGAAAAACAATAAGATGGCCAAAAAAACTTTTTTTTCCATATTATGGATATGATGCTCAATAATGCTTTTCACTTATATAATATATATTCTGGACAGAAAATGTCATTTGATTTTAGAATGGCAATCATAAATGAACTTTTACCTCCTTATGAGAATTTAAATAAAAAAAAGCATCAAATATCGAACATAGGCTAATAAAAAGGGAAGCGACTCTAGGTAAAAAACAACTCGACAGAAAAAGATGTCAAAGCTGTTCCAAAGAAAAAAAAACGGACAGATACAATATACGTGTGCGAAACTTGTCCTGAAAATCCAGGATTTTGTCTAAATTGCAGAATCATAATTCACAAATAGAATATAGCAGTCAAAATTTTATTAATATTAAAGTTTGTTTTGTTACATGTTTTGAAATAAATAATGTTGTACTGTAGAGAATAGGCAACGCTTATAAGCGTCAACGGTACACGAATATGAATGCCGAAACTCAGTGCCACTGCCGCTTATGAGCGTTAGTTTTTTTTACCTTTTCTTAAATATTTAAAATAGCAATTACATATAAAATATCATTATTTATAATTATTAGCAACGGCATATCGTTTTTTCTATTTTTTTAATTTGGGACCACGTAAAAGTAAGTTACAAAATAGCGGCATCCAACCTGTTAAGAATGCTAAAGGGCTACGTATTTAACACGCTATTATAGGGTGTAGACGCCTGGACTCTCAAACAGAACAACATAAAAAATATTGAAAGTTTCAAGATGTGGTGCTACCGTCGAAAGTCGGGTTGAAAGAGTCACACACTTTGAAGTAATACGAAGGATAGGAAAAGACCCCGAAATTTTGTCAACGATCAAATGAAGAAAACTCGAGTATTTGGGTCATCTGATGAGAGGACATAAATACGCATTACTTCAAAATATAATACAAGGAAAAATAGAATGAAAACGGAAGCCAGGCCGTAGAAGAATGTCATGGTTGCGTAATTTGAGAGAGTGGTTTGGCTGTACCACTAATGAACTCTTTAGTTCAGCTGTAAACAAGATCTGGATAGTCTTGATGATTTCCAATCTCCGATAGTAGTAGCACAAGAAGAAAATGAAGATGCAAAAAATAAGTGACATTTTTTCAAATTATTACAGTCTTATATAAAGACCGTTGTAATCTTCTACCATGGTTTCTTTTGTCTTGTTTGTGCACTCTTTTTGTTTCGTATACACCTATTTGATCCTAACTCTTCCTGCTACCGGCCTTCGCTTTCATTAATTTCCTTCCAAAATCCTCCCGCCCGTGCGCCCATGAAAACAATTAAAGGTTTAGTGGCTTTTGGAGTAGCGGTGCGCTCATAAAACAAAAGGGTGTCATAATATCGCTCTACAAACATGGCTACCGCCGCGCACTGCTAGCAAAGGGCAGCTATAAGGGCCTGGTTTATGTTTTCCGTCGCCGATAAAGGGTCCGCCTAAGCTCACTAGATCGAGGCCACTGATAACGAACGCACGCCCTGAATTAAGGGACATCTGCCCAATGCAAGTGCATTTTTTTACGAGAGATGTGACCGATCGAAGGAAAGCTGTAATTTTTTAAGGGTAAATTAGGGGTTAGTTGGTCTAGAAGGATGATTATTGGTTGGTGAAATGGTTCGATGTCATATTGAGGTTAAAATATCGAAAATTTGAAAAGGTGGTATCAAAATTTCAGTTTCTATTGGTCAGAATGGCATAGTTATTATAAAAATTATACAAAGGGGCTTTAATATATACACTTATTCCTGTACTTAAATATTTAGGTCTCTTAACCTTAGATACTAAACTTTAAATTGAATTTTAGTATCGTTTCCTAAGATATTTAAAAATTGCATAATATATCGAAAACTATAATAAAACAATTCCCAAGGAAATGAAGATAACTTATAACAAAACGGTTAAACATGATACATTATTCAAAAATTCTTAAAAATCAGCCAAAATTGGATTCGGACTTAAATTAGTAACTGCTTTAAACCCAAACTCTTTTAGTAAATCGATATTTGATAAGATTTGAACAGAAAATACAAATTTTTACGCATTTTTCAGTAATTTCGATCATTTTGTCTTTGAGTTTTTTAAATTAATTATAAAATAATTAAAGTAGCTCATTTTTCTTTTCTTTATAGTGTTGAGTATATCTTTATATTTTTTCATTCTTCGTAGTGTTTCCGCATTTGGTATGTGTTGTGTCCAAGATATTTTCCACATTCTTCGATAACACCACATTTTAAATTTAATGAATCTTTTCTTTGTCGCATCTGGAATTGTCTAGGCCTCAACTCCATACAAAAGAGAACACGTAACATCTCAATACTCTAGTTCTAATTTCAATGTTGAGTTTTCCATTGCATAATATTACTTTCATCTTATTAAAAGCACTTCTAGCTATCTCAATATGCCGTTTTATTTCCTTCTATCTTCTATTCCATTCTTCATTTAGTTTGCAACCTAAGTGCTGATATCTGTGCATCCTGCCAAGTTGTCCTGTTTGATTTTTGTCTTATTTGTATTCAGTGCCATTCCATACTTTTCGCAGTATTGGGTAATGCGATCAACCAAGATCTGTAGTCCTTCTATGCTGCCGCGTGGAGTCTAATGCCTCTTTAAACAATTCTTCTGAATACATATTAAAAAGTAAAGGGGAAAGCACAAATCCTTGTCTTACTCCACGATTTATAGGTATTGCTTTGGATTTTTGTTGGTCTATTCGTATTATGGCTTTCTGATATCGGTATAGATTGGCAATAATTCTCACGTCTTCGTCATCTAATTCTGTGTTCTGCAGAATTTTTGCCATTCTTCGGTGTGGTACTTTGTCGAAAGCTTTTTCGAAGTTGGCTAGACATATGAATACGTCGCAATGGATAGGGACGACTGGAGAGAAATTCTTGAGGAGGCTAGGACCATGCATGGTTGTGAAGCCCAAATGATGAAGAATGTATAATTCCACTATTTGTCTTTTGTTAATTATAAAAACTTTTAGTCACAATTAATGCCTGCTACAAGTTTGTCCAAAATTGGAATGTATTATGCAAATAAAATTAATTGACTTTTGGCAATATGTGTATTTAATGAATTTTTCTTTCTGTTGGCGTTTTTGACGCTTCTGTAATAGTTCCTTGCTTTAGTTGTTTTAAAAGTCTTTAAAATGGTTGCTTTTTCAACTCCATTCATGGTTAAACAGCCAGAAACTATATTTCAATCAGTACTGTGGTATTTAATTTACAAAATCATCATGTATATTTAATACCACAGTCTTCAAAGTTATTATATAACTTTGATATAATAACTAATTACATAATCCTACATAATCCTAATATTAACTAATTACAATTATTTTAAACAAAACTTTAACTTAAATATGTATATATATAAAATTCTTAACTACTCTGAAGGACCTGGTGTACAATATTTCTCCATTCGCTTCTATTTTGTGCTTTTATTTTCTAGTCCCTCACCTTCACGTGTTTAAGGTCTTCCTCCCGTTTACTAATCCACCTCGTTCTGGGTCTACCTCTTCTTTTAGGGCCGATTAATTTTCTGGTTATTACTAGTTTAGGCATTCTGTTTGCTGCTATTCTTTCCACATGTCCCAACCATCTGATTCTTTGTGCCTTGACAAACTTGGTAATGATAGGTTCTTTGTATAAAGCCATTAATTCGTTGTTGGTTCTTCTCTCCCAACCATCTTCTGTCTTCGGTCCTCTGAATATGCCTCTCAATATTTTCCTTTCTCATTTTTCCAGAGTATCCTCTTCCTTCTTATTGAATGTCCATGTCTCACCGGCATATGTTACTGTGGGTCGAATTACTGTTTTATATATTCTGAGTTAACCTTATCTAGAAACGTATTTTGAGTTCAGGAGCTCTTAAACTACCTAATTTTTTATTCCCTTTTGCTATTCTGGCTTCGAGATCCTATTTCTCTTTTCCATTTTCATCGAAAACTACACCCATGTATTCAAATTTGTCCACCCTTTTAAAACTATAGCTTTTACCACTTACTGACCTCACACTAAAGTGTTCTTTTTTTCCCTTCTATCCCTCCCATGATCATATATTTGGTTTTGTCTTCATTTAATTCCAATCCGAATTTCTGTGCGTCTTCGATGATTGTCTTCACAGCTCGTCTTAATTCTATCTCGGTTTTTGCTAGGATCGTTAGATCGTCAGCAAATGCCAAGCACTGGTGCTCATTTTTCATGATCCTTTCTTCCACCTTCATGCTGCATTTTCTGATTACAGTTTCTAACACTAAGTTGAATAATGTAGTTGATAAAGGATCTCCCTGTCTCAAGCGTTTTGCAACCGTAAATTGATCTGATATGTGAACCTCCCATGCAATTTCACACGTAGAGTTATTTAGTGTCATTTTAACTAGCTGGATCAGTTTCTTTGGTGTACCCAAATGTTCCAATGCTCGATACATTTTAACTCTATCGACTCTATCATATGCTTGTCTAAAATCCACAAACAAAACATGCAGGGGAACTTTACCTTCATAACAAGTCGTTTGTATCTCCTTTAATGAGAAGATTTGGTCTACAGTAGATCTGTCTTTTCTACGGCCTGATATTCATGCAGGATTCTTTCTGTGTAGCAGTTTAGTTTATTTCTCAATATTCTTGCCAAGATTTTGTATACCTTGTCCAGTAAGGCTATACCTCTATAGTTGTCACACTTTAGTTTATCTCCTTTTTTATGCAGAGGGCATATGCGGGCCTCATACCACTCCGATGGCATTATTTCCTTTTTCCGTACTTGCACTAGTAGTTGATATATTTTTCTTAGTAGTTGTTCTCCACCAAACTTGATCATTTCTATGCATATGTCATTTTTACCAGGACTTTTATTTTTCATTTCTTGAATTGCTGTCACAACAGTCTTCAAAGTATTTAACTTTAATGTTATAGGAATATTAGACGCTTGTGCCATTTTTGTTATATGAGTTCACTCAATATTGTTTTTTGTCGGAATTATTTCAAAACGTCGGTCAGATAGCCAAGCGGGCTGGGCGGCCAGTTCTCATTCGCTTCACTGCGAGTGGTTCAGTACATGTGGGTTCGATCCCCAGCTCGGTGTACAGAAAACAAAAAGGCTAACGCAGCAGTTTAAAATTCTAGATAAATCTGCGGCTTAGACTAGAATATGCTGGTGTCTGATCGGCCTATAAGAACTTGCGTCTCGGTGATACTCCTCCATAGATCCCTACCTAAAGGGCGTGTCGCCTAAATACCGGTGTATATATAGTTCAAAACTCACAATTCTTCACGTTATGTTTAAAGGTTTTAACAGACAGAACTGTAAGTTTTAACTGAAACTGATATAAGTTTTAGGTAAATTGGAAATTTTAATTTGTTTTAATAAACTTGGGGGATTGTTAATAATATTTTGTACATCAACAGATTATGTAGGTATTTATATTATTGAGTTTTGTTATCGTCTCCAACTTAAGATAAGAAAATTGCAGTTTTGTCTAAAAATTGTGACCATGACAAAACATGCATTATATACTTATAACTGTAATAATAATATATTCTATGATCAGTTTTGTTGTTTACATGAAAGTGATTTCTCTGAAGAGAACGAACGATGAATCACGTCTAAAGAATTACAAAATCACAAGTCGGAATAAATTGCACGGCTCTGTGTTGTTCGTTGTTTGCTTTCGTGATTGCTTTATGGCATTCTCAATTAATAACTCGAAACTTTTCGACAATTTAGTAAAATTAGGGTCCAGTTTATGACTTTTATTCAATTTTATAACTACCTTAGAATTATGAGTGACTGTTTTATAGCCATTAAGTGGCTCATTATCTTTCGTAATTACTGAGTCGATAATAAATAAAAAATGGGTATAATATCCCAGCCTCCGGCTATTAAACTACAGTCAAAGGCGTGGAATGTCGCCATTGCGATTTCCATTTCGCATTCAACTTCTAATGAAAATTTCTGCCTCAACTAATCAAATCCAGGTATATTAATGACTATTTGTTGCTTTTTCCGATATCAAATTTTGCTACATCTTTTCATGGTTGTGTGTGAGCGTCCTACAATTCCCCTTCTTTTGCTTTGTAAATTACTATTTGTTTAATTCAATATTTGGCTAATTTTTCGGCTCCGTAGACCACTTACCTATATTCCAGTCGTCACCGATTTGACCCCTAAAAATCATGCGAACAAGCTGAATTTTACAGACAATATTAATGTTGGGAGTTTCTTCAGAATATAAGTTATATAAGTATATATAAGTAAACAAAAGTGGCGATAAAACACATCCCTGTCTAACTCCTCTACAGATCTGAGTGTTGCCCATCAATTTGAACTATGGCATTTTGGTTCCAATATAATGTTTGCACTATATTTATGATTTTACTCTCTATGCGCTTGTTCGTAAGCATTGATATTAGTTTTTCATGTCTTATTTATTGAAAGCTTTTTCGTAGTCGACAAAGCACAAGTGTAGATCAACGTTTACATCTTTAAAATTATCTTCAAATTATCCTCTTCCACTAGTCTTAACAGTTCTATTGGTATTGTAACCTCGGAAATCTTTTTTGGATGGTGCTAGAAAGGTCACCAATGGAGACACTGCGGACGGCAGCCAGATGGTTGGTGGAGAGCGACTCGTGGGTACCAAAGATACGATAAGATAGAAACAGGGCGCCACTCAATTTTTTGAAGTTAAGGAGAAAATTAAGAAACCTTGAAAATAAAAGAGATAAGGAAAGATATTTAGGTTCAGAGATCAAACTCAAGGAAAGATACCAACAGTTAATTATCTAATATACTATTCGCTCCGTGCGTGACTGATGCGACACCTACCGCCTTCATCTGACAATTTTGGAGTCCCAATTTTTAGGTTAAACATATGACATATGTTTGACATTGTTAAATACATGCGAAATTGACAATTATTAATAAATTAGTTTTTTAACTATATTTTTTCAGTTTATGTACAAAATAAATGTAGTATTAAAAACCGGGTTTCTTAAAATTCATCATAATATATTTTTTCAACTCCAAACGGAAAAGAAAGGGAAAAATCTAGTACTGGCAAATCAAGTTTTTCACGCAAAAGAGCATATAATTAAAAACAATAATAGTAAAAGTTATTATATAAAAGCTAAAGTCATCTGCAGTTAGCTTGAAGCCTTATGAAATATCATTCAAGGTAAATTATTTAAATTTTTCCTATTTCAATTGCATAAAAATGAAATTATGTGATATTTACTTTTTCATATTAATAGTACGAATTCATCGTACTATTAATATGTTTTTCTTTTCTCTAATTTATATGTAATCTTTGGGAACCTATAAAAACTACACTCACTGTTTTTGCTATTATTATCACAATTAAATACGCAACATGTATTTGCACACATTTTTGATAAAATTTATGCGTAAAAATATTTTGTCCAATATTCCAATTTTGTCATATTTCACCGCTACGCACGCTGGCATCGTTTCAATGTACCCCTACCATGGTCACGCACGGAGCGAATATAGTATATATAATCTAATATAGCATCAGATCGAAAAGACTCTAAGTAACAAGTGTATACACAGAGAAAAAAATGCACAGAGACGGTAAGACACGGTAATTTTAGACAAGCGACCTCACTCAATAATCGCCCCACTAGAAGTAAATCTTTCTTGGTCAAAATTTATCAGCAAAAATCCTCACAAAAAAGGAAGAAGGGAACCTGCCACTCAAAAATGATCGGACATTGTATGTATTTTCTGAGACGGTAAAAATATTCTAATACAACTGCGTTCGAAAACAATTGCCGAATTTATGAAAAAGAACCCGCCTTCATCAAAAAGCATTAGTTCCTTTCATACTCGGGATTAAGAAGGAAAGGATTTAAAAACCTTTCGACTTAGGAAATTCCGTGATAGATTGGTAGGTAGATATTTCGGTAGTGTTCAATAATATTTTGAAGATGATAAACCGAACATGAGCGTAAAAGGAATTAAAAATAATTTAATATATTAATAATAAAAAAAATGTTACAGTATTTCATCTAATCCAGCTAGAATGGCCCAAACAGCACAAATAGAATAGTGGTCCATAATTGGACATTTTCCTCTAAAAATGTGCTAAAAAATCAACGAAAAATGGAAAATGAAAAAAAGTATAAAAATAAAAATTAACCTATCGTTAAAAACGACAAAGTACGGTCACTTTTCTCGTGTCACTATAGCCTGTAGAATAATAGTACATTGTTTACCGGGTAGGAAAAGCTTAACATTCCTGGACGACTGTGAAGATTGCTAACTCCAGGCGCTAGCCGAGACTTAGCAACACAGAGTCCAGGAATGTGGCTTTTCCTACGAGGTAAACATACTATTTTTCCGCAAATCGTTTAAAATTCGACAGATATTGATTGATTAAAAAAAAAACGCGATAATTTTATTCCCAAATAAATGGTGCTTTGAAATTCCTAATAAAATTACTTGGGGTTACTATGGAAACGTATTGAGGTTAAATTGTCAAACTTTCTATCATTTATGTAGAACACTAACAACTGTACGGAAATTATCATTTCCTTACAGTAAGGAAATGACATTTCTTACAGTAAGGAAGTCCTGACTTTTTCTTCAAGAAATTTTGACAGGAATGTCAAAATTTCCTATTTTCTATTTTTTCCTAAAAAAATATATTTATTAAGAAGTTATCCTAGTTTTTCCTCGACAATCCTTTCCCAATTTAGTTCCATTAAAATCCCAAATAGAAAAATCGATAGCTCAACATCAAACATTAGCCGAATTAGAATGAATACGTACACAAGATTCTCATATTGGATTACCAATTTGTGAGGAGCATGTAGAACAAACCCTCGCCGATGAAATCCAAGAAAAACTTATCCTCTCCAACTAAATACGAAGTAGATAACTACCTACAAGTCAACAATTAGTAAGCGATACTTACGCTAACTAGTGGTTAACTACGTGTGTGGATATCGGGTTACAATTATCCGGTCTTGGGATGGTTGAGAGGGGGTACAAGGCGAGCGTCTTTCTGCGATGTGTATTTCTGAACAATGAATGAAACTGAGTTTGATAGTTTAATGAATATTATGAAGCCTTAAATGATGCGTTAAAATGAAAACATTAAATATATTTTTTCTGCGGAATATCAATTTTTATTCAATTTCTTGATAGAGGCAAACAAGGATTAGATATTTGTAAGATAATTGTTTATTTGACATCTTTGACATTTGCGGCTCAACGGCTTTCCAAGCCTTTTCCAGTTCTACAGTAGAGAAGAAACGATAGCCCTCTAGGGCCTATCGTTCTTCTCATGTAGTATACAGTGGCTCAGTGGCGGCTGACAAGGGGAGGGGGCTATCTCTAGTAAGATGATGTACAAACCATTAACTGTATATTGTTCTGAAGCTATTTTCTTGTGGCATTTTAAATTAATTACACTTTAACTAGGAAATAAGCCACAATTAAAGATAAAAATACGTTTATTGACGTTTCAATTTCCACTTCGGAAATCGTTCTCAAAATACAAACAGTAAAAAAACAAATTTTGTTTTTTGTTACATAGTGAAAAATTCTTCTAATAATTTAATTTTATCTGACTCATTTATATTGACAATTCAGACATACATTATGCATTTTAAAGTAGACGACTTTAAAATGATATTGCCAATATTGTTGAGTTGCGTTCCTGGGACGACTTTACTTATAAGATAGTTCATTCGATTACATGAAATCAACTTTAACTTGAGAATATGCGTCAGAAAAAATCATAGCATGTAATTCGTCTTTAAAAAGACAAACACATGACATGATGACAGTAAAATTTCTCCTGTTAGTGATTCCATAGTAAATTATGAGGGAAAAACCAGGAAAAAAACCTCATAATACTATCCCGACATGGTAAGTATTTGTTCGTGCATTTAGTTTACCTTCAATAAACACCAAAATTCTGATTTTATATGTTTCGTTATTTAAAAAACATAAATGATGTATCCTCTATATGGTACTGACTTACTAATACTGGTATTTTCTTATTAATAACTTCCTCTTTCAATATTGGTAACCAGATCCTACTACATTCTGCCGAGGAATTTGCGACACAATTGGCCTCATTTAGCATAATTAGAGCCGCTTCTTTGATTTTTCTTTTTTTACAATCCGTTTCTTTAGGACTACATTTGAATTATTCCATTGAACCCTATGTTCATTATCCCATGCGTGTTTACATATTTGAGATCTATCAAATTCTCTATTTTTAATATAAGATTGATGTTCACTTATTCTAACATTTAATGGTCTTAAACCAAACCTAACAATGAACAAGAAAGGACAAAAGAATTGCATTTATAAAATACCTTGTAAATGCGATCAGTTTTATTTAGGTGAAACATCAAAACCATTAAATGTTAGAATAAGTGAACATCAATCTTATATTAAAAATAGAGAATTTGATAGATCTCAAATATGTAAACACGCATGGGATAACGAACATAGGGTTTAATGGAATAATTCAAATGTAGTCCTAAAAGAAACGGATGGTAAAAAAAGAAAAATCAAAGAAGCGGCTCTAATTATGCTAAATGAGGCCAATTGTGTCGCAAATTCCTCGGCAGAATGTAGTAGGATCTGGTTACCAATATTGAAAGAGGAAGTTATTAATAAGAAAATACCAGTATTAGTAAGTCAGTAACATATAGAGGATACATCATTTATGTTTTTTAAATAACGAAACATATAAAATCAGAATTTTAGTGTTTATGAAGGTAAACTAAATTCACGAACAAATACTTACCATGTCGGGATAGTATTATGAGGTTTTTTTCCTGGTTTTTTCCCTTATAATTTACTATGGAATCACTAACAGGAGAAATTTACTGTCATCATGTCATGTGTTTGTCTTTTTAAAGACGAATTACATGCTATGATTTTTTTCTGACGCATATTCTCAAGTTAAAGTTGATTTCATGTAATCGAATGTTTATAAGTAAGTCGTCCCAGGAGCGCAACTCAACAATATTGGCAATATCATTTTAAGTTCTAAATTGATGGAAAATAAAAATAAATCAAAATGAATTGGTTTTAAAGCGCTTATAAAAATAAATCAATCGCTATGAGTACGAGACCTTTTTGTTTTCGTTCTGTATGTGAGTTCCAGAGCATCCCTGCTCACAAACCAACTGTTTGTACAGAAATGTCCTGATGGAACCTTTCTCCATGTTCGCGAGTGACAGCTCTACGGCTAGGAGGGGAAAAGCCTAGGTGAGAATGGAGAAAATGTATCTAGAGAGGTATGTTATAGCCGAGTTTATGGTTTAATCTTAATTATAATCTTAGTTTTGTACACCGCAGGTCAGACACTTGCCAGAAATGTGACCGCCTGAAAAACATCAATGCCGCAGAAGTCAATGCAGAAACTAAAACCTGCTTGGAAATTGAAAAGCATCTACACTTAACAGAAGGCCGAAATATTTTATACCAAATTACAGAAATATACAAATCTTGCTCGCGAAGAAGAACCATATGCTTTGATTACCAACAAAACCTACCACTGCCACGTATTCCTTTAAGCGACGTGTTCTCTATACCTCAATACAACTTAAAATTTTGTCCCAGAAACTCCAAGTATCGTCTTTTCAAATATAAAAGAAAAAACATAATACAGTGTAGTGTTGCAGCATATCTCACGCTATATTCAGCATTTGCCATCAAAAAACCTAACCGAGTTTAATTTGGCCATGTATTAAGCTGTAAAACACATTTCCACTTAAAATAAATACCAAAAAATAGCAAATGTAATGTATTTTGCAGATAAATACGTCCCATCAATAGATAACTGGTACTAGGAGCAAATAAAACTCATAAATTAAGATGAACACACAACAAGAAGATGAACTGGATAGTGACAATCAGTTTTATTGGCTAAATTTTTTTTTTATTTTTATCACATTATTTGTTATTTTTTCTTGTATTAATCTTATCTCTCTATTATTTTTCTTGATTTTTACAGTTGCTTTGAGTAAAAAAATAAAGTTATGTTTTTTATTTTATGATAATAAATGGAGGTTTGGAGGTTTGGTGCAAAAAACAGTCAACTTCAACACTTTCTTTTTTTTAGTCTCAAAGTCTCAAAACAGTATTTTGTTATTAAATTATTTTACAATTAATTAGTATTTTATCGACAAAAATTCCTACAAATATCATTATTGGAAAGTTTCTATTGATTTTCTACAAAGTATATAAATAATGGAGTTGACTGGTTTTTGCACCGAACCCTTCAATTGCAAAAGCGATTCTTTTTATCGACAATTTTATTACGAACTATAGTATA
This sequence comes from Diabrotica balteata, assembly GCA_918026665.1. Taxonomy (NCBI): domain Eukaryota; kingdom Metazoa; phylum Arthropoda; class Insecta; order Coleoptera; family Chrysomelidae; genus Diabrotica; species Diabrotica balteata. Next base: position 1,348,869 of record OU898280.1, read on the forward strand.
TTTGAAGAATAAGCTGGAGTAAATTCTCAGAATACTAATCTTCGCACCTCGAAATACATAGGCGTGCACATCTTCTAACTAAAACGCAATCTTAAAAGAAAAGTTTGCGTTAAATTTATTGGGATATTTAGAACAAAGTAATTAATCCAATCCAATACCGGTTTAAAATAAAAAGATACACATAAAAAGAATAAAAATTCTATTATTTGTGAAACATACAGTTAATATAAAATAATAAAATACAATAAATTATACTGAAACGTAAAATACATACACAAAAACTGTAAGTTTTTATATATTCCTATTAATAAATAATAATATTCTTAATACTAATAATATTGGAGAAAAGAATGAAAATTAAATTAGCAATAAAAAATAAATAAAAAATAAACAATGAAGTTGTCGGCAAATGTAAAATAAACTTCTGAGCTACAGTTTAAAGTTAAGCTTCCTCATATTCTGTTTCAGACGAAGTGTTATCCGATCCGGGATGAATTATTATAGGTTCTATACAGCTATCTATTATATGATCAAGCTCCCACATATTTTTCTCAATATCCATAACGTAATTAATACATTTTTGTCAATGTTTAGTCGTTACTTCGGATATTGATTTATGAAAAAGAATAGTAACATCTGACAATTTAAAAGTTGTATTATTTCGAGCTACGTTACTTTTAACTTCGGCCCATACTAATTCAATCGGATTTAGCTCGCAATGATACGGCGGTAGGCGAAGTATTTCAATTCCTCGTTTTTTGGCTATTTCCTCAATGACATATTTTTTATAATTTTGTTTATTTATTTTAGCAAGCTCTAATAATTCTGCTTTTGTCATTGTATCGTCAAAGATTAAATTCTTAGAAGTTACCCACATTGCAATTTCATCTTTCCTCCATTGAGTAGTTGGTAAACGTTCAACTAATCTAGAGTGGTAACTTGCATTGTCCATCACAATAACTGAATTTTTAGGTATGAATTCAATCATCTGTTCGAAATATTCTTCAAACACGTCTCCGTTCATCTCTTCGTGATAATCACAGGTCTTTTTTGATTCAAACAAAAGTAAACTCTCATTAAGAAAACCATTCATACTACCTATATGGGTAACAATTAATCGTCGACCTTTACCTATTGGTTCCTTGAAACCAGGTGAATATCCTTCCAGAAATGCTTGTCGACATGTTTTTATAGTTTTGTCTTTCCAAACTCTTCCTACAATATGCCCTTCATTAACCCACGTTTCATCTAAATAATAAATGTTTTTATTTTCGGTCCTCATTTTTTTTATTTTTCTAAGGTAGTCTAGTCTCAAACACACAATTTCTTCGGAATCGATAAGCATTGACTGTCTGCCCACTTTTTCATACTTAAAGTTTAACTCATGCAAAGTTTGTCTCTACTTATTGTGGGTAAATCGGAATCGTCGGTAATAGCTTGTAAAACTTTATATAAAGTTGGTATTTGTTTGTTAAAAAAAATGAGTGGACCATTCTACGAATTGCATTTTTGAAAAATTCATCCAAATTCACTTTCGACAATTTTGGTCTTCCTGGTCTCGGTATGGGTGGCGTTATACCAGCTGATTTTTCCTCTTTTAAAATGTTATATACAGTTGATTTTGAATATCCCACTACTTTAGACGAAATTTCAACTATACTATCAACATTATTGGAGGGATTGTCTTGCTTAAAATAATTGTAGACGTTAAGGATAACATCTTTTCGTTAAGTGATAAATGATTCAACTTTAATTTTTTAACTAGTGTATAATCACACGTTAATTCCATATTCTATATAATCACTATTCACTCTTGCAAAAAACAACTGTGTCAGATCTCTTCACTCGCTTATAATCGACTAAACAAAAATTTTCTGATATTAATGAATGACTATTTAAAGACCATTAACCATTTTATTAATCATTGGTTTTCCAAACAAAATCGAAATTTATACTATTTAAGATAGCGTTCACATTTATCAGAAACCATATTTCGCTAATCGACTTTTTCTATCTAAACTATCAAAAGACAATTAACTAAATACCTATGTATTTTAAGAGTTTCTTTATTTCTGGTTATTTAATGGGTCATTATCATAACGACAAACATAACTATAAATAACGTTACTAAAATAAACAGATTTATATAAATATAATATGCTTTGAAAACGGTTTAAATATCTAACAAACCGAAACAAATAATGTAATACCCTTAAAGTACGTCTATGATCAGCAGAAAAAACCCTAGCCTACACAGTTCTAACAATAGCAGGTATTTAAATTTTACGATAGTCCATGTGACATGGAAAAATTTCTATCTAAATAGTCAAACCCAACGTAAAATAAGCTAAAATATTGAAGTTGTACGAAAATCACACGTACTAAAATATGATTAACAATTTAGTTTTTTTTTCTGAGAATTTACTCCAGCTTATTCTTCAAATATACATAAGAGATAATTGATTTTACCTATTTTATCACGTTGTAGATCTTGTAAGTATCTCGTTGTTGGTGTCTTCAATAAATTTTTACCAGTTCAGTTATTTAATATCTGCTTGCTTTGGAAAGTCACTGTTCTCGATTCTCCAATATAAAATTCCTAATATACAATTCAGCAAACAAAATAATTTGAATAATAGCTATTCATGACCCGAGCGCTTGAAATAAAAAATATAAGCCACCAATTTTTTCACAATCTTCATCGAAAGACTCAAAACAAAAGAAAATTACATGGAAAACCCTAATATTTTCGCAATGTTACATTTTCAGATCTTACTAACCATTTAACTGAGTGCCTACGTTTAGTATCGTTCAAATTCATAACAACCATTACCATATTTTAGGCCAGTCTCTTAAAATCGACAACAAAGGTGTTGCTAAAAAGAAATCTATACTATTGGGAAGACAAAAAGTTAAATATTTTAGGATTTGCTATTTATTAACAAAATATGTTAAAGGAGTAGTAAAACAGTAATTTTAAATAAAGATTTTGCATGAAATAATAGTACATTGTTTACCGGGTAGGAAAAGCTTAACATTCTGGACGACTGTGAAGATTACTAAGTCGAGGCGCAAGCCGAGACTTAGCAACACAGAGTCAGGAATGTGGCCTTTCCTACGAGGTAAACATACTATTTTTCCGCAAATCGTTTAAAACTCGACAGATATTGATTGATTTAAAAAAAAACCGCGATAATTTTATTTCCAAATAAATGGTGCTTTGAAATTCCTAATAAAATTACTTGGGTTACTATGGAAACGTATTGAGGTTGAATTGTCAAACTTGACGCTTATAAATTTAATTGCTGGAGTTCTCGAAAGTAAAATGATAAGTGATGATGAAATTTCCATTCCTGGGACTCCTCCAGAGCTGGTTGAGGCAGTAAATACTGCTTCATTAGAATTATTGCCAAAGAAATCAAGAGAAAAGTACGAAAATGCATACAGACGTTTTATGGATTATCGCATGAGTAAAAATACGAGTTCTTTCTCAGAAAATGTTGTAATGGCATACTTCCTAGACCTTTGTTTAAAGATGAAATCTTTAACATTATGGGCCAATTATTCAATGCTGAAGTCAACCCTTGCACTTAAACACAATGTAGATATATCTACATACTCAAAACTTCGTTCTTTATTGAAACGGCAAGCTCAAGGTTATAGGGCAAAGAAATCTAAGATTTTAACGAAGGAAGAAATTGAAAAATTTATCCAGAAAGCTCCAGATAAAGAAAATTTAATGATTAAGGTAATTTACAAGGTTTTAATTTCTATTTAGATTATAGCTTTATTTATTTTTTAGGTGGCTGTAATATTTGGTATTTCTGGGGCCTGTAGAATGGATGAGTTAGTCCGAATGACTGTACACGATTTATAAGACTTAGAATCTAAGCTTTTAATCAGCATACCTGATTCGAAAACCAACAAACCAAGATCATTTGTAATTAATCAGATCTACTTGAATGTTTATCGAAAGTATGTTTCGTCAAGATCAGAAAATATGAACAGTGACCGATTTTTCTTTAAATATCAAAGCGGAAAGGGTTGTAGACAAGTGGTAGGAATTCATCAATTTAAAAAATGCCAAAATAATTGCTACTTATTTGAACTTGGTAAATCCGACAGAATATACTGGTCCACTGCTTTCGTCGGTCTTCTGCAACAATATTGGTTGACTCTGGTGCCGACATAACTAGTTTAAAGAGGCATGGCAGATGAAAGTCATCAAACGTTGCTGAAGGATATATCGAAGAATCGCTTAACAATAAGGTTGAGGTGGCAAATAAAATTTTCACAGTACAAAATATTCAACAAAATGACACTTCCACCCTGCATGTTGTCCAAAATGTTTCTCATAGTTCTAAGAGTGTTCCTCCAATATTTAATAATTGTACTAACTGTCAAATTACTGTAAATATAACAAATTGATCTTAAAAATGTATTCAGCAATGACTTGAGGTTTTCAAAATATAAATTAATTCCTTATAAGCAATGTGTTTTCTATCATTTATGTAGAACACTAACAACTGTACGGAAATATCATTTCCTTACAGTAAGGAAATGACATTTCCTTACAGTAAGGAAGTCCTGACTTTTTCTTCAAGAAATTTTGACAGGAATGTCAAAATTTCCTGGCGATTTGCGGAAAAATGATTTTTTTCACTTTTTAGGAAACAAACATTTTTGGGTAACAAAATTAAACAATTTAAACCGCTGAAATATTTTAAAGACATACTTAGTGTATTAAATAAAGATCTTTACAAGGAAAAAATTATTACCAAAAATGCTGGAAAGAAAACCGGAAAATTACCCAACTTACAGAAAAGCTATCATAAACTTCACAGTTTGCATTTTCCAAGTGATAAACTATCGTTTCCATACTACAAGAAACTAGATGAAGAATATACCAAGTAAACCAAGTAAGGAAAAAAATCTTGGTGTAATCAGTAAAAATGATGTTCAGAATACAAGGGCAATATTAACTAGAATTGGACGAGGTAATTCAGAAATACATCAACTGAATAGTATCATCTGAAACACCTACATTACTCAGAACAAAAATTAGGATATACAAAATTTTCATAGAAAGTATTGTTACATATTTTCTAATATACTCTTATATAATAAATTCTATGAGCATTGGATAGTAAAAAAGATAGTTCAAATAAAAAAATAATGAATGATCATATAAATGATTGAATAATCAATCAAATTATAATGAAAAATAAGTAAGAACAATTTTATTTTTCCATTGAAATAGTTCGTACCTGTCAAATGGAATATAATATAGATTTTTTTAATAACTCAGTGGGAACAAATATATAAAGAGGAAAGAGTTAAAATCCCGTGATTTTTGAAGTAGCTTCTGCAATGTTTAATTCTACTGAGGCGAAAAAGTTACCATATTGCTCTTTTTTCTAATTCAAAACCTCTAAGATTCTGCCTCATGCAGAATCTGAGAATTTTTCTTTCGGTAGCTATGATGGATTTGATTTGGTAGGTCTTAAGGGAGGCGTAGACGCATGCCTTGTATTCGATGATAGGCCTAATAAAGGTTTTAAAGGTTTGCAATAATATTTTAGATAACGTCTTGCCCAATTTGCCCGCTAGCATTGCCAGGAGTTTAAACCTTTGTCTCACCCTGTCAAGGGTATCTTGTATGTCGGTTTTCCGGTTGAGGGTCCTAGTAAAATGAACTCCCAAATAGAAAACCGAGTTTCTGAGAATAAGGTCTTTTCCTAACAGAGTTATTCGGCCATGGACATCGCGACAATTTGCGACAAGATTTAAATAAAATTAATTGTGTTTTGGAGGGATTTATGATCACTCTCCATTTATTGCATCACCTAATGACTTTGTCTAGATAATTATGCGCTCTTTCGAATACAGATAATTGTCCACGCTCTCTATGTGGTCTTGATGTGAGGAGTACAGTGTCATCAGCGTACAGTAGAAGGGTCTCCGATTTATGCTGTGGGCAGGATATGTCACTATTGTAAACTGTGTATAGTATTGGAGAAGAATTGAGCCCTATGGTACTTCAAATTATGAAGTGAAGGGTGTGTATAAGATATCACCGACTTTGATCCGATGAGAGAGACAGAAATTTATTAGTTCAACCAAAGGTGTGAGTAATCCAGCAAGGTGGAGTTTTTCGACCAGGCCTGTATGTCAGACCTAATCGAATGCCTTCTGGACGTCTATGAATATGCCTATGACGTGTTTCCTTTCATTAAGTGATTGTGAGATGAAAGTTGTTGCTTCAACCAATGCATTTAGCGTGGAATGTTCAGCTCTTACTCCGTATTGGTAGTCTGGAATGGCAAGATGAGCGTCTAGGAATTCTACCAGTCTATCCTTAAGGATCATCTCCTAGACTTTACCTAGGGTGCTCAATAGTGAAATAGGTCTATACGATTCAGGGTTGGTAGGGGTTTTCCCTTGTTTGGAAATCATGACTGTGCTGGCCACTTTCCACGGAATTGGAAAGCTCAGCGTAAGAGATGCATTGATTATATTGGTGAGTAACAGATTTTTGAGGCATCTTCTGTGTATGCCATATCATTCGAGAGAAAATTATTTACCGGCAAAAGTTTCTTCTGGTTTTATTCAAGTGTTGCCTTTTGGCAATTTTTGCTTATGAAATTTTGACATCACATCATCAGTCGAAAATACTGCCGGTAAAAATTTCTTTTTTTTAATAAAATCGTTAGTTGTTTTTCTTGTTGCTGACAGAATTTATGCAGATTTAAACCGGTATGGTACCTGGCCTATTAGCTAATTAGACGTATTTACGTCAGAAATAATTATCAAGAGCTTTTGACATGGCTAACCGACGTTATCTTCGATCTCGCATGTTTTCTGAACTCCATCTTCCATGAAAAAGTTACTTCGATGCGAAGAGTGGCTTTTGTACCTTTTTCAGAGAGTAATAACTAATAATAAAGTAGTTGAGAGATTACATTGTTTGTACCGAGGATTTATGAGACCACTACCGTGCAGACGGGCCGTTAGTCGAAAATGTCGAAGATTGTAGATAAAGAGATAGCATCCGATAATCAAATTAAATGAAAAATGGGATTTTTACTTTCATACCATCTATATCTACTATTCCAAAATAAAATTTTCTCGTCTCAAATGTTGCAGTGATTTTATTAAACTAAGAGAGTGGGTATACATAATCTGTTTCTCCTAATTCTTAGTGTTACATGTAATAGAAACCAGAGAACTCATAGTAGAAAAAAGAAAGCCAAGAAAAAAATGGCAGCATTACAGAGCTCCACGAGACAAAACTAGTCTAAATAATGCTACACAAAAACTAAAAAGAGATACGGAATATAAAAAATCCAACAATTGATTCTCTTTTAAATAATTTAACAGCTGACCAGAACACAGATTATTCGTTATGGAAGGTAACAAAAAGAATGAAAAGACCAATTATTTATTCTCCTATTAAGTTGGAAAACGGCAACTGGGCTAAGTAAAAAACAGAAAGCAGAACTATTTTTGCAGATCGTTTAGAAAGCACGTTCAATCCCAACGACAATGATGGTGAAACACTGAGATGGGAAGAACCATCTAAAGGTCTAAACTGATGTATAGCTAGTTGTTGCATGTCTAGGGTGACGCCTAAGAATACTTGGGCATCATCCTAGATGCGAGGCTGCGCTGGAAAGTCCATGTCAAAAGGAAAAGAGGTTACCTTGATATCAGATATAAGAAATTGTATTAGCTGATTAGAAAAAATTTACGATTACCCATTCATAATAAATTATCCATTTACAAGCAAGTAGTGAGGCCAGTATGGGTATATGGGTGCCAACTCTGGAGCTCTACCAAAGCTAGTAATCTACTTATTATCCAGAGATTTCAAAACAAAATACCTTGTTGATGCTTCTTAGTATATTCGTAACAGAAACCTCCACCAGGATCTGGGTATAGAAGCTGTGACCGAAGTATTCAAGAGAACAGCAACATTCAATGAATGGTAAAAGAAACTATGATAGAAACACCGAAGACGTCCACAGGAAGAAAACCGCAGCAAATAGACGATATTGTCAAACAAACAATTCGAAGAAAAGAAGGCGATATTTATGAGCAATTTGAAAACAGAAAAGCCATTTATATGGATGAAACTTGGATTAATAAAGAATAATTATGAAAATTGTTTAAACTTTTTGTCTAATAAATTATCTCTTCCTACATCTCTGTATCTCTTGGTAATAGCAATCAAAATAGGGGTGGAAAGAGCGTTTTAGAACGAGACAAGTTTGAAACATATCCTCCTGCAGTAGTCATAGCTCATATTCATGAAATAATGCACAAATTCTAATTCAATTAAAAGTTTTTGTTAGCGCAATTCAGTTAGCACAAATTACCTGGTGAACTAAAAACTTATACCTATCATTGCATTACCACTGTATGTACTTGATTAGTGATCAGTGTAGTAGTGTATCGAGAGACTGCGACGTCGGAAGCGCTGAAGAAGACATCGAAGAGGATGTCGGAAACTCGGTGCAATAATAATCGACGCGGATCAATTATTGAGTTTAATACTAAATTATTGTAATAGTATTAATCTTTTAATTGTATTAACGGCGGAAACCTTTCGGAACATATATGTATTGTCATACTTCTTTTTCTCAACCAAAGAGAAAAATAAAAATTAATAAATAGACCATTTAAATAAATTTTTAGGACATCCTGGTAAACAAACTTTATGTATTAGATTAAGATAAGATTACATTAACAGAAAATTTTGCCTGTCAACAACTGATTTTTAAACACTGGCAGGTAAAATCTTTTTATATAGAACTAGAAAGCCCATACTCATTATAATCTTTTCATTGTTTGTATATGACCTATGATTAAGATATTGTATTTACCCTTTTGTTATAGAAATGAATTATGTATTAGCAACCAAAGGGAAAGCCAGTTTTAAAGCAAAAATTTAAGTTTCTCAGGAAATAGTAATGGGGTTTTTTCTTAATGATTGTAAACAAAATAAAGCTTTTTCATTGGACAATGTTTTTTGTGAATGGGAGATTTGACAGTCGATGCTTGAGGGAGAATAGTTGTAATTTGATCAAGACCATGAAAGGAAAGGTAGCGTCTCGATAGAGAGTGTGTTCGGCAGTTTGAATACCGGCATTTTGAAAGGAAGTTCGCAGAATTGTGGAAGGAGATTACAAGTCGATGAAAGATATCCTTGGATCTAAAATGGACTGTTTCTAGAATACGTAGGAAATAGTTTGGTGGCACGAAGTTGACAAAAAGAGGTCCTTGTGTCATTGAGAAGTAGCTGAGTGTTTGGAGAATTAAATTTCAAGTGTTAATTGTTGGAGAATTTAGTCAGGTGTTTCGTACAGGAGGATTGCATGCAGGAGGATTGCAGATACGAAAAGAAGAAAGCCAAGGCGAATAGTGGCAGATCACATTGCGGTGGAGCGTAGACCATTCTGGGTATGGTCTAAATACAATCTACGAAGGAAAGGTCAGTGAATTTCTGTTCAGAATTGAAAATTTTGTAACTGTGAATGAATTTTGTTGACATCATTGTCATTACCATTTTAACTCAAGAGTAGACTTCATTTGTAAAATGTTTTAAAGTATTATTTTTGCAATAAAGAAAATATAAAAAAATTAGATAGATAAAAAGTTTTAAAGATATTCATTGAAATTGGCTTTAAAGTAGTTTTGTCTTCAAAAAGACTTAAAATAATCTTTTTATGTAAATTTTATTGCACTGAGAACAATTAAGTTATGTTTTTGATTTGCTCAATTAATCAAGTAAAAAAGTAATAACTAATAACATAACAATATATATATATATATATATATATATATATATATATATTATATATATATATATATATATATATATATATATATATATATCTTGAATGTTATGTAAATATCTATAAATATAATTAAGTATTTATATAAAGGATTACAGACCTGGGTATATGTGTCGGTATAACTCTTTATGCACACACAAACGATACGCAGAGGTTATTTATTTAATAGGGCAGTACATAAGCAAGCAACAACATCAAAGAAAACTTCACCGTTCAACGAACAAAGACGGGCTGCTTAGGCAGGAAATGAGCTTCGGCACAATCTTTTCGACATCAAGAGGTTATTAATCAAATCAATTTTATAATCGACCGCAGAACGGGCTTGAACTTGCGCCTAAATGCCCTTTCGAATAAAACTACATTAGGCGGGTAAATAGTCGGAAGGTCCTTTTGGATTTTTCGCCGCTATCTACGGTTTCAGTAGGAAATTTAAACTCCGAAAATGCAAAATGTTATTTCTAGCGATTTGTTTAGCAAAACATTCAATAAATAAATGAAATAATATTAAAAAGTAAGCCAGTTAATATTATTGGAGAATGATTATGATATTATAAAACAAACTTGCAAAAACAGTTAGTGATAGTGATAACACTGGTCCATTTAAAGCGTGTATTCCTGAACCTCTTACGTCATGCTTTAAGCTTCCAGAAAAGAAAAATATTTAATGCAAAAACGTACATTGTGTGAGGTTGCAAAGCTTTTCGATTCTTCAAGGCTGATACTGATTAAGTAAAAAATTTTGTTCCAAATGCTATCTTATTCTCCAACTTTTATTTTTTGTTAATTAATCGAAATAAGAGCTTCCTTCCCATTTACTGTTAAGTACGGGCAACTTGTACTATCCATAATTAAGACAGAATTGATCGGTAGGAAATGTATCATTTGATCAAAGTAATGTCGATAACACCAGATTAATCATCACATTATTGACTTATTAAGTTACTGCATCATTTGGCTGATAAGAATATATAAAATAATTTCAAAATTATTCGTCACTAGTTTATGACAATACCTTGGGGATACTAAACATTTCAACAGACTTGGCAAAAGAGTGAAATTGGTGTAAGTCTTATATTTGCTAAATAAATTTCAGGTAAATAAATTCATTCCAATTGAATCTCATCAGCGACATGAAATACACGGAATTAATGATGTTTTGAATGATGCTTAAAGTGTAGCTATAAATATGTCATTCGCTAAAGGGTTCTCCACTAAAAGTGCATAGATTAGAACTATGTGGATCTGTATTATTATTGAGCTGAATGTGTTTATCATTACCTCCCTGGTTCACAAATCGTGTTGGACTGTTTATACTTACATCCAAGTGTTTGTAGAAACTCGACTCAGAAAATCATTAAAGCATTATGTTTTATCAAAAGATAACCCTGTGGATATTGCTTCAATAGGGACTTATCTATCTCTCTATATATCTTCTATATAATATCCCCCATAACATCATCTTTTCCTTAACCTAGGTGGAACTTTCAAAAAGCGACTGGGCGACTTTTACTGAGAGATTGGACGAATGTCTGGGATGAATACCCCCAATACGTGCAATCTACATGAGATTTGTTGGCGCGGATATCTCTACAGCGAAGAAAAGTATATTGATACATTTTTGTTATAACTATAAATTCTTTACTACATATTGCAGTCGAATAACAACTGATTATTCAGAGAATTACCGACATGTACAGTATTGCTTGTGGCTGCAATATTCAATGACTTTGAAACTAAATAAATTGTTATAGACGACACTATCCCGAATGGCACAAAACAGCAGTTTCATTACAATCAATTATCAGTATTTTTTACATTTTTTTTTAAACACAAATTGCCTTTGTTGTTTTCAAATATACCATATTTTGACTAATAAACAAAGTGCCTTAACTCTAAATGGCCAAGAATAAATTTCGTAAGTGGTTTTTAAGGTACGGATGAAAAACAACTCCAGCTTTCTTTTCTTTTCGATAAACTTTGACAAATATATGAGACCTTATTTCGCCTGCTAGTCGAGTTATTCAATTTAAAAACAGTCAATTTTATTAAATAATTAATGATCGCATAGCTGACTTGTTTGTTCGATGGACGTATAAATAAAGATCATCTTTATTTATACGTCCATAATTTGTTCTTAAAACAATATTGAAGAACGTCTATTCTACAAAACTTTTAAATGTGAAAACAATTCTCTACAGTAAACATTTCTTACTTCAGGTATTTAAAATCCAATATCTTTCCACACACTACCAAATCGGCCTCCCAAGAGGCAAATAAATACCTCTAACAGATCAAATTAAAGCAACAGCTACAAATAAAGCATCTGTCACTTGCGTGATTTATCCGAATGTCCCGATCCCTGACCAATATGTCACCATTAGAACGACAACTTTCCTTAATCTGGATTACCCCGCATTTGTTTGTTTAGAAAGATTTTATTGCATCACTGATGGCCGTAATCGTGGAAGCTGTTTGTTTAAATTAGTGGCTGAGGATTGTAAGGTAAATGGACTGGTTGTAGGCTAGTAAATTGTCGTAAACAGACCAATTTATATTGGAATATTATTTGGAGTTTTATTGATGATCTAAGTTTTAAACACTTCATTTTATTTGGTGTTTGAGAAAGATAAAGTTGTAAAAGTTATAATTCTTGCTCAATATATCCAACTATGAACTTGAAAAGGCTATTTCATATCACCAAATCTATTTACCACCGTTTTGGAGTAGCTTAAACATCAAATTGAGAATACACGAGTCAGATAAAGCAATTAAAATGTTACAACTCCAAAGCACTACATAAAAAGTGCGCCTGCTGCAGGAAAACTTAAACAAAACAAAGTTTGTAACTTGTCAAAAGGACGATTATTATATTTTGTCTACGTTTCATTCTTTTATTAAACTTTAAAACACCTCGTACGTGGTTTTAACTTGTTTCTCTTATATACCTTTCCAATAAAAATATCGCAATCTTTACTAAAATTTTTTTGTGTTTTATGATTGTTTTGTAAATACTCTGTATGAAAAAAAAAATTGTTAGGTTCCTAATAAAATAATAAAGAGGATATTGATAAGACCTGGAAAAATTACATACGAAATTTATTTTTTGATGAGAGGGAGAACCAGTCCTCAATACCTACGGAAACAGGTACCGACCAGACGTAGTACAGTCTGAATTTCTTAAACTTCTTAATGATGATTCTTTAAGAAAACTATGTAAACTCTTCAATGATAGCTATGACACAGGTAATATTCCAAAAGATTGGCTAGTGTCGGAATTTATTACGTTACCAAAGAAACAGGAGCGAAAAAAGTGGGGAGAATATAGGCTAATAAGTCTAATGAGCACTACACTAAAACTTTTTAGTTCCTTTCTAGGACCACACGTGAAGAACGTTATCCCCCTCTTTGATTATTTCTTTCTATAAAGAGGAAAATTTCTTGATTTAATTTTATTTTCCACTGAGTAGTTTAAGTATGTAGTTAAAGTTCGACAAAGTGTTGTGTCTCCTGATAAAGGGTAAGCTATTTAATTAGGGCCAAAGATGATCCAAAGTTGATTCCGAAGTTAATTCCAAAGTATGGTTCGATGTGGGCCCGTAGTCTTCGGTATATTACAATGTTGGTCTCAGTAATTTTTTTTTTAAATAATTGATGGATTCGACCGTTACTTGATGGAAATTCATTTTATGTAACAATAAAACACTGAAAACTTTGTTTTCAAACTTCCACAAAATTTATTTTAAATCTTATCACTACAGCTGTTTCGGCTGATTGCCTTTCTTAAGTGATCTATTTTTGGCTTGAGTTTACAAATTTATAGTCTCTAATGAAATAGGTTGAGGAAGGGTGAACTGTTTGTCTCAAGTTGGTCATTCAGAATTATATCTGTGTTTTTTAATTTGTTGATTTCCATAGATTCTAACAAAGATAGCTTAAGGCCTTTATTTTGAATGTGTAGAATTTTAAATTTGTCATTAAAAGAATAATTATGATCTAGAAGGTGAAGAAGGGGAAGGGGAAGAATAAAACAGCAATTTCAATTAAAAATAAATCAATAGAAAACAACATTGTGTTTTCAAAAGCAGACAAAGGTAACACTACTATTGCTATAGATAAAATAGAATATAATAACAAAACAATAGAATTCTTAAATAATCAAAATATTAAAACTTTACACAAAGATCCGACAGAAAAATATCATAAACAAATTAAGCTAACGTTAGAAAATTCAAAATCAATACTAAATCCAATAGAGCAGAAGTACCTCAATATCATAAACCCACAGCCTCCTCAATTATACTCTTTCATTAAACTACAAAAACCGGATCACCCAATAAGACCTGTAGTTTCTTTTTATACAGCTCCGTCATATAAACTTTCAAAAAAACTGTTAGAGATTATTTGAGAATACACTAAATTTTCACCTACATTTACCATAACAAATAAAATAGAACTAGTTAATAAAATACAACATTTTCAATTAGCCAACAACTCCAGATTAATTTCATTTGACGTAAAAAATCTTTTTCCTAGTATCCCTCCTACAGAAACTTTTATTCTAGTAAAAAACCTTTTAGACCAAAATTGTACAAATCCAATAATTACATCTGAAATTTTACATCTTCTTAAAGTTTGTCATAAACCAGGACTACTTTGAATTTAATGATCAAATATATACAAATAAAAGTGCAGGACTTATAATGGGTATTCCTGTAAGCCCATTGTTATCAGATATTTTTATGGATCATCTAGAGACAAAGATTTCAAAACATCCCGTATTCAAACAGTTTTTATATTGGTGGAGATACGTAGACGACGTACTGGTATGTTTCACAGGAACTAACAGGCAACTCGACCAATTTTTATCGTATATTAATTCACTTCATAGTCATATTGAATTTACAATAGAAACAGAACAAAATCAATTTATAAACTTTTTAGATTTAAAAATTAGCAGACTTCAAAACAAACATGACTTCTCCATATTTTCTAAACCTACCCATACTGACACGACTATACACAATTCATCATCCCATCCAACAAAACATAAACTGGCAGCTTATCATAGTATGTTACATAGTTTAACAGAAATTCCGATGTCAAAATACAACTTTGAGACAGAATTAAATATAATTAAGCAAATAGCAGTAAACAACGGATACAACGAACAAACAATTAATAAAATGTTAAATCAAAAACTACACAAGAAAGCCCTGAAATTAGTATTTCCACCACCAGAAAAAAAACCCAGTACCTTCTGCTCGATTACCTATACAGGCAAAATAACAACAAAAATTGCCAAACACATAAAAAGAAAGGAATAACACCAGCTTTCCGAACAAATAACAACCTAGGCAAATATATTAAAAATAACAAAAGCCAAAATAAAAAACACTTAAATAGTGGTGTGTACAAACTTCAATGTGGCGACTGCCCAAAAACTTACATCGGTCAAACTGGTAGAAACTTTGATAAACGAATAGCAGAACATAAAAGGGCTTTCAAGAATAGAAAAACAGATTCGACATACGCACTTCACCCTCTAGATTATAATCATTCTTTTAATGACAAATTTAAAATTCTACACATTCAAAATAAAGGCCTTAAGCTATCTTTGTTAGAATCTATAGAAATCAACAAATTATAAAACACAGATATAATTCTGAATGACCAACTTGAGACAAACAGTTCTCATTAGAGACTATAAATTTGTAAACCAAAGCCAAAAATAGATCACTTGAGAAAGGCAATCAGCCGAAACAGCTGTAGTGATAAGATTTAAAATAAATTTTGTGGAAGTTTGAAAACAAAGTTTTCAGTGTTTTAATTTTTTTTATTTTGTTTTGCGGATATACTATTTCTGCTTTTTTGGGATTTTGAAGTGTTTCTCACCTATATGAATGGCCCCGCCTATAATCTATTAATACTGAGCAACGGACTCTTTGAGCTTATTGTGTACCGGTGTCCTAAGATAATTTCTTCACAATCTAGATCACTATGTATGAAACAAGATATCTGTCAAATTTGATCGAGAAATATACCCAATATAGAGAAATACTTATCTTTAAAATAATGTTGAGAGATGAATAAAGAAACTACAACAGAAAGAACTGTCACAAAAATAGAAATAGATAGATCACCTGGTAAGAAAAAATATCACAGCTGAACAAAAAAGATTGTAGATTAGTAACAAGAGGAACCAAAGATCACCAACTTCCGGATGTACAAATCATCTAAAAAGGATAATTGTAAACTAGATTGCATTTCCACAAAAACCAAAACTGAGCAATGTTCTAAGAATTCCTATGGATCAACTCACGATTAACGATACATCGCAAATAATTCTCGATCTCCCCACCATATTCCTTGGCCCATTTTTCCTTTTATACCTAATATATCATTCAATACTAGCCAGTTATTAGACCACTATGGAAACGACAGAAATATTTCAAAAGAAACAGAGGAAGTAATTAGGAGTTTCTAAATTTGTGGCGTTTTTATTCTCGTCTGATTTCAATTTGTGCTTCAGCCTAAGTGACGTGCTATGATTATGGCTACAATGGAAACATGCTCACGAAACTCGACCCCCAACTCGCTAAAGACGTCTTAAATGGTAAAATCGATAAAAAAACATCGACAGGGTTGTATCCACAACGCATGTTTACATTCAGGACGTGAAAATAATCAAAGTGAAGTTTGATTTAATACAGAAACGAGTAATTATTTTTTTTGCATGCCATTTTGATCATATCACCAGTCACATTTGATAAATAAGTAATGTTATAAAACAACTATTATACAAAAAGCTGTTGTGTAAACGGTTGCAGTGTATTGCAGTTGTATAATTAGTAGAAATATATTTAAAAATAATCAAAAAAAAGTGTATTTTTAAATTGAATTTCAATTGTAACATGAACTTAAAAAGTGAAGTGTCGTGATTCTTGAAACACGTTCTCCTGAGTTAGCAGCTTTGTATGATTGCAAGAACACACTTTTATATTTAATTAAAGAACTAGAATAACCTCGGACTCCGTTGAGTAAAGATCTGTTCCTATTTTTCTCCCTTCGATAAAAATATTGAAGAACCTGCTTCCAAATAATGACTGCTCTAGTATTACTATGCCGGGTCCAGACCAGGCAGACAAAACGAAAACACAATTCTGAAACAAAAACACGATAAACCGGCGACAAAATTTGTCGTCAAAAGACAAAACAAAATTGAGATAAACTGTCCACACCAGAACAACAAAATATAAAAACAAATTCAGTTGGTGACGTTGTTGTTGTGATTAGTGTTGGTTAACCATGTGGCGTTTTAATCAAAAAAAAAATGAAACTGAAGATTTATTGCTAGCCGCAAGTTTTTTTTGCTCTCATCATCATCCCAGGTTGCTAAAGTGGTGAAATTCGATCAAGCTTCAAAAATATTTTAAGAATGTCCACCGAAGATTTTAAGAATCTAATATGCCTTGTTGGTCCTGCAGTTGCAAAAAGACATACTAACTTTAGAAATACTATGAGTGTAACAGAAAGGTTAGCAATCACTTTAAAATTTTTAGCAACAGGTGATTCCTACCACAGCCTAATGTATCTTTCAAAAGTATCAAAGCAATCAATATCTGTAATAATACCTGAAGTATGTAAAGCTTTAATTAACAGTCTTAGTGGTTATGTACAGGTATGTTAAACTTTTTTCATTACTATTTTTCTGTTAATATCCCTTAAAATAAACTCCATATTTATTGGTTAAAAGTACAAAAGAAGTTGACGATAGGTACATACTACATGCAAAATAATGACGAGTCTACTTGTTTTTACATTCAAAAAGTTCATCATCAATTTCGTTCGTTTTTTTGATCTGAATACTGAGAAAGCTCTGTGTCAATACTAGGTGGATGTGAAAATAAAGGTTGTGTGTTGGTGTTTGGTGGATTTAAGTAATAGTTTTGTGGGTCAGCACTGGGTGGATTTGAGTATGAATGTTGCGTGTTGGGTTGATTTGAGTATAAATGTTCAATGCTGGGTGGATTTGAGTATAAATGTGTGTCAATGCTGGGAGGAGTTGAGTATGAACGTGTGTCAATGCTGGGAGGATTTGAGTATGAATGTTGTGTGTCAGTGCTGGGTGGATTTGAGTACAAATGTTGTGGGTTGGAGTTGGATGGAGTTGAGTGAACATTTGTGTTGGGACTAAGTAACAGAAAAATACACTTAATTTTGATAAAAATTCTACATTCTATTTCTCCTACAGCTTAACTCGTTTTGGCACGCACACGCGTCCACACTGCGTCGACAACTTGTCGTCAAATACACAGACAAAACACAGACTTTTTGATCTTTACCGACCTGAGACGGGACCTGAAAAAGTTTTCAAATTTGCAAACAAAACAAAATTGTTCAGAAATGTCTCGACAAATGTTTTCGATTTGTCGCCACTTTGTCGCGAAACATGAATGTTTTTGTTTTGTTTGTTTGGTCTGGACCCGGCATTACATGGCAATGTAAAAGTGCATTCTTGCAAACACGCAGCAGAGCTTGCTGAGCTTAGCATTTCTCATTGTCCTCAAACAGTTACCATATAATGAATATAGCTTGTGTCATCGGTATCAGCAAATATCTGTACGTGATTCTCCACGAAAAGAAGGGAGTACATTGTTTTACTTCCTACGCCATATTTTGAGGGCTTCTCACAGGTATCTTTTAAACAATATTTGATTTATTTTTCACAAACCAAAATCTTTCCAATGAAGCCAAACTGCGGCCCTGGAATCTCCAATTAACATGCGTTAGGTCAATGGTTTGTTGTATTCCTTACGTCAAAAAAATCAATTTAGTCTTTTTTTATGACTCTTTAATTATTTTTACTATATGTATAATTGTATATTACAAAGTTAGTTAATCGTTTCTTCTGGGAAACGAAGCAGTTCTCAGAGTGTTGGTAACAGTTGTTCAATTATTTTACTGATTTTAATACGAATTCTCATATACGACGTATAGGTAGATGTTTTAAGAAACATGTTGCATAAAATAAACAGAATACAATTGAACATACTTCATAAGAAATTATAACTAAAATATTGGAATTTACTATTATTAATACTAATATTACTATTATCTTGGAAGCCATTGGCTTCCAAGATAATAGTAAAGACGCAGGAGAACGAGCTCTAAACGAGGACTTATCTACACTAAGTAACTATTTTAAGAACTGGTGCTTACGTCCTAACACAAGCAAAACTGAAACCTGTCTCTTTCACCTGTCGAATCAACTTGCGGGCGATACTCTCAATGTAACTCTAAATGACACAGCTATCAAACATAACAACAACCCCAAATATCTAGGCGTCACACTTGATAGAACACTCACCTTTAAAAGTCATCTTACAAACGCAGCCGGTAAACTAAGAACACGAAATAACTTAATATCGAAACTTGCTGGAACAACTTGGGGTGCTTCTGCAGGTACTGTTCGGACCTCTGCTCTAGCTTTGGTTTTTTCAGTGGCAGAATATTGTGCACCAGTATGGCTAAATAGTGCACATACAAGCAAAATCGATGTCCAACTTAACCAAACCATGAGAATAATCACTGGAACAATAAAATCAACGCCAGTGAGATGGCTGCCTACTCTGAGCAATATTGCTCCACCAGATCTACGCCGTACAGCAGCATTAGTGAGAGTACCAGAAAATTGTAGCCAACGTACAATTACCAATACATCAAGATATCCCAGACATCTCCAAAGAGCACCAACGATTGAGATCTAGAAATCCTCCAATACGATCTGCCCGAAAAATTGGTAATTCCTATGATATACATAGGCAATGGACAACAAGATGGATGCCAACAGTAGAATCGGACTATATTAAGATATCCACCCCAACTCAGGGTTTCATCGGATCAAATCTGCCCCGGTCCATTTGAGTAAGGCTTAATCGTATACGTACCGGACATGGTAAATGTGCTGATTCGCTGTTCAGGTGGGGTCGTGCAGAAAGTCCACAGTGCGATTGCGGAGAATCTAGACAGACCATAAGCCATTGTGTTTCAGACTGCTTGAATCGTGCCTACCGTGGAAACCTCCAGGACTTTGCGAAATGTTCTCCAGAAGCAATTGAATGGCTGTGTAAATTGGACATTAATATTCAGTGTCATTCATTCTATTCATTCTGTTTTTACTATTTTTAGTGTTTGAATAATATATATGTGTATATTATTGTAATTGTATTTGTATATTTATCGTACTGTGAAAGTCCATACGCTAAATAAATAATTACTAAAATATTAAGAATATTCATTTATAAAGTTTTGTAAGATAGGTACGACGAAGGTGTTGATGGGATTACTATTTTTTTCTATAATATTGCTTTTCTATAACATGATTCTATAAAAATAGAAGTATATAGGGAGGCACTTTTTGCGCTTAACATCCTATTACAAAAATGCCGTGACCAAATAAAAGATGTATTTGCATGTTTTGTAGGCTTGAAAAAGGCATATTAATGTCATTAAAAATTTGTACTGAGATCAAACTGCTATCGTTAAAATTGGATATAACTCTTTTTCTTGAGGTGCCTTCTCCATTACTGAAGGTTGGCTATACCTACAGCAAATTGCTCTCTATCTTGAGATGTTCTTAGTATCGAATGTGTGTCCATGCCTGTCCAGTCTCTTACATTCTTCAACCAGGAGCATTTTCTTCTTCCTGGACCTCTTCTTCCTTCCACTTTCCCTTCCATTATAAGTCGTAGCAAGTTGTATTTTTCTCCTCTGTAAATATGTCCTAGATAATTCGTTTTTCTGGTTTTTACAATATTTAGGGATTCTCTCTCACTATCCATTCTTCTGAGCACCTCGTTGTTGGTTGCGTGCTCTGTCCAAGAGATCTTCAGCATGCTTCGAAAAACCCACATCTCAAAGGGTTCTATACGCCTAATACTTGTAATTCCAAGAGTCCATGTTTCTACTCCGTATAGCAATATGGAATAAATAAACGTTTTAACAAATTGGTATCGGATATCCAACGATAACGTAGAGTTTATTAGTAATTTTTTGGATTGCATTTGTCGCCAAGATTGTTCAATGTTTATTCGGACCAGTAATTTAAAAAGACACTTGAGAGAGAACCATATGGAATAAAAATCAACGGGGAACTACTTAATGTGATAATTGTTGCGAAATTATTATTTCGATCTGCAGCCTGGAGGCGAGAATACAACCCAGACGTATGTTTTGTTTCTACAAATGAAAACAATCAACCACTGGCAGCTTAACGTACAGTATTGCCAGATTTTTCAACTTAGCCAACATAGACCAGTTGTAATAGAAATTAGCATCAAAATACTAATAATATCATCTTTTCCCCGACCTAGATGGAACTTTCAAAAAGCAGACTGGGCGACTTTTACTGAAAGATTGGACAAATGTCTGGGATGGATACCCCCAACACGTTCAAACTACATGAGATTTGTTGGCGCGGTTATCTCTACAGCGAAGAAAACTATACCCAGAGGATATCGTAAAGAGTATGTCCCAGGATAGGATGAAAATGCGAGAAATTGTATTAGGAATACAACGAAAGCCAAGATCGAGAAATTACGGACGAATTACTGCACAGTTTGGATGCAGCCAGACGACAAAAATGGATGGAAATTGTGGAAAAATTAGACTTTAGTAAATCAAGCAGAAAAGCATGGTCTTTACTTCAGGCAAGGCCTCCATTATAGCCATATTAAAACCAGGAAAGGCAAATAATCAGCCTCAAAACTACCGTCCGATTGCTTTGCTGAGCTGTGTTTATAAACTGTTGGAACGCTTAATCTACAACAGAATTAGTAGAAACGTATTTGAATTGATACCTATTGAGCAAGCAGAATGCAGAACTAACCGCAGCTGCACAGATCAGATCCTATCCCTAACAACACATATTGAAGCTATTTTCAAAGAAAACAAAAAACATCTGTTGCTTTTATTGACCTATCAGCTGCATACGATACTATCTGGAGACAAAGACTAATCTGCAAACTAATCCGTGCCGTGTCGTGTCAAAAGGTAACTAAACTCATTGATAACATGCTCACCACAGACCTTTTCAAGTCACAATAGACAATTCAAAAAGTTTCCAAATGAAGCTCAGCAATGGACTGCCACAGGGATCTGTTTTGGCACCCTTACTGTTCAATTTATATATCGCGGACCTACCTAGGACAACTTCGCTGAAATTTGGCTACGCTGACGATTGGGCCATTGCAGCAAGACATAATAACATGGATATCACAGAAACAATATTAGCGGATGAGCTTGCCATTATGGGAGAATACTTTCGCAAATGGAGGCTACGGCCTAATGCAACGAAAACTGAAGTGTGCTGTTTCCATCTGAATAATGCCCAAACCAACAAAAAACTCTCCATCCACTTCGAAAACAGACTGCTCACTTATAACTCGACACCAAAATATCTTGGAGTGACTCTGGACAGAACATTGCGTTTTAAAGAACATCTTCAAAGAACGGCAGCAAAGCTGAAAACGAGAAATAATATAGTCCAAAAGCTACGTGGCACTACATGGGGGCATCAGCCTCCGTACTAAGATCATCCGCTCTCGGACTTGTATACTCGGTGGCTGAATATGCTTCCCCGTTATGGCTCAATAGCAAACACACAAAGATTATTGACACTCAATTAAACCAGACAATGCGAATGATCTCAGGTACAATTAGACCCACACCGAACTATTGGTTTCCCATTCTGAGTCACATTCCACCGCCGAAACTGCGAAGAAGTCATTCTCTTCTCAGATAATATCGAAAAATTGAGGCTAACCATCAACTACCAAGATAAGCTTGATATCGAAATAAACAGACTGCGCTCCAGATATCCTCCATTACTAAGAGCCAACTCCTTACATCAAGACCATTTTAACCTGACCAAAGCTTGGAGAACACAATGGGAGAGCGACTCACCACAGGAAGCACATCAAATGGCCTGTATCGATCAGAAACCGCCAGGCTTTGAACTGACCCGCAATGCTTGGACAACGCTAAACAGAATAAGAACAAGCAGCGGTAGATGTGCTGACAGCTTATATAGATGGGGAAAAGCCCTTACTCCTGAGTGTGACTGTGGTGCGCAACGACAGACCGTCCGTCACATTGTTGCAGAATGTCCCCGAAGGCGATTCCCTGGAGTTTTCGATGAGTTCCTGAATGCGACAGAAAATGATTTTCATTATATTAATAATACATTAGATGTTCGTTTGTAATACTTCATGTAACGTTTTATATTGATTTTTTAATTGTGTGTTTTTATTGTATGCCATACGATAAATAAATAAATAAATATGCTAATTATCGCATTATATTTCAGTTAGGTTACCGGTAAAATAATTAACGAGTTGTGTTTGATATCTAGTCAAATAAAGATTTGTTTTGGGTTTATCCAAGTGTTTTTGTATCAAACATTTTAATAAGTAACACTGCTTACGTTTACATATTTTTTGCTTTCTTTTCTTTATTAAGAATCTACTACGAAATTATTGTCCAAAAGAAAGCTTTATGTTAGTTTATATTTAAAGACCTAGCGCCACGTAGGCAAGAAATATGAACTACGAACTGACATGAATATGTCAGTTCAGAGTAAGAAGTTATCTGGAAGATAAATTGTGTTTATAGCAACATTCCATAACCTAGCAAGATATCAAAATAAAGACAATTTTGAAGATGAACTGCTAAATGAAGACGTTGTTGAACTTGTTGAAGGAAAAAATGTCTAGTTCAGGAAAACAGTCTAAAGAAAGCTGGAGGAGCAACTAAACCAAACGAACTCTTTACTGCCAAGCGAATAGCTATAGGAGAAAAGGAAAAATATGTAAAGAATGTAACTAAGGTCAAAAAAGCAGCATTAAAACGGAGAAAAACTGGCCAAAACAAACTAAGTTAAGAAAGCTTTTCACCTAAAGCTGTGTCATCTGCATCCAACGAATCCAACTTTCAAGTAAAAACACCATCCAAAGTAAATTAAGTAAATACCATCCTACGAAAAATCAAAGACACCTAAGCCAAATACTCTCTGGGCTGCTGCAAGTCCGTCGGAAGTTAGAAAAGCTGCTACTCCTAAGAGTAAAAAAGTTATTGGAATAATATCTTGGAACTATTATAAACAAGGTTGTTGTTTTTAGATTTTTCCGGTTTTGTTGCTAATCTAGCTTTTTAGTTTCTAAACGATGAGAAGGTAGACTTTAATTTGAAAAATACGAAGGCACATTTTCTTTCAATTTTACCAACGATCTAGCAAAAACAGCAGCTTTCTAATATTTTTAATGAACGGTACATATATACAATATTTTCGTATTTTATTTGCAATTTAATATTTCGTGATATTTCAAAAAGAGACGAGCAAAATCTGTCCGCAAGACTTTTTGTAACCATTGTTGATCATTTCAGATGTTGGGGGATGGAAAGACTTTATGTAAGTATTCCATTTCGTTGAATATATAAAAAATTGTCTGTTAATATGTGATATATAACAATTGGTTACATAGGAGCACCTTTCCATATCAGTTGGCTAAGTTTGAATGCATCGAACAACATTTTTGAATTTCCTAATATAGAAAAACTATAGAAAATATTTTATCACTTAATGAAAACTATTGATTAAAGAGAATAATAATAAATTTAAAAAACGCATAGAATAATATGTAGTACAGTGAAACCTGGATAATTCGTATCTCAGGGAACCGTTAAAAAGATTCGAATTATCCAAAAATTCGAATTAAATAAAAAATTCGAATTAAAAATATAACTACAAAAAACAGTGATACGTACAAAATCTTCTGCAAACGATAAAAATCAACATTTTTGCAGATGTTTTCGTTCCTATTTTTGCCCGAATTTTGTCAACCTAAAAAAATGGGCAAACAAAATTCGGTCAAGAATGCCAATTAAAACATAGCTAAAACATGCCTTTTATAGCTTGCATTAAACCAATGCAAGCTATAAAAATGGTCAATTATTGTCATTATGATAGGTTTTCTCATTGCTATTTTCGGCCAATCTTCCGTTAATTTGTTTTCAACCAAAAACGTCTGTTAAAATTTTTTATGATGACCTGGTCCAAAGAATGAAGAACTGAAGTTATGTTGGAACGAAAAAATTTTTTTTTCATTTACATTTACATTTCCCAGTAGTTGGATAGTGTTGTAGGCTGTACAGTTGTCAATAAACAAACTAACTTTTATGAACATTTTGTCTAATTCCACCAGCCATTTCTTGAAAAGATCTCTAGCCATCCAAGCTCTGGCACTGCTGACATATGCTACTGATTTTGACTTGACGTTCTTAAAACAACGCAGATTACCCGACTTACCAATCATCAGCACTTATGATCCGTCCATTTTTGCACCAATTAGGAGAGTGACTGTTTCTTTGCTTAGTTTTCCTCCGTGACATTTTTCATTTTAAATGACAGTGTGTTGGAAACCTGTCTTCCAATAACGTCACTCCATAAAACGTTTAACTCTATATCATTTGTTCGTCGATTTTTGACTATAATGTGTCTTAATGTCCTTCAATCTGCTTTGGTTATTTTACTTTTTCGTGCATTTCTAGGTTTTGTGATAACCGAAGCTGTAGTTTTGTATCTTCTGACAATATTTCTTACACTATAGCGTGACAATTGCAACATATTCGCGATTTCTGAATTGGATTTTCCAGAATTCAAAAACCTAATAATGATTGAACAAATTTTCTCATTGATAACTTTAACTCGATCCATTGTACAATCCACAAACAGCAAAAAGTTTTACAATACTACAAAATACATTTAATATTAACTGACAATAGTATTGTTTTGATGTCATTTTTCCATAGCTGCCTCTAGATTTAACGTAATTATGAAAAAATCATCGTATGTTGACATAATGTGAATGTATAGCCAGGGTTTAGTGAATTTTTTTGATTGTTGAAAGTATATAAAAATCCATAAGGTTAATGTTTTTATTAGATATTAATAAAAATGTCATATTATTAATATGGAAACTTGCAGAGTATAATTTGTTTATTGAAATCGAATTAAACTGCTAATTCCATAGGTGGTCCAACTGATATGGCAAGGGGCTCTTAAATAAACCTAATAAACTGTGGTAAATTTATAGCAAAATTTACACCAATCCTATTTTCTTATTTCATCGCTATTAATCTTTCGTGAACGGAGAAATGAGATCAGCAAGTAGGTTAGGTTTGCCGCTAGCCTATTACATTACACATACTAACGGGGTATTGATTGTTTCTAATACACGGCTTACTTGATTACCACGTTGCCTAATTACCGTCCAGCCAAAGTGCAAGTGACTTCGCAGAGGTAACTAAACAACTTTCAGCACACCCTACATCTTCGATGATCAGTGGTGTAGGTGTAGAACTAAGCAGAGGGGCACGTCGACACAAATTTTAGACTATTGAGAGTGGTAATTTAGAACCAAAGTGGAAAGGAAATTATTTTTATTGAAGAGTATGAGATTATTTGAATAAAGTAGGATTTTTATCGACTCGGGAATACGAACAAATTTAAAATATTATTTTTAATTGGGAAAGCTCTCTTGTTTTATTCCGACTTTTTTAGTAGACTATTTTTAACTGATAAACGTCATAACAACGCCACGTTTCCTATTGACAAAACTCCTTGATGATTTCACACGAAGGTGTCTGGTAATTCTTTTGTTGTCAGTTTGACAAACGTCTTTAAGGCGTTATCAATTTTGGACAGATATAATGAATCCAGGCAAAAAATCAAGATTTAGATACCAGAAGAAATCAAAAAATTGGTTTCGAAACATGTCCCATTGAACACCCAGAGATCCAGCAGCTCTATTTGGACCCAATTTTCGGAGATCCTACGGCTGAGAAATTTTACGCTTAAAAGATGTAATACCATATTGGAACTAGCAAAAATGTGCAAGATTGGCCAGAGATAACAAGCGAAAGCAGCTTTAAAGTGTTAAAAAAAAGAAAACTTAGTTCAAAAGCATTATACAGCGAAGAGAACCATTCAATTATCCAAAGCTACAACGAGGAAACCCCCGATGAAGCACAAAAAAAGCTTTTTCACTTTTGCTCATTTGAACTTTCTGGGAGAAGCCATAACTGCAAGATTCACTTTTTTCAGAAGGAATTTGATGTTATGAGAGAATTTACGGGCTGAATTGAATACAACAGCATTTTTTCCAAAACAAATCAAGGCGGTTCGAAAAGTTTGGCAGGCAGCGAATGGCTGGTAAGATATTCATTAAACGAAAATTTATGCCCAGTTAGATTATTTTTGAAATGAAATTAATGGAAAAAAGGAGATCAAAGATTTTATCAGACAGACTCTTTTTTACCGTTCACCCCAACTGGAAGGGTGAATCTTGGTTCAAAAACTGTTCACTTGGACTCAACACCATATTTAAGTGGACAAAAATGTCAGCTGAAAAAATTGGAATAGACACAAAAAAACATAAAATAACAAACCATTCTCATCGATCTTCAGCTGTGTCAGCCTGTATCAATCAAGGTGTTTCTAAACAGGAGTTAATTAAATTAACATGTCACTCAAATGTAAGCTCTCTAAAACCAGTTTTGCAGCTGGATTCCAAGATGATTCGAAGATGATCAAAAATCTCAGAACAACAATTTTTTTTTATTATAACTAATAAAATAACAATCAGATTAAAACAATGTATTCTATAAGTTAATGTGATGAATTTAGGTCCTCTCCCTTGGTTCTGGCGTGATGTGGTCCCTCCAGTGAGAGAATCACGGGTCCATGTTACTGGTCTGTTGGCCAACGTCGCTTTAGTCTTCTGATAACTCGATGTTGAGGTATTGCGAAAATTAATGGATTGGAGTGTGTGTTCACTTTTTGAATGTATTATAATTTCTTTTGCTGGTATACTTCTTTCACTGTTGAGATATTGAGATCCTCATAGATTCTTTGCTTGGTTACGTATCAGGGTGCATCAACAATTGCTCTTAAGATTTTTGATTGGCATCTTTCCATAATAGCAATATTAGATTTACTACTACAGCCACACAGTTCTATGCCATATGTCCATATTGGTTTGATAACTGTTTTATAAATTAGAATTTTATTGGCAGTTTGGAGTTTTTTCCAATTAACCAATTGATTTCTTTTTGTCTTAGTTGTATTTGTTTTCTTTTTTTGGTAATGTGTTTTTTCCAACACAGGGTTTGGTCCAGGTGTAGCCCTAAATATTTGGTTGTTTTAGTCCTGGGTATTTCATCATTGTTAATATATATATTGGTGGAGGTGTTTCTCGTCGTAAAGTGAAAGTTACGTGGGTTGACTTGTTTTAATTTATTTTTATTTTCCATTGTTTTAGCCAGTTTTCAAGCTCATAAAAATAGTCTTGGAGTTGTTGTGTAGCTATGTTAATGTGTTTGTGACTTGTAAGTACTACTGTGTCATCTGCAAATGTGCCAATTGTTACGTAATATGAAGTTGGTAGATCAGAAGTATATAATATATATAACAAAGGTCCCAGGACGCTGCCCTGTGAAATTCCCGCCTTAATGGGATGTATTTTAGATATTTCTCCATTTACTTTTGTTCTAAACTGTCGGTTTTCCAAGTATAATGTAAGAATTCGAAAGAATGGTGGTAATATTTGTTTAATTTTATAAAGAAGTCCTTTATGCCAAACATTATCAAAAGCTTGACGTACATCTAGTGATACCATTGGGCAATATTCCTTTTCTTCTAATGCGGAATTGATTTTATGGGGTATTCGGTGGCATTGCTGGATAGTTGAGTGTTTTGGTCGAAATCCAAACTGAAAATTTGGTATCCAGTCTGCGCCTGTAAGGTCTGGATCTATTCTTTCTATTAAAAGTTTTTCTAGTAATTTGGAGTTTGTTGATAACAGACTGATAGGTCGATAGGATGAGACATCCTTGGATCCTTTCCTGGATTTGGGAATAAAAGTATTTCTGCAATTTTTAGACTGTTAGGTCAATAATTACATCTTAACATTGCGTTAAATATATATGTAAGGATCACTATACTCTTTTTTGGTAATTTTTTAGCATTTTTGGAGTTATTAGGTCAATTCCTGGTGACTTTTTGATATTTAGTCTTAAGATTTCTTCTTCAAGTTCTTTGGGTGTTGTTAATTTTATTGGCTTTACTGACGGTTGTTCAGAACAACAAATGCTCCCAAATGCTCCCAAATGCTCCAAAGGGTGGAATGACCGTATCATAAATAACAACATATTTTGAGATATTCTAGTCAAAATTTCAAA
Source organism: Diabrotica balteata (assembly GCA_918026665.1). Taxonomy (NCBI): domain Eukaryota; kingdom Metazoa; phylum Arthropoda; class Insecta; order Coleoptera; family Chrysomelidae; genus Diabrotica; species Diabrotica balteata. The sequence goes on from OU898280.1 coordinate 1,378,022, forward strand.
GAATTTTAGATAGCTAGATAGAAAGTTCGTTTGTTGACTCCTACTGAAAAGCCTCTTCTCCGTCGCTGTCCCTCGCCCTCACACTCTCGATGTAAATGCCATGCAAATCACGACATTTCCCATTCGGCCTTAAAGAAAACTCATTCTATTAAGTTCATGCCCGCCTACATCCTACATACGGGACCATGCAAATCAGTTACTCGCTAATATCCTTCCAATTCGCCAATAAATCACGCTAATTGCAGGTCTACGTCATATGTCATAACTCAGTCAATTGCGATAGTGAGGACGTTAATTGATCGGCTGCAATTGTACGATTGAAAGCCAATAACCGCCACAGCCTTCAATTCGTTATTGTTTTTCTTAGAACGCGATGACAAAATTAAGTCGTTTACTATAAATTTACAGTAAATACAATGCTTGTTTTATTAATATTACTGGAATTTTTGCAATAAGAAATTTAAATGGGAAAGCAAATAAAACCTTTTATAGAAGTACATTTCTGTCAAATAAAAAATTCATCATGCAGTGGTAATTTACTGACAGAAAATCATTGCCTGAAACATACGTAGGACATAAAAATTACCAAAATTTATTGACAGCTAAAATTAAATTTCTGCTACTTTTCTCATATTCTTCCATAAATCAGAGGCCTGCAGTCCATGGAAGACCAGGAAGCACCGCTTCCCTATACTTCGATATAAGAAGATATATTGTTTTGAAGCTATTTTCTTATATATAATATAAGAAGATATATTATTAATTAATATTTAATGATCGACAATCTTTCCCTAGTCTAAGTACTCTATTATGTAGCCAATAAACATCGAAAAATATTAAAAACTGATGATTTTCCCGTCACTATGCAACGGGAGATCCAATCAACTGCATCTATAATCCCTCCACTTATGTCTTCATTTAGCAATTTATCTTCAAATTTGTCTTAATTTTGATCTTTGGCTATTATACTCGTTGAATGTGGCTGTAGATTAGAACGGATAAATCTTTTCAACCTTACAGCCACTTCCACTGGATGAAATAGTACCTAAACCTTCTCTTCCATATGGGTTACGAAATTGAACTGGTACCAACTTCACATCGATATATCTGGCAAATCGATAATGACAGCTGTGTCAATGTTGGCCTGATAACACTTCAGTACAGTCTGTCCCAAAGCCTTTTTTCAGTGCGTCACTAATTTTAACGTCATATAGGATTTTAAGAATGTCGAGAATTATTGCATGACATTTTAGTTAAATCTGACAGTTGCAGGATCGTAATCGGCTAAACGTGAAAAGGTTATTTTTTTTAATGCATAGCAGTTTTTCATAATTCTATTCTATTCTGTTCTATTTTATACATTCCATGGAAAGTGCTTAATTAGCTAAGATTTGTTTATGGATTTATTATTATTTATTACAAACACTAGGGAATTCTAAGGTTTGTTTATTTAAAATAACGCTTCCTCCTAGAATCTTTTAAGAGTTGACTGCAAGGTAAAAAAATTTACTGACAATTGCAAGGCATCAAAGTAAACATTCCTGTGATAAAATAATATCGATTTAAATCAGTCATATTTGGGTAAGTAATTTTCTGATAAGTTTGTGTGGCAGCCAATAGTTTAATTTTGTGAAGAGTTGTCATTAAATAGTGGAAATAGTTTAAATAGTGAAGCAGTTGATTTTTAAGTCATTCTACCAGATTTGGTGTGCAAATGAAAGAAGGTTATAAAGTTTAGTTAAAAAAAAACAATATAAATAGTTTAAATAGTGAAGCAGTTGATTTTTGAGTTAATCTACCAGTTCCGATATCCAGATGAAATCGTGCTAATGGAGTTTAGTTAAAAAATAAGATACCGAATGTAAGTTTACCTTCTTTTTTATGAATAACAAAAATGAATATTATATTTCAAAAAATCTATAATCCCATTCAGAATCTAATTCTTGAAAATCAATGATTACACTAGATATGTGACTGGTATCAATTATATCCTACATTTCAAGAAAATGTCGTGGTTCTAAAAAGAACCGTTTTAATACATATAAATATCCATAAAGGCATTAGTTTAAGATATTTCCTCAATCTCATTCCGGAATTCACAATCTGATTCGCGAACGGGAGAAACTGATAATAAAGATGTCTCAGCCTCTTTTTCTAATTGAAACTAATTTAATAATTTTAATATTAGTCTTTTTTCATTCTCGGTATATCTCGGAATATTTAAAATATTTTTATGACAATAAATACAAAATTTAATTTTCACTGTAGTTAAAATGTCTGAAAATACTAACCTGGAATGGCAATTATCATTTTATCAGTTGACATTGTGAAAGTACTGTCACTGTCATTATCAAGATCATCTGTGTCAAATTATATTTATATGTATAATTGATTGGATATCTATTTAGCGTATTCTAAACTCCAACCAATTATACGTTCGTAAGTAGAATTCGCTTTAATATGCGAATACCCGTGAACGATACCTAATTTTCTAAGATCTATGTATAATAATCAGACTCACGTTTTTTTCTGTCACTTCTAGCTTAATGCGTTAGAGAGAATTCGAACAACTATGACGCACTGAAAGAAGGGTTTGGGACGGACTGTATATAGTTTATAAGTCATCAAAAGCATTTGTATTTAAGTTTTATACATACAACAAAAGTTATTAGCAATGGAATTTAAACGTAATAGTATGATTGCGTTATATTTGGCTAGAAAATCACAACTAGCTGTTGTTAGCTAGAAAATATCCCAGCGAAGCATGGAACGAATATTGAAAAAGGAGCTCAAGTTCAATCAAGCCTTACAAGTTCCAAAAAGCACACAATCTTACACCAAAACAAAAAAAGTTCGGCTTGAAAGAGCAGATGAGTTGTTACGCCTGCACGAAAGTGGCGAATTTCCGAACATAGTGTTCTCTGATGAGAAAAATAATAATTCAGACAGACAATCGATTTATCGTTAGTAAATAAGGGTGAGTGGAAAATTATTACTAAATGAACACTTTTTCACATTATCAATGATTTTTTTGTAATTTTCAACAAGTCGAAATATTTTACTCATCAGTTTTCTCTATCATTCAAACAATTAATCAACCGTAATGGGTTTTTCCCATTACATAAGTACCCATTACCCGTTAAACAATTTCTTATCTCAGTTTTATTAGCCTCCTTGCATCTTGACAGCAACCAAAACAAACGTCGCACCATTCCTCCACAACAAACACTAATTATATATTTTTTTAGCACCACATTTCTGTCACTGAAACGATATTTTCAAGAACGCATATCTATTTAATTTCGAAAAGTCGAAACATATGTTTAGCGCCATCACGAAAGTGCTAAATTACCCGGAAGATATTTATATTAGATCTCTGAGAAATGTCAAAACGTCGAAGTGACCTGAGGGCCACCAGGGTAAAGGCCATAGATCTGTCGACGGTTGAAGGGACATCTGGACCAAGGAAATTTTAGTAGGTATGCTTATGTAGACATTGTCGATTAATACAGGAGTGTATTCTGATTTCATTGTTAATTTTTTTTTTATTAGAAAAAGATGTCGCATCCAAAAAAAGGTTATTAGCGACGGAACAAAATATAAAAAACAAAGTTAAACACCTACAGATTGTACAAAATGTTTATGGATCTAAGATAATTCACTATATTGTTACAGGAACAGTTTTGACCTAGAGCCTGTAGTAGAGCGTTTGGGATCTTGTAGCGCTGTCTTTCTTGGTCATATTTATTAAAAATTGTTAAAAAATGTTCGACTGTTAATCGGACGTTACACTGATCACTGATCACTGATCCACACAAGGTAGGAGTACGTTAATCTGGTATATCCTTACGTAAACGCGCAACCGCAATTTGTTCTCGTCTATTGAGCGACGATGGAAACCACTGGACACATTATTTTTGATTTTATTTAGATTGGAATTAGGTTGAGACCACTCATTTTGCCACAAACACCACACTTTATTTTTAAAATAAGCTTCTAAGTTATTGGAAACACACTTATCTATCGGCTTTGACAAATCACTTAAAATTGCCTCTCGTGCAGTCCTGTCAGCTTCTTCAGTTCCTGTTATTCCGACGTGTGAGGGAACCCATAAAAATTGGACGCTTCTTCCATGTTCATAAGAAATAATAATATCTGGAGAATATTTAGATAAAAGAAGCTATAGCATAGGAAAACGATGAAAAAAGTCCATCAATGTTCCATTGAAGTATCGAGTTGAATGTTGTTAACAGATTCGGAGTTAGATGATACTGAACAATTGTCTACAGAAGAGTCACTATTTAAGTCAGAAATCTCTTTCTCTAAATGGTTGTGTAGTTTCTTTTGAAGTTTTGTAAAATTGCTTTTTGTAGATCTATCATTTGCATACTGATAGCTGCTTTGTAACAGATGGAGAAAACCATCCATATCAGTTGTAAATTCTTTGACGACGCTAATAGTGTCGGAGGAGCCTTGGACATTATCAATCAGAAAGGACAATTGGTGGTAATTTAAAACGAATGGTGAGGTATGATTATCAATGAAATTTTCAAGAGTTTTCCGTGTAGATGGGACTTTAGATGAGCGCAGTTTTTTTGGTTTAGAGGGTTTGGGTTTGCAAACAGATTTTCTGATGAAATTACTGAGTCTGAAGGAGGCGTGACGATCTCACCAATACTGCGTTTTATGGAAGAACTTGTGTTTTCGTAATTGCTATTACAGTTTTCACTTAGATGCTGTAGCTTTATTACATTTGGAAGTACTGGAGCAAACTCCTTGGTAGTGACAGAACTCGAGCTTGAAGTTTTATTTGTAAGATTGGTTGAAATGGTTGTTTCAGAAAATTGTCTTGATGTATCAGTTTTATTAGAATTTTCTGCAGTTGTATTTAATGAAAAAGGAGCTGATAGATTGGAGGATATTGCTTCCGAAGTTTGTGAAAACGGTATTGCTACTGAATAAGGTTGATTGAAAGTGTTGTTATGAGTAGGTGCGTTAGTAATTTCTTTGTCATGGAGATTTGTAGGTGTAGGTGATATGCTTGGATTTGATAATGGATAACTTGATGACTGCTGGGTGTTTGGTACCTTGTGTAGTATACTTGTTAAAGCTGTTTGATTTGGTACTTCATTGTTTGACTCAATATGAGTTGATTCCGTTACTGAACTGCATTGGGATGATATGTGTTCTGAATTTTTGCAAATAAAGCAGGTAAGTGTACATTGTGACAAAAATATGCGGTAAGGTGTTTGATCGAAATTTATTAGAATAGAATCTGGAATTGGTGATGATATAGGACTTATATAAACTTGCCTCCGAAAGCTCAATATGTGACTATATTCGGGGAGAGTCGAGCTAATTTTCAGAAATGATATTGGGGAAATAAGCTTTAAACCGATATTCTGTAATTCTTCAACTAATACTTGATGAGGAATTGACAGGCAGACTCCAGACAAGACTAGTCTTTCTGCTGGAGAGACAAGTCTTCGTGCTGTTACAACTTCGCCGAGTACTTCTATTGAGCCATGTTGTGTCATGAAGTTATCTACTACGGTTTTGTTTGCCAAATACATGCAGATTCTATTATGAGATAATCTAGTTGAAAAAATAATATTTTTTGGCTCGATGATTGTGCCCAAAGGAATGAGATAATCCTGCAGTTTAGCATTATCGATTCAACTAAATACAATTGCTTGGGTCTTACTCGGAAAAGAGTGTGAAGCGGCTGATGCATAACTGTTTGTGATATTCGAACGTTGATTTACTGGACTGGTTAGATCGGAAGGTGTGTTTACATTCTGTGAAGTCATTTTAAGCTGGGGCGGCGAAGGTCTTACTCCGACTCTGGTAAGTGAAAAACTAACCGCATGCTACTATAAGGTACTTATAACAGCTAACCTCACAAAATGATTGTACGGTAGTATATATTTATTATTGACGTTTTCTTTTCACACTAACAAAATAATAATTACGCATAGATAACTTACGTAGTAGTATCTAGTAGATAAACACTTTAATATTGATTTCATTGTTAATGATTTTGTAATTGTGACTGTCTTTGTTTTTAGGTTGTCTTCTTTGGTCCATTCTGCCGAGTATTTTGTCGGTGATCCAGTTGTGTTTCTTTCTTATCGGTCCGTTCTTTTAATATCTCTTTGCATGGAACGAGGAAGCAGTTTTTTAATGTTCCCCAATGTTGGTTTATCTCGTAGGTGTTAGTATCTAATTTATCAAAGTTTTCATATATTTTCTGTTGGAGTTTTTTAATATCAGCTTCTTTCAGTTTTCTAACATCTAATTTTGGAGTTCTTTGGGATTTTCTTTGGGATCTGGGATAGTAACCTTTCTCTGTAACCCTCGTATGTAACGACACACAGAAAAAATATAGTATAACCGTTTTCTCATCTAATATATAGCTTTCCTTTAATTAAAATGTCGTCAAAGCTCACAAGTTATTTAAATCACTGGTATTTTTATTTATCCTCCGACCACATTCTTGACGTTACTGCAATTATTGTACTAATTGCAATAATGGCGTTAATTTCGCTTCCCTTTTTAACGAGTTAAGGCGTTAAATTGAAAATTTTATTATTACTTCGGCAGTAATTAAGACGTATGTGAGGATTTTTGAATAGATTTTAAATGAACTTAATCTAACTATGGGTATATGCATATGCTGATAATGTACCTTTAACAATTCGGAAAGAATTTAAAAGTTTAACCCTTTCGAGTCGTATTTTTTTTTTCAGGTTCGGTATGGAATTTAACACAAAGAAATCCGTCAGAAAATTAAGAAAGCAAAAGAACGTTGGATGGTGGAAAGGTGCAACGAAATAGAACAATTGCAGGAAAAAGGAGATAGTTTTGGACTACATAAGAAGATCAAAGAAATATCGAATATACACAAAAGCCACCACAGAACAAGAATACGCAACGACAGAAACGAATACATAGAGTCAGAAGAAGAGATAGCAATGGCGTGGAAAGAATACGCAGAAAGCCTTTTTAATGACGAAAGACCAACACAACCAACGCGCAAACTTCCTTCCGAAAACTTATCAGGGCCATCAATAATGCGAAGTGAAATAGAATATGCAGTTAGAACCACAAAGATGCATAAAGCAACAGCTCCAGATGAAATTAATATAAAAGCAATAAAACTACTAGACGAGGAGAATATCGAAATCTTGGTAAGGCTGTTCAATAGAATTTATGATACTGGTTACATTCCGCGAGAATGGCTGCAGTCATCCTTTGTGATAATCCCAAAAACAGCTAATGCCACAAAATGCAATGAACACCGCTTAATCAGTTTAACGAGTCACTTGTTGAAACTCTTCCTTAGGATATTACACTCAAGAATGTACAAGATACTAGAAGTTAGCGGGTCAACACAATTCGGTTTTAAGGGAGGACTAGGAACAAGAGAGGCAATTTTATGTTTGAACACCTTAATACAAAACTGCTTAGATCAACGAAAAGATGTCTACCTCACCTTCATCGACTACGAGAAGGCATTTGACAATGTTAAACATGATATCATGATGAAACTACTACATAGGGCCAACATTGACCAGAAGGAGATCAGAATTATTCAGAATCTATACTGGAACCAAATGGCAAAGGTGAGGATTGATCGAGACCAATATACGGATGAATTTGAAATCCGGAAAGGTGTCCGCCAAGGCTGCATACTCTCTCCGATGCTTTTTAATTTATATATTGAAAATATATTTGCGGAAGCATTAGAAGATACGGAATTAGGCATTAAGGTGAACGGCATACCAATTAGCAACCTACGCTATGCGGACGACACAGTGATTATAACTGATAATTTGGAAGATCAGCAGTTATTACTTGATAGGGTGAATAGCATAGGTAGAAAATATGGCCTCAAAATTAACATTTTGAAAACGAAATATATGGTCATTAGCAGAAACCCTCCAGAAAACCCGATAATATGCATAGGTGACAATCGTATAAATCGCGTGAAAACTTTTAAATACCTTGGCACCACAATCAATGACCAATCGGATCCACAACACGAGATAAAAACCCGAATACAAATGGCAAGACAAGCTTTTGTGAAATTCAGACCGCTCCTATGTAATCAACACCTAAACTTCGAAATACGCTACAGAATGGTCAAGTGCTACATATGGTCCATCTTGCTTTATGGTATGGAAACGTGGACTTTGAAAAAAACATCTATCAACAAACTTGAAGCATTTGAAATGTGGTCATTGAGAAGAATGATGCGCATACCTTGGGTGAATAGAGTTCGAAACGATGACGTCCTTAATAGAGCCGGCGTGGAAAGAGAACTCTTTGAATTAATTAAAAAACGCAAGATTGGTTACCTTGGGCACATATTGAGAGGAGCAAAATATGAAATACCACAGTTAATCCTACAAGGGAAGCTCGAAGGTAGGAGAGGAGCCGGCCGCAAACAATTATCCTGGTTAAGGAATATTAAAGAATGGACAGGAATACACAATACAGGTGAGCTGTGTCACGCCGCCAAGAACAGAATTCTAGTAATGAGATAGTCGCCTACGCACTTTGGTGTATGGCATGTTAAGAAGAAGAAGATGAAATTTAAAACTTTTTTTATTTAAAACGTATAATTATGCAAAAATAAAAGTGATTGGGATTAATTTTATCCTTGAGATTCGCCATTTTGTCCGGGACATATATGTCCCAGTCAGACTTTTTTGGAACCCATATGGGGGACTATAATAACCCATTAGACACCAAATTATTACTTTTTTAAGTAAAGAAAAATCGAAAATAAAAATAAAATCTTATTTTGAAAACAAAAGGACTAAAACTAAGATCAATATTTAATGTAAATGAAAAGGTGTGAAACATGTTTTGCACAAGGGTACATTGCAGCTCTGACATAGTGTTGTGATTCGTTCTTCTTTTTTCTGAGAAGAACATCGTAGACATCTTCTATGGGTCTTTCCTTCGATAGGTAAATGATCTCCCACGTTGAACTTTTTTTTTTGTTTCTTTACTGGAGGACGTCCAAGTGATGTCGAGGCTTTTCTTTCAACAGCAGCATGGCTTCTTCCCAATGAAATAAGTCCCTGAGCTACACTAATTAGAAAAGGCAGAATTGGTGTTTTTTCTTTCCTTTTAGATCAGTGTGTAATACATGAGAACTACCAACAGCCATCACCAGAAAGCGAAAACATACTTTCTTCCAACATTTGGTAGACTTCCTATCAAAGTCATACAAACCCAAAATATGATATGTTAGGTTCACGCCGCCCATTTTCTTATTGTACATGTCGAGCAGTTCAGGACATCGCACATTCATTTTAGAGCCATCCTTCATTTTTCGTGTCACTTCTACTTGCTGATCTCCAAAGCAATTGCTAACTGTTAAGAAGTCTTTAGTATCTTACCATCTGCAAACTATGGTGCCGTGGTTATTTACTCTGAATTCTGAGTCACCACGAATCAACTTCCCAACAAATTTAGGTACATATACTTTCGTTGCAATTATTGTTCCTATCACTGGATAATATAGAGTATTAAGTAGTCTAATAGTTGAGAAAAATCTGTCAAAACTCAATAATAGATCAGTTCCTCTTGTAGTACTAACCAATTTGGCCACTACTCTTTCTTCCAATAATAAACAAGTATCATTTCCTGTTTGAATTTCTATCTATCTATCTATCTATCTATCTATCTATCTAATTAGCCTTCTTCGGTCCATCTTTGGACATAGGCCTCCCCAATCCTTTTCCGTTCTTCTCTGTCTGTCGCAACAGTCATCCATCTAGAGCCCACGTGCTTCTTGATATCATCTGCCCATCTCATTTGGGGCCTTCCTCTGCTTCGTTTATATTCCCACGGTCTCCAACTTCTAAGAATTTTGTTCCATCGGTCTTATTTTTGTCTTATATTGTGTCCGGCAAATCTCCATTTCAATTTTGCAACTTCTTGTCTAACATCCCTCACTTTTGTTTTCTCTCTTATCCACTCGTTTCTCTTCTTATCCATCTTATCTTCTTATCTTATGGATAAGAAGAGTTTGCATTTACCTCGTAAATATTAAAATCGTAGACATATCCTATTGCAGAGGCGCTTTGTACCCATATCTTTATTCCCCGCTTGATGGGTTTCATGGGTAGGGTAGGTAGGGTTTCAACTGTTTTAAGGAAGATCTTCCTTTAAATTTCGCCATTGACTCATCAATGCTTTGAAAAGCAGCCTGTGTTCGATATTTTGCAAATGTTAGTTTTAGACAATTAGCGACATTCTCGATGTAATATGATTTTCTGGCATTGTCAGGCTTTACCATATCTGCGCAGTACATTTTGTCAAGGATCAGTTTACAGGAGTCTCGAGAAATTGCCCTTTTTAATGCTAAATTTCCTAAAGAATCATTTTGTGAACAATATACATTGAAATATGTAACTCGACTGTATGCCATGTTTAGTGTGACACCCAATACAATCGTAATTTCATGTTCATCAGTAGGAATTCTTTTTTTCTTGGTGTCGTTTCCAAATTTCTCTGAACGTAAGTTCGTACAATATGCAATACGTAGAATGTCACTCCTGTGAAAAATAGAAATATTTCTATTTCGGTCATGGTATGAGGAAGAGTACAATCGACTTTGTTGAAACCAAATACCTGGTTGGTACGTACCTTCGCCTTCTTCATCATTTTCGTCACTACTGCTTTCTTCTTCACTTTCGTCACTTATCATCTGATTTTCTTCATCCATATTATTGCCCTCGGAAACTAAATCTATTTCGTGACGCTCTCATTCTACGTCTCCTTCACATCCTGATGGATTGTAGTCTTCATCATCGGAGCCACTAGTCTCAAAAGGATCGACTTCTGATTCAGTATCGCTGGCAAAATGGCTGCTGCCTCCTCCTCTAGCTCTTTCTGTGTCAATATCTTTCTACTCATCTAGAACAAAATAAGACTGTTGGGACACATATAACCCACCATAAATGTCTGTTGGGACATATTTCACCCATAAAACAAAATACTAGTTTTATTGAATATATTTACCTTTTTTGTAGGTAGCTCCACTCACAAAAACAAATTCTCAACAACAGTAACAGCGCACAACTGTCTCTGTGGTAATCATCAACAAAACTACATAAGTTTATTCCATCGATCAACATCACAAGCAAACACAGCACGAAAACGGATTGCAAGTTGCCGCTTACACAAATTATTCTTTCAAAACTGATGTTAGGTTCTTAAAAAGTCGGTTACGATGAAAATTCATGTAAAACGGTTTAGATTTAGCCCAAAAGACTTGATATTATGACTGGAGTCATAATAACTACATACGTCCTATCACACTCGAAAGGGTTAAAGACATCGATTACGATAATAACAAACTATATATAAGATTCTTTTATTTACTAGTTTTTAAAATATATACTATATTATTATTTACAGTTTTGGATTCTCCAATTTCTTACATTCTTATTCTAATGTGCATTTTTTTCAGATTTTCATTTCCATAAATTCAGTTTTATTTTAAGAATCTCTTTAAAGTGTCTATTAACTGTAGGCACCCAAATTTCGAGGGCTTAGATAGCTATTTTTCTACCTTTATAACACTTTAGAACACAATGGGAGTGCTAATAGGACCTCCCGGTCGTACCAAAGAATGAAATCAAGTAGTCAGTCATATGGTCGCTCTCAACGATCGGTACCTAAAGAAATCTTTGAAAACTGTGAAATCGACTGCATTGAGTACGCTCATTGTTGGGTGAATATTGATGGATAGACACCAAATGCCAAGGTCGGAACAGGCGTTTATAGGAAATTAATCGGAGAAAAATTGGATTTACTAAAAAGCGTTTGGAATTGCTTTAGAAATTGGAGTCTTTTGATATTAGTTTGTGTTTGCCAATGGGTTGAAAAAGTTAATAGACATTAATTAATAATATAGACGTAGATAATATGAATACAGTAAGTAGATAGAATTATTTCAAATACCAAAAGCTCAAAATAATTAAATATAAATGTTACATAAAAACTAATCTGATCGAAAAGTAATAAAAATAGTTCAATAAAAAACAGTAAATAAAACACTATTTTTTTCCTTTCGGCTTGTAATTTTAACATTTTTTTTATTTAATCAAGTTTCATTCAGCGATCCAATATGGAATCATACCAGTTGTGTAATAAAAACTACCATCAATAATATTCTAACAGAGTTCAAATACGTATTCCACTTTTTTCACTATTGCTTCTTCTTAACGTGCGCTATCAAGTCCCCTTGACGTGGCGATTAACATGGCGAAACTGTCTCTGTCTCGAGCTATTCTAAAGAGTTGCTCAGCTTTCCTTATTCCTGTCCACTCCCTGATATTATTCAACCAAGAGGCCTGCTTTCTACCAATTCCTCTGCGTCCTTCGATTTTACCCATCATAATAAGTTGAAGAATATTATATCGGTCTCCCCTTACTACGTGTCCAAAATAGGCCATCTTTCTACATTTGATGTTATCAAGCAGCTCGCGAGCAGCATTTGCTCCCTCAAGGACTGCCACATTTGTCAACATAGCCGTCCATAGAATTTTTAGTATACATCTGTGTAGCCACATTTCAAAGGCCTCCAGACGATTAATGGTGGATATTTTTAATATCCATGCTTCGACACCGTATAAGAGGACGGACCAAATGTAGCATTTAACCATGCGCTTTCGAAGTTGAAGTTGTCATTTACCATTACAGAAGAATGACCTCATTTTTAAAAATGCCGTACGGGCTATCTCGATTCTACATTTTATCTCTTGATCTGGATCTAGTTGTTCAGTAATAGGGCAACCAAGATAACTAAAACTGGACACTCTTTGAATTATATGACCATCAACATATAATCGTGCATCTTGATGTGCTAAACGGCTACACACCATGTGTTTTGTTTTTGAACAGTTTATGTTTAGGCCAAACTCTCTTCCCACTGTATCAATGGCATTTAAAAGGCATTGTACTTCATTCATGTCATTACTTAAAATAACTGTATCGTCTGCATATCTGATTGTATTTATCAGAATTCCATTAACTTTCACGCCCCATTCCAAATTATGCAGCGCTTCTTTAAATATTCTATTTGAATATAAATTAAATAACAGTGGGAATAGTATACAACCCTGTCTGACACCTCTTTGTATTTTACATATTTCTGTTGATTTTCCGTTTATGCAAGCTGTCGCTGTTTGATGCAAGTATTATGAATCGTATGTCTTGACTATCAACTCCTTTATGTTTTAATATTGTAATTAATTTGTGATGCTGTACTCGATCAAAGGCCTTTTCATAGTCAATAAATACAGCAAAGACGTCTTTCCTTTGATCTCGACATTTCTTCAGTAATACATTTAGTGCAAAAAGGGCGTTTCAAGTTCCCAGTCCATTTCTGAAGCCAAATTGTGTTTCATCCTGGTCTTCTTCACATTTATCTCTGATTCTACTGTGGATGATGCTTAGAAATATTTTCAAAGTGTGGCTCACAAGGCCTATCATTCTATAATCATTGCAGTTTTTCGGATATTGTTTTTTTGGTAGTGTTATGAATTCGGACTTTAACCAATCTTCAGGGATATCACCAGTCGAATAAACATCATTAAAAAGTTTGACCAGTATTCCAATGTTCTCCTCATTTATAAGCTTAAACATCTCTGTCGGTATGTTATTAGGGTCAACGGCTTTCTTGTTCTTTGCTAACTTTATAACATGCAGTATTTCTAATTTTAATATCTCTGGTCCTTCACCTTCAACTAAAGTCTCCAGTTCTTCGAATTATATAGACATAAAAGAGATATCTACACATCATAGTCCAAGTCATTAGTGCGTTATATATAGTGCAGCCACGGCTGTGAACATTCATTCTTGATTTATTATTGTTATTGTATACTTGTTTTGATTCGTTATTTAACCATTGTATTTAGTTAATTTTAAATAAATTGTTTTTAAAAACGCGAGTCTGAAAACGAGTTACTTAATTGGCGCAGTCAGTAGGATACCTGAAGGTTGCAGCAGATTCCAGTTAATTGCAGTACAACCGTTGGTGTCCACCATTTATCCGGAGAACCTACAATAAACAAGTAAGTTACTGAGAATTTTCCTTACTTCTTATTTTCCTTTATATTTTGAAAATTATTACCAGTTTTATTTTATTTTTACCATTTGTCAGAGATTGTAATAAATCTTCTTCATTTGAGTAATTTTAAAAACATTTTTTATGCAAAGTGATATTGATAATTTAATTTGTAACTTAAACAAAATGGCATTAAATAACACACCCACAATTCAAGCGGCAAAAGCTCTCGCTGATTTTTTACCCACATTTAATGGGGATCCGTTAAAATTGGAAAGCTTTATCCAAAGATGCGACCAGTATTATCGCACTTATGGACAGACAACGGATAATACCTTGAACGATTTTACATATAATGTATTATGTTCGAAGTTACAAGACAACGTATTAAACTTCGTAATGTGTAGACCAGATTTAAATACCTGGCCATTGATTCGAAGTACATTGAGAAATAACTTCGGCGACAGAATCGACAGGCAAACATTGAATAAAGAATTCCTACAAACAACAAAATACAAAAACGAAAATATTATAGACTTTTTAGCAAGAATATCGCAACTCAAATCAAGATTGGAAATTAAAATAAATTCAGAAACGAATTTAAGTGCTGAACGGAAAACGATATTAATGGAACAAAATGAAGCAAATTCCATAGACATTATACTTGCAAACGTAGATGAGAAAGCTAGAACGATTCTTGAAATAAAGGAACCGAAATCGTTTATAGAAGCATCCGACATATTAAATAGACAATTTTATAATGACCAAAGAGTCGATTCAATAAACTTTTCAAATAAATTTAAAGGAAAACCTCAATTTCAAAATTCAAAATCAAATAATCAAATAAGTTATAACCAACAACACCGCAATCTTAATCCAAACTTTAATCATCGCTATAACACACGTTATTCATCTAATTCTAATTATTCAAATCACCATGAACAAAATAATCATTTCAATCAGCCTAATACATCAAGGCAAACCTTTTCCAATTACAACCAATCTAATCCTAATCGTCATTTCAATCAACCAAGTACATCAAAACAAAATTTTCCAAGCCAACCGATAAAAATTCAATCTAGACCTATTCAAACTAAATATTTTACAAACGAACAAGTTTTTGGGAAACCAAAAAATGTATTTGATCCCAGGAATGTCCCAAAAAATACATTCTCACCGGAACCAATGTCAACGACATCTAGAATCTCTTCCGGAAAACAAAAATTTCCCTTTATTCAGAGAGGCCCTCCAAATTTCCAATTCGAAGAACTTTATCAAGTAGAAGACGAAAATGAAGATAACCAATATTGTGATGCATATAATCACCTTCCAAATCCCCAAACAGACTCTGTAAACATAAATGAAAATTTTCAAGAGGATCGTCACGAAAATCCCGACGATTAACCCAACACATTGATCTAAATAATACAATTCCCAATTCTCTCCCATACATTCAATTAAACTTTCCAACTCCCATTAAATTACTAATTGACACAGGCTGTCACCCATCTCTCCTAAGACCCTACATTGCCGAAAAATACTTTTCAGAAAAAATCACAAGACACACAACTCCGATTATTACGTGTGCAGGATCCCGAGAATCCCAATTCAAAGCCAAAATCCCCCTTTTGCAAGAATTTCACATATCCGAACCTCTCGACTTTGTCTTATTTGATTTCCATAATTATTTTGACGGTATATTAGGAATACGAGACCTTCGAAAATTACACTTAAATTTAGATTTAAATCGCCAAATCCTTTTTAATCAAAACTCAGAGATCCCTCTTAATTATAGAAAAGATTTTAATAGTCAAAAGATAGAAATTCCACCTTTTTCGTCTGTAATAAAAAATATACAGACATCATTACCAGATGGAGATATCTTTCTTAACGACATTGTTAATGAAACAAAAACAATAAAAATCCCATCAAGTTTAGTTCATGTTGAAAACGGACGTGTAAAAATTGAATTTGTTAATAAAACATTCCACACACAACTAATTAATATCGATAACAACTTTCTAAATAATTTTGCGGAAAATTTTGATACAAGAAATTTTAATTGCTTTTCAATGGAAGAAATTATGAACATTACTATAAACGATACAATTAACACTAAGGACCGGAAAATAACTTTGGAAAATTTTAGACAAGATCATTTGAATCTTGAAGAAAAACATGCACTGAAATTATTAGTAG
The DNA here is from genome assembly GCA_918026665.1 of Diabrotica balteata. NCBI lineage: Eukaryota > Metazoa > Arthropoda > Insecta > Coleoptera > Chrysomelidae > Diabrotica > Diabrotica balteata. The sequence continues at coordinate 1,394,313 of OU898280.1, forward strand.
AAGAATACCAAGATATTTTTCATAACCCTGAAGACAAATTGACCTTCACAAATCAAGTAAAACACAGCATTAATACCACCGATGAAATTCCAGTATATTCAAAATCATACAGATACCCCCACATACATAAGGAGGAGATAAGAAAACAAATCAATAAAATGCTAGAAGATGGAATAATCAGACCATCACAGAGTCCGTGGAGTTCTCCCATTTGGATTGTTCCAAAGAAATTAGACGCTTCAGGAAGACAAAAATGGCGAATCGTGGTAGACTATAGAAAAATAAATGAAAAAACTGTTGACGATCGCTACCCATTACCTTCCATTCAGGATATACTAGATAAACTTGGCAGATGCCAATATTTTACTACAATTGACTTAGCTTCTGGATTTACACAGATAGAAATGGAGAAAGAGTCTATTCCTAAGACAGCTTTCAATGTCGAAAATGGCCACTATGAATATCTTCGTATGCCATTTGGCCTTAAAAATGCACCTGCAACGTTTCAACGAGTAATGGATAACATACTCAAAGATATTTTAAATAAAATTTGTTTTGTATATATGGATGACATAATAATATTCTCCACTTCACTTCAAGAACACATAAGTAATATAAAACAAGTCTTTAAGAGATTGAGAGAAGCTGGTTTAAAGATACAATTAGACAAATCAGAATTCTTTTGCAAAGATGTAGAATTTTTAGGACACGTCATTACGCCAGAAGGCATTAAACCTAATCCGAAAAAGGTAAATGCAATAAAAAAATTTCCCATCCCAAAAACTGCCAAAGAAATTAAATCATTTTTAGGACTCATAGGCTATTACCGAAGATTTATAAAAAATTTCGCCAAATTGACTAAACCGCTAACATCATGCTTAAAAAAAGGAATGCAAATCAAACACACTCCTGAATTTATAGAAAGTTTTGAACTTTGTAAGAACATCCTAATGAATGATCCTATCTTACAATACCCAGATTTTAGCAAACCTTTTAATGTAACAACAGATGCTTCAAATTTCGCAATCGGAGCAGTACTATCTCAAGGACCAATAGGAAACGACTTACCTGTTGCTTTTGCATCTAGGACTTTGAATCCAGCGGAATGTCACTACAGTACCATAGAAAAAGAACTCTTAGCTATAGTATATGCTGTTAAATATTTCAGACCATACTTGTACGGCACAAAATTCAACATTATTTGTGACCATAAACCCTTACAATGGCTTTTCTCCTTAAAGGAACCTAATTCCAAACTAATAAGATGGAAACTTAAATTAGAGGAATACGACTACCAGATTATTTATAAGAAAGGCAAATTAAACACAAACGCAGATGCTCTCTCCAGAGTAGAAATTCATCCCATAGATACCGAAGATAACGACAAATTGTCCATTATAATGAACTTAGACCACAACGAATTTATTGATCTTGAAGAATCAACAAACGAAATGTCGAAACTTAGAGACTTGGATTCGAATGATATTATATTAAAACCTGCTCTTGATCACAACGATATACAAGATATTATAAATATTAATCCATACCAAAACATAACACAAGAATTTATTAACGAAATAATTGACAAAGAACTACCAGTACCAGAAGAAGATATTGTAGAATCCATAGAAGAAAATACCAAAAAAGATAAGAAAATAAAAATTCTTCAAAATATAGCAATACCAAATACAGAAGAGAAATCTGACGATTTAGAAACGGTGCATACTAGTCAAGAAGATCCCATATTAAATATACCGTATACAGAAAAGGCCATAAATATATACAAAAATCAAATAATAATAACTTCTGCAAATATATCGAAACCAAAATATACATACGAAAAAATATTCGACAAAAATAGATATCATTGGCAAATACCAAAAAATGATTTTGAAGAAACACAGTTTCTATGTTTAATTAAAGAAATCATAAAACCCAATACGACCTATTGCCTACTATTTAAAAACAAAGACCTCGAAATACCTTTTATTCGTTTTATGACAAACTCATTTAAAAATAATGCATTTTCCTTAGTCATTTCAAATAAAATTCTAACGGATATAACGGAAGAAGCGGAAAAACAAGAAAAGTTAAAATTTTACCACGAAACGAAAACAAACCACAGAGGCATTAATGAAAATCTTGCAGCACTCAAAAAACATTTCTACTGGCCTGACATGGACAAAGATGTCACAAATTACGTCAATACTTGTGACCTATGTCAAAAATCAAAGTACGAAAGACATCCCACCTCACTTATTCTCAAACCAACACCAATTGGCAATTCCCCTATGGAACACATATATATCGATACATTTAAGTTTAGTAACCAAAATTTCCTTACCATTATAGATAGCTTTTCTAAATTCGGTCAAGCCTATCCCATAAATTCAATAAACGCTATGGAAATTGTTAACAAATTAACATTCTTTATAAGTCACTACGGAATACCCAACAAAATCACATGTGACAATGGCACAGAATTTAGGAATAAAATATTTCAAGATCTCTGTCTCTTACATCATATAGATGTCCATTACGTAACCGCCTACAACCCAAATAGCAACAGTCCGATAGAAAGATTTCATTCTTCAATCATAGAAAGTTTGAGAATACTTAAAGAAGAAAAAGAAAATATCATTATTTCTCAGTTAATGAGTTACGCAATATTAGCTTATAACAATAGTATTCATAGTGCTACAGGCTATACTCCCTTTCAAATAATGCGAGGCAAACTAGATTATAAAAACCCCTTCGAACGAGATGAGAATGAAAGAATAACACAATATATTCATGATCACTCAAAAAACCTAAAATTACTTAACAATATTATTCTTAATAAACTAAATAAAAACCAAACACAAAACTTAGAACGTGCAAATAAATCTAAACAATCAGAAATAAAATTAGACACGAATCGTCCCATATATCAGTTAAAAGGTTCAGAACAAAGATTAGCAAAATGTAATCAACCTTATCAAAAATTAATAAATCCCAAATTAGTTGGAGATAATAAAATATTATCCAACAATAAAGTATATCACTTGCGAAGTATAAAACCTCAACGTATTGTTACAGATAACTACAATCAACATGAAAATACTAGCGATGACGATACTCCTCTATCTACAAGGATATCAAACGTTAGAAATAAAAGAAATTAATAATCCCATCCTACCTGTTCAAATTGGACAAGCAAAAAGGATACTATCAAAACATACATTTCTTTATCATATTAATTTATCCCAACCATTAGAAATAAGTAATCAAATATATAATGAAGTAATAAACTTAAGAAATTCTATTAAAGTAAACAATCACTTTTCAATATTAATTATAAACAAAATAGATCATGCCATAAAACTAAGTAAAGCTATAAATAATCAATTAGAAACATACCCACAAAACCCCAGAACCAAACGAGCATTAATTAACGCAATAGGAAAGGTATCCAAATGGCTTTTTGGCACCTTAGACACTGATGACGAAAATTATTACAACAACTACTTATCCACTCTCAATGACAATCAAAATAAGATAAATTCAAGTTTATTTCAGCATCACACCTTGTTAATAGAAATGTCGAAAACGTACTCAAAAGGATTTGAAACAATTAAAGAAAATCAAATAATAATAAGCAAACAAATGACAATAATTTCAGAAGAAATTAAAGAATTAATAAATGTAGAAAAAGCTTTCTCAATAAATATAATAATAGATAACCTAATAAATCAACTACACGACCTACAAATTTTGGTCAATAACATCGAAACCGCTATATCACTAGCAAAACTAAATATTCTTCATAGCTCAATTATTAATCCTTTGCAATTAGAATCAATAATACTAAAATTAAACAAAATATATACGGTACGAAATGTACCAAAACTTCAAAATTTTATGAATTATTACAGTCTCTTCTCAACTCAGGTGACTATTCATGGGAACTTGGTAATTTTCAAGATTCATACCCCAATAGTTAGTAATCCCTTAAAATATTTCCGAATATATCCTATTCCTTTAAACAACCTAACAATTATACCCGATCAACCATTCCTGCTTCTCAGTAACGAAGAAAATTGGACAACATCTGAACAATGTCCCGAAATCGAAAACTACTATTACTGTCCAAAGAAGTACCTACAAGAAAATACACAACCTTGTTTAAGCAAACTCATCCGAACTGGCAAGAATAAATGTATAAGCACGAGTATCCATTTGAAGAAGACTGAAATAACCACAATTAATTCAAACCAGCTAGTAATCGTACCCATCAATCCCATAAGAATAGAAGCAGATTGTGAAAAGAACGGTATATACGAAATAGACAAACCTTCCATCATAACCATCGACAAATGTAAAATAACCATCGACAACAAAATTTACGAACAAGAAGAAACAATGCACGAAGAGTATGTATTCGATTTACCCAAATTCGAGTTCCAAAGTAACTTAACCCAAGTTCCAACAATAAAACTAAAAACATTAGACGACGCAAAAATCAAGCATATCCAGACCGTAGCAGAGAATATTGAACTACCAGAATTAAAAGAAGCCCCGACGTATCACAATTGGACCAACACATCTCTCATCATCCTTATTACACTAATAATCTCTGTTTTAGCTTATTTCAAAGTATTCAAATCCAAACTCAACTCCATCACAAGAAGTCGACCAAGAGAGGCACATGGCTCAGAAAATCCAACTCCCTTGTTTTCCGAGCTTAAGGAGGGAGGAATTATATAGACATAAAAGAGATATCTACACATCATAGTCCAAGTCATTAGTGCGTTATATATAGTGCAGCCACGGCTGTGAACATTCATTCTTGATTTATTATTGTTATTGTATACTTGTTTTGATTCGTTATTTAACCATTGTATTTAGTTAATTTTAAATAAATTGTTTTTAAAAACGCGAGTCTGAAAACGAGTTACTTAATTTTCGGGTCTATCATCATTATACAGTTCACTTATATAATTACACCAGGTTGTTCGAATTTCATGTTCGTCCATTATCATTTTTCCCGACGAATCGGTTATAGTATGTGGAGTTTTCTTATGATAAAGACCGGCTACTTCTCTAACTTTTTTAAACATATTAAACGTATCATGTTTTTCATTCAACTTTTCTACTTCCTTGCATTTATCCTCTATCCATTTTTGTTTAGCCACCTTTATTTTTTGTTTAATTAGTTCCTGTTTTGTTTTTTGTTTTTTGTTTAATCACTATCGCTACTAAGATTTTTAAAATTTTCTTCCTAGTAATGGTTTTACTTTACACTGACCTGTCTATAATCTATAGAAAAAAGCTTCCATCCAAACTACTAATAAAATCACTGTGTTTGATCTCATCACACACAAATATACCCGTATCTTTTTTTCATCGTGATAAATAAGCACTTGATGGCGGTAAAATCAAAACTAAACGTTGAAGAATTAAAGAACTACATAACGCTAATACCCCGGTAATTACTAATATAAATCAAGTGTCTCTTCAGATAAGAAAGTCAAAATATTTTATGTGCCAATTCAGTGGGGCTCAAGTGGACAGGCCCTTTCTTCTGTTTAGCATTATGAAGTGTCAAAATAGTGCTTTTAAACGGATGAGTTATGCGACTCTTTAAGCTGAGGGTAATCTTCTTTAGGCGACTTTTTTGAACAGAATTGTCGGCCGATTTCTGGGCTTCTAAGAGAAATGCCGACACTACGATGGGTAGATAAGAATTTTATGAATCGAAAACTAGAATACATAGACCAAAGGATATAATTGTGTACTTATGACTGCGCCACAATAATTTTATAATGATAAATGTACAGAGACGCTCTATACACAAAAGTGTATAGTTGAAAATAAGTAGTGCAACTGCTACAAATAAAAACCGTAAAAATGTTCAACTTATTATAGTCTTTAACTATCAAAAACGTCTACTCAAAATACTCCAAGATAAGATCTAAATTTTGGATATAAAGATAAAGAGATAACAAAAAAGCAAGAAAGCTATGTGAAAAGTTATGAAAAACTATCTTTAATGCATGAAAATATTTAATTATAATTAACTACAATTTGGTTCCTGTATGTATGTATCCTATATTATGTTAATAATCTATAAAGATGACTAAAGTAGGTATAACTAAATCATACGGCTCACACTCCCTATAATGGGAAAACTCACTCATCACAAATATCTACGCTATCAAAAGGATTAAGGTCTGGTGGGACAAGTACTAAGACAATCGGAACATGGATTGCCTACCTCTCAGTACTTGAATGCTATGCTGGAACAACGTTGTAATCGCCAATACTTTCATATGTGGATTTTTCATGAAAGAACGTTCTGTATGTGCAAAATAATGTACTGCTGACTGTGTGAAATATTATAAGACTTAACTTGCCCGCTTTGGTAGTTTGATTGCAAAATTTTAAATCGTTATGATTTCCTTATTAAGGCAAAAGTTGCCGTAATTCCTGACGGGACTAAGGCCTAAACTATTTCATCGGGTGTGTTTGCTGATAATCGTCGGTAATCGAATTTATTGTAACAGCACTGTTGCCGGTGGACGTTTGTCGATGAGCACAATGATTCGTGTTTAGTGTTTATCATTATTGTTTATACTGTTTCTGCGGAATTTTATTTGTGAATCAGAATGCAAGATGATGTCTAAATTAGTGAATATGAAGACAGCGATTCTGATGACGATAATGAAATAAGAGATGTTGGTCCATCTGCAGCTGAAAAAAGTGAATTAGTTAAAAATGATGTTGGTGGGATTGAAGAATCAGGACTAGGAGAAGCTGTCGTTGAAGACGAACTAAATGAAAGCGTTGAACCTCTTGAAGCTAACCGGAAATGGCATAAGAAAGATGTCATCGAAAATATTCAAAGTTACCACTCAGAAGAAGGAGCAGTTACTTACCAGAGTTCGCAGGATGCACAACACCTAAAGTTGTTTTTGTTAGACTACTCGGAGATATTGTGGAGAAGATTACCTATCAAAGTAATTTATATACAGTGAAGAAGAACAAGATACTGAATATAAAGGAAAGTGAATTACTGGCCTTTATAGGGCTGAACTTTCTAATGGGGTACCATCAACTTCCCTCGTGGAAAAAGTACTGGAATACTTCACAAGACTTACATGTGTCTCTTGTTTCGAAAACCATGTCAAGAAAACCGTTTCGAGATGATATTAGCAAGTCTACGTGTCAACGATAACCAGCAAATTTCCAATGACAATAAAGATAAGGCACTTAAAATTCGACCGATGATAGATACTCTAAACAGACAAATTACAACATAATATTAGGGCACAAGAAAACTTAGTGTGGATGAACGTATGATCATTTTTAAAGGACGAAGTAGCTTGAAACAATATAATCCGAAAAAGCTTATCAAAAAAAGCTACAAATTATGGTCTATTGCAGACCAAAATGGTTTTATGTAACAGTTTGACTTATATCAAGGCAAAAACGAAAAATTGCAGATCGAATTCGAGAACTATGGTTTAGGAGAAAGAGTAGTCCCATCATTAACCAAGATGTACTGGAATCAAGGAAGAATTATTTATTTTGATAATTTCTTTACGAGCGTAAAATTACTCAAAAGACTAAAACTAGAAAATATTATTGCATGTGGTACAATTCGTAAGAACAAGAAGGACTTGCCCCAAAATTTAAAAGTAAGGAAATTGTAAATTGGAATTGGAATTGGAAAAAGTAAAACATTTAGTTTCCAGAAAACAAAGAGATGGTTCGAGTTTAAACTTACCATGACCCAGCGTTGTGGAAGACTACAACAAAAATATGGGCGGCGTTGATCTTGCCCACCAACTACGTAGTTCATATTGTGTAGATAGAAAATCACGTAAATGGTGTCACCGTTTATTCTGGGGCATGTTGGACATTGCCTTTGTCAATTTATATATTATATACAATGAATTATTCGAAATAATCAACCAGCTGGAGGCAAGAAGATCGGTTGCTATGGGACTTTTAACATACGCCACTGAAGCAAAGAAGCGAGGCTCCCGAAGTTTGGAGTCATCTACACCTAACAAAAGGAGGAAGTGTAATTACAGCGCGTTGGATGACGTCAGATTGGGAAATTTGGGAAAACACTGGCCTGTTTTTACCACCAATAGGGGAAGATGTAAATATTTGCAATTGTCTAAACCTCATTGTGTTCATTTTGTGGTGCCTATTTGTGTTGAAATTCAAATAAAAGCTGTTTTGCGATGTACCACGGCCTTCCTACTTCGTGAAAAGTAATCATTTATAAAAAATAATAAAAGCTTTGATTTTTAGCATTTTTTTTATACCAACAGAAATCGCTATCTCCTGACAGAATCTCCTATCCTAATTCCTGACGGGACTTGTAAGTCCCATCTCTCTGAAAACAGTCCTTGTAGCAAAAAAATTAAAAAAATATAAATTATGCTTAAGCTATCTTATTAAATCGATATATTATGTAAAAAAATATGTTTTTTTTTTGAAAAATCTTAATTTGGACAAAAAAAGGTTAAAATATAATATTTTGCTTATTAAATAATATCTTAAAATTACAGTAACCAATATATTTAACAATTTTGCGAAATTAATCGTATTATTAATTATATTAATATGCAATTAATATTTTTAGTACCTACTACTAATTAAGCATATCGTTCAATAACAAAATATGATTGACTCAGTAGATTGACATGTCAGTTAGTAGTTCAGATTTCTTTCCTAGAGAAAGAAAATTTCAAGAAATTGGATAAAAAGTGCTCTAGATAGAGCACAATGGAGAAAAAAGAGGAAAGCCTAGGTCCAGCAGTACACGTAAAGGGCTGTGTGATAATGATAATGATGATAGTGAAAGATCTGGATATGTATAAAAACAAAGAAAAGAACACAACAAAAAAGCAAATACGTTTATGTTTTAATCATAAAGTATACGAAAACAGCCATCTTTATATTATTGTTTAATCATGCAATATTCTACAAATAAAAGAAGAAGAGCAAATTCCATTATTTATTAGACGACGCGACGATGAAAAACATTTTGTTGTGTATCGGCAGCCCAAGCTAAACAGCGATCGGCGATAACGCTGACTGGCAATGATTCATCTGACAAGGCATTTTCTCGATAATTACTTTCATTAATTAAACACCGGTCTTCAAATAACCCCGTGATTAATTAACCGCCGCTGCAGTGGCTATTGTTTTCTTCTTCGATTAAGAAAATAACCGATTAGGAAATTAGTTCTGTGGGTTTTGGATCGCTTACACGCTTTTATGTTGCTATAAGATATACAAGTTGAATATTTTCAATATATACAGTTGAATACTTACAATTTTACAGTTGTAACTAAAAATTTAAAGTTCCCATTTAATCCTAAATCAGTAAAATCGTTTATATGAACAGGTAATGATCGCCAGAGGAGTTCAAATGAGATTGTTTCCGCTCTTTAGTACACATTGACAAACTTTAATTTTGATGAAGAAGTAGAGAAAGTGAGTTTAGTGGCTAATAGCTGTGGGGCCAGAATAAGAATATCACAATGGTTGGAATGGTTCAATACTGGCGACAATGCTGTGCTACACTTCATATAAAGTGATAGAACTCGTAATTGATCATTCTTTTCTTCCTTCTAATCGAGTGTTTGCTCAAATGGAAAGAAAAATTTTAAAATGTGCCACCAAAATTGATCCAGAAACGTATATTAATTTTATTAAAGATTATTCTACAGTGCTGAAGATTGAAGAAGAGTTTGTCAATGTGTAATAAACAGGATTATTGAAACTCTTCCGATCATTATCTGTCCATATAACCGATTTTACTGATTCAGGATTAAGTGGGAACTTTAAACTTTAATCCAAAGTAAGCTCTGTTCGCCAGGCATATTCTCAGTAGTAATATCTCTAGGACATTGATAACAGACGAGATAATTTCATGACAATCGAAAGCTCGTTCCTTAGTAACAGCACTAAGCCGAAGGCTGAGTGCTGTTACCCAGCAACGAGCTTGAGAAATTTGTCATGAAATTATGAGGTATTCATCAATGTCCGAGGGATATTCGGCGGATAATTTTTCGAAAAAAGAAATCATAACTCAACATAACGAAACATTTATTATTATTTATTAAAAGTACAGTTAGTGAAATTATAATTATTAAAATTTAAGTTAACATTAGATTCGTTGCTGTTCTCTACTATAGAAGATCTATTACCACGCATAATATTTATAATCTTGTTGTGGTGTTCTTGATCGAGATTCAAGTATGGTTTTATAGAATACTGATTGTCATGACCAGTAATTTTTAGCAATTGTTGTTCTTCTACACCACTTTTTGCTAATTCGCTAGCAGCAGTTGATCTATTCGAGTGATTTGTTATTGTTATCTTTTTGAAGTTGTCAAACTCGATCGTGTTGTCATAGGGATTGAAAATTGCACTGAATGCAATTATCAGTCTAATGTTGACATGATTGGGTGAAATTGTTCCACATGACACAAAATGACGAAATTTGAATGGTTGTTAGGACAGTCGAAAAATTATCCTCTTAATTTCTACGTTTACTAGGTTGCTCTTATTTAGTTGTGTTTCAAGATATATAAACTCCGAGATCCATTTGAATGTGTGTGCTTCTGTCACTAGAACTTGTGGTGCCTCTATTTGTGTGCTGTTCGTGACCTTCATGTATTTTGTTTTAGAAACGTTGACCTGCAGTCCCATTGTCTTCGCGACTTTTTCTAATGTTTCAAAAGCCTGTATCAGGTCTCTTTTTGTGCGTGTTACTATGTCAATGTCATCTGCGTAGGGCAATATCTGTACACTTCTATTGATGGTCGTACCTCTGGTTGTTATGCCCGATTTCTCTATGGCTTTTCTAGCGCGATGTTTGTATCACAGGCGAACCGTTTTATAAAAATGTGCATTCTAAGAAAAGAGCATCTGCAAGAAAGGAAAGAATATTACTCAAATCCAGTTACAACCACCGAGTATCGGGAAACGTTTAAAACCAGATAAAATAAAAAGCATGTCAACTTTGTTAACGAAACACTATGGGGTGCAATGGGCAGGTGATGAACGTCTTCATTTCTTCACAAAAGCTTTTAACTATTTGGAAAACACTAACCAGGCGGAAAATCGTGCTGAGGGTACGAAAGATCATCCTGAAGAAGCAGATGAGGAAAGCATGATTAATTCATCTAATACTGAAGATATTAACTTAATAATTTAATTTTTGTTCACGCACGAGACTATCAATGTTATAAGAAATACAAAATCAGTTCAGGTTAATTTAAATGCATAAGCAGACATGTGCAAATCTCACTTGCAAAACAAGATTTTACTAACAAGTCTAATATATGTTTTGTTTAGTAATAAATATTTTATCAAAGATAAAAAATTTTGGTTAAAAAGCGATGTTCATTTGTATCAAATTACGATTTTGGTAGGTTTTTGTTTTTTGATTTACTTAAAACAATTGAACAGCTGCTTTCAGAAAGGGCCTGAATTAGTTTTTTGGGTTTTTGTGTTAAAGAGTCGTTTCATTCACTATGATCGTAGACATATTGTTTGTAGTAGAAAGGGACCTGATTTATTTTATTACAATAGAGAAATCGTATGGCGTTCTTTTCGTTTATTACAGAAAATGATCCAAGTCAGTGACAGATACTTTTCTACACTAAAGTGGCAAGTTTGCAAACCTGAATACTCCACCTTAGGAAGTTAATTATTGTTAATTAGAGGCAATATTGGTTAATTTGAAAACATTTTAGTTTTTTTCAAGAATGAGTGATAGTGACAATGACAGGCATTCACTATGCCTGAAACAGAAACGGAGAAAATGTGTTGTTAATGTAGAACAATATAAAAGAAACGTTGTAAAAACGTGCTCGTATTTCTGGACAAGAATACATTGATTATTGTGGGAAACCAAACAAGCGAAAAGGACCAGATCACCTTGCAGGTAAAATTCTTTACAATGTAATATTCAGTGCTTGTCAGAGCTAGTGTTTTTTTCACAGAAAGTGTTTGTACAATTTTATAATGATCACTAACCTCTAAACCACAGCTAAACTACTATTTAGTCCTTATAACCAAATAAGTATTTTCTTCTTCTGTTGTAGGTGCCACAAAAAATGCTGTACACAATTTGACGATGTTGAAAAAGGCAATATTTTTAGTGTGTTGTATAGTATGAATTCTAAAAACGAATGAGACATTTACTTGCAGAGAATGATGGACACAGAAGTTAAACAGCATCGAGCTCGTCGACCAGGTGCTACATTGAAGGAACACTCATTCAAATATCATGTCCTTCTGGCAGATAGGAAAGTACCGGTTTGTAGGGAGGATTCTTTAGGCTTTACGACGTAAGTGACAATCGTATCCGTCGCATTAGAATATTTCTCTTGGCTGGACAAACGCCACAAGGTTTACGAGAAAAAAACAGAAGTGGTAATAAAATACGTGACAGTGAAACTGCCAAAGTACAATCATATTAGTTTCTTTCCAACCAAAGAACGGCATTATAAAGATGTTTTGTACCTAAGTGAATGTTTGTCGATTCAAAAAATACATGAACTATTCCGTGAAACTTATCCTGAAAGTAATATTAAGTATAGTTTTTATCAATAAACGTATCAAAGACCCTAGACTTATCAAACTGCAAAAAAGGTTTATGCAGTAGAACTAATGGTACAGAAACGTCGGGCCAACGATTTTATTCATTATTGATGAATTCTAAAGAATTATCAAAACAAAATGCCAACATTTTGGGTTTGATTTTTGATTTTAAATGTAGATTTACCAAAAGTTCCAGTGCAAGAGGTGTACTACCTTCGACAATTGGCTGTGAACAATTTTTATGTTTACAATTTAAAAACTGATAATGCTCAGTTTTACTTATATCACAAAGGCCAAGCAAAAAAAGAAGCAATTGATGTAGCTTTCTTTTCTTGTAGATTACATTGAAGAAAATGTTCCAGATTCAGTAACTGAACTTCATTTATTTTCTGACACTTGTCCGGGTCATAATAAAAATCATACTTTGATTCGGGTCCTCTTAACTCTTACTATAAATGGCTGATTCAAAACAATTAAACATTTCTTCCCACTTAGAGGGCATTCATACTTGTCCTGTGATAGAAAATTTAGTATTATAAAACGCCCTATAAGACATTGCAGCCGAGTATAATATAGACGATATATCAGCTGAGTGAATTGATCTGCTCTGCTAACCGCAAATCTAAAAATACCATCAAACTCATAGACACAGGAAGTATAATCGATTTTGATAATTGGTGTCCTAATGTATACAAGAAGAGAGTCTTTTCAACTGAGAGTGCTGCTCAGCGAGAATATTTCAATACAGCAAAGTATCACTACTTTGAATATTCTTCTGACAACAAGGGCAATATTAAAACATCGGAGTTTGTTCATACACTGAATGCTGATGATCATGCTGCTTACTACGATAGTAATTTCAATGTTGGTAAAGTTGACCCACAAACTATTCAGCTTCCTAAAGCACAAGCTTATACTTCTCGAATACTACCATTAAAGAAAGAAAAAATTGAGGACCTTAAGAAAGCTGTAGAGTACGTTCCCCATGAATTTGAAGATTTCTATGTAGATATAATAAATTTTTCAGAGCAAAATCATTAGAATATGAGTGTTGATAGTAACTTTTAGCAATGTTTAGTGTTTTAGCAATATATGCTGTAATGTGTTATAATGTGGATCATGAAACTAAATTTTTTAATGGAGTGAGTCTGTAATTTTATTGCAGAAAAGTACATGAAAAAACACAAATTTATAATTTTTTTATAAATGAACAAGTTTATTAAATTATAAATTATTAGTTCTAATCTACTTGTACAGATGTAGTTGACTTGACTTTATAAAAAATCATTATGGCACAAAACTAAGGATTGTCATTTCCAGACAGTTTTTTGCATATTTTTCGAAAGTTAATTAAATGACTCAAGTCCTTTTCTGAAATAAGCTGTTGAACTAATAGGTCAAATGTCTGGTTTTGCATTTATACGCTTCATATACTTTATAAGGACATGACAACACTGCCTACGCAATATTTTGTTCTGTGAAACTTGATTGACAGCTGGATTTGAGGCTATCTTCACCTGAACCAAATTTGCAAAATGGTTCAAATATGATGCTGATATTAAAGTTGAATTAGTTTTACTATTTTGTATGTGATAATGCTTTAAGCTCGCTATAGCTATTCAGACATCGAGATTCACAGTACTTACACCTTCACTAAACAATATTAAACCAGCCTCTTCTAAACGAATACAAGAATAATAGTCCGTTAGGTAATAGCCAAGACAAATTGCCACGTTTAAAATTAGTCCGAGCAGCTGAGTGTACCCAGTGACTTTTTAAATATAAAGTCGTAAGAAAAGGATATTTCTTTCGGCACTTCGGTTCAATGTCTAGGAGCATGTGTCGTCACCGAATATCTGTGGCGCGTTATTAAATGCTGGTAACGCATTAACACGAAATAATGTTTTTGTTTGTTATTAATCAGATTTATTACGGCTGGGCCGTTCGGGAATAGCTGGGATGCTTTGCTTCGAGTTATTGTATCTATATTACCAGTAGCGGTACCTAAAATACTGATATATGCATCTTATTGATACTGTAAATAATAAATTGACCATAATGTATATGGTACAATATGTACTTACTTTTAGACTTAACCGTTAGAGGTCGAATCTTATTTTAAAGTATTTATGCTTGAAGTGTCCATATAGAGCACACATTTCATATAACCGGTAATATCGCCATCAGTATTATTACGTATTTCTTTGTATTTTTTATGGTGAAACTCTTAAGGTATTGGAATTATATAAACATAAACAGATAATTCCACTGGAATCCGCCGACCACAGTCCATCTGATCAAAAGGTATAATTAGGCCTGCACTTGTTTATAATAAATTAATAATAAGTTGAGCATTTAAGAAGTTAATTGTTAATTTTATTCAGAGCGTTTTTTATAGTTAGGCAACAAGTATATTGTAAACGAAGTGTTCATGAAAATAAATTTTTAATTGGCGCAGTCAGTAGGATTCCTAAAGGTTAAACAAACTCCTGAGAGCTATTTATAAGAAAATTACTGAGAAAAAGCAGATCAACCTTTGGTTTCTACCATTTGTTTGGTGAATCTACGTACCATCACAAAAAGTAATTCACTGAGAAATTTTATATTCCTTTCTTACTTTCCTTTTACTGTTTATTCTTTTTATTTAGTACAAAATAACTAAGTTTTTGCCGAAAAAAAAAAATATTTTCTTTATACTCTTGTTACAGATTTCTAATTTTTGAAAACCTTATTTTACAGAGTAGATTATTTTAAGCTATATTATATTGTATTTTTGAAAATAAAGTTTTTGAAAACGAAACTTCCACAAAAATAAATTTAATTTTGGACATACCAGATGGTTGTAAAGACGAAAAGCTATTAAATGATGGTATTTTCCCTATTATATTAGCCTCAGAGGCAATATATGAAGTTGATATAATAGATAATAATGAATAAGATATTATTATCCCAGAAACTGATTTACAAATCAGTTCGGATAGCGAAGATAATATTTCTTTGGACGAATTACGACGTAATCTAATAAAGAGTAGAAATAAAAATCATCCAACTTGGAAAAAATGAAATTTGGTAACATCAAATGATGATATTAGATTTCTTGATTCTACTGACCTGCAGCCTGAGTTGCAATACGTTGCACAAATGAGATGGTCAAAGATATAGTTTACCAAGCTATAACTATTCAGTGGAAAAAGACCTCAAAAACCTGTTAAACATTCTGAAAATGAGCTAGAACAGTTCTTAGGAACTTGTATTTATATGTCAATAGTGCAATTGCCAAACGCTAGAAGTTATTGGAACTCCAGTCTAAATCAACGATTGATCTCAGATGTTGTGTCATGGAATAGATGGAAAGAAATGAAACGTTTTTTACATTTTGCGAACAATAACGATGTTATTGCTGCCGGTAATTCTGGTCATGATAAAATCCGACTGCTACTAAATAAACTAAGGAATCAGTTACTCAGTTCCGAAAGAGAAATTTTTAGCCATACATAAGCAGACAATTCCAACAAAGGCACGTTCATCTATCTATCTATGTAAGAATTTTTACAGCTGTCGCCGCCTTTCTCCTTTCAGCCAACGTCTCCAGTCCTTTCTGTTCTTCCATTCTCGATCTCTAAGGTCTCGTCTTTCCATGGCCTCGTCCACTTCATCCCTCCATGATCTTCGGAGTCTACCTCTTTTCCTCCTTGCTATAGGGTTCCAATCCGAAATCTTTGCTATCTACCTTGTATGATTTGTTCTTCTCACACATCCATACCAAAATTAAACGATTTTTATTCGATGTAGCTGAGTATGTCTTGTTCTACTGCCATTCTTCGTTTTATCTCCTCATTTCTGATACGATCTATTTTTGTCACTCTGCAGCTTCTTCTCATGAACTCCATTTCGGTTGCTGTGATTTTGGACCTGTTTCGTTTATTTATTACCCAATTCTTTGCTCCATATGTCATTATACTGCGTACAAAGATGTTATAAATTCTCTTCTTTGTATTCTTCTCTGTAAGACAGATTACGTTCATCTACAAAGTAATATAACCCAGAAAAACCCCACAAATAGGAATATAAGGCGTTTGGTCTTAGTGGTGTCAGCGGATTTTTCTACGATTATGAAATTTTTGTAGGAAGTCAAACTAATGTTGTACCCGATGCTTTTCCTGATTTAGGGATAAGTTCAAATGGGGTTATTCGGCTAATTGCATTGCCATTGCAAATTTATCTAACAAAACAGTGTATGTTACCACTAGGAACAGTAAACAAAATACCAAACAGTAATATCCCAAAAGAGGCTGAATTAAAAAGGACAGCCTAGGAGCTATGGTAGAGAAAGTCGCCACAATTGATGGTACAAAAATATCTGTTGTTACATGGTATGACAACAAATTAGTAAATATTTTGTCAACATGCTGGAAGTATGCCAACAATTGAAGTTAAACGGTTTTCGAAAAAGGATGACACATATAATGGTTCCATGTCCAAAAGCTGTAACGATCTACAACAAGTATATGGGGGGAATAAATCTCCTGGATTCAATGTTGTGATGTTATAGGATCAAAAAATGGTACATGCCTATATTTTCCTATATTATTGATCTGATG
Organism: Diabrotica balteata; assembly: GCA_918026665.1. Classification (NCBI taxonomy): domain Eukaryota; kingdom Metazoa; phylum Arthropoda; class Insecta; order Coleoptera; family Chrysomelidae; genus Diabrotica; species Diabrotica balteata. The sequence continues at coordinate 1,411,529 of OU898280.1, forward strand.
ACTGTCAATGCGTGGATTCTTTGAAAAAGAAGTGACAATGAGCATAATAATTTAGCTCAGGCAGATTTCAAAATGGCAGCAGCAGAGTGTTTATGCAAAGCTAATAAAGTTGGTTTTACTACAAAAAGGGGTCGTCCGTGTGGAGCTATGGAAAACTTACAAAACAAGTAAAGAAGGGGTCCAGAAACCGAAATTTCAATGCAAGAGGTACAAACAACTGATTATGGCCATCTTCCATTATGGTGTTCTTCTTCTTCTTCAAGTTCCACTCCTATCGGAGATTGGAAATCATTCTGGCAATTATAATTTTATTGGTTACTCGCCTGAATAGTTCAATTGAACTGCATCCATACCACTCACGGAGATTGCGTAGCCACGAGATTTTACGTCTTTCTACGCCTCTTCTACCTTTGATTTTACCCTGCATTATATTCCTTAGTAGTTCGTACTTTTCACCTCTCATGATGTGCCCTAAGTATTCCAATTTCCTGATCTTTATGGAATTTAAAACTTCGCATTGTTTTCCTAGTTGTTCGAGAACTTGTTCGTTTGTTTTGCGATCCATCCATGATATTTTCAAAATGCGTCGGTAACACCACATTTCGAATGCTTCTAGGTTTTTAATGTTGGATTTTTTAAGTGCCCAAGCTTCAACTCCATACAATAGGGTATAGAAAATATAACATCGAAGCATTCTTATCCGGAGAGATATATTGATATCGCGATTACAAAAAAGTTTTCTCATTCTATTAAAAGTTGACCGCGCAATTTCAATGCGGCATCTTATTTCTTTTGTCTGATCAGTATCTTCTGTGATCCATGCTCCAAGGTATTTGTACGAAGATATTTGTTCAATTTCTGTATTGTCTAGTACTAGCTTAACTTTGATGTTTTGTGCTTTTGTAAATACCATGAACTTTGTTTTCTTCAAATTGATTTTTAGTCCATAATCGTTGCAATATATATTTAGTTGTTCAGCAAGATGTTGCAGTTCTTCTAGTGTTCCTGCCAAAAGGACGGTGTCGTCATCATGTCTTATGTTATTAAGTGGTTCACCGTTTATTATAAGGCCCTCACTGATCTTGGCAAGCGCTAATTCTGAGATGGCTTCACTGTATAAATTGAATAACAAGGGTGATAAAATACACCCTTGGCGGACCCCACGGCGAATCTGGATATCCTTGGTTAGTTCGTTTTCAACTTTCACTTTTGCTGTTTGATTCCAATAGAGGTTACAGATGATTCTAATGTCTCTACTGTCTATGTTTTTATTTAATAAAATTTCTTTAAGTCGACTATGTTGCACTCTGTCAAATGCCTTCTCAAAATCAATGAAACAGGCATATACTTCCTGATTAATATCTAAGCATCTCTGCGAAAGAACACTTATTGCAAACAGTGCATCTCGTGTTCTCAGTCCTTTCCTAAATCCCATTTGTGTATTACTTATGCCTTCATCTAATTTCTTATGTATTCTATTGTGAATTACTTTTAAAAACAATTTCAAGACATGACTCATTAAGGCTATGGTGCGATGTTCATTGCACTCCTTTGCATTGGCTTTTTTGGGAAGTAGTATGAATGTTGATTGGAGACATTCTTTAGGTATTATACCTGTTCTATATATGGTATTGAATAGATCCAAAAGAAGATCAATAGATTCAGTATTCACAATTTTAAGTAATTCGATAGGAACTTCATCAGGCCCGGGAGATTTACCATCTTTAGCTTGTTTCATTGCATATTCAATTTCTTCTCGTATAATGTCAGGCCCAGTATCATCCTTAAATTCTTTTGGTGCTTCTGTTCTCTCTTTGTCTTCAAATAATTGTGCTATATATTGTGTCCATCTCTGCATTTTTTGGTTTATATCTGTTATAAGTGCACCCCTTTCATCTCTTAGTTGCCTAGTTTGAAGTGTTTTTTCTCATTCCTGTTAATTCTCTAATTCTTTTATGCATGTTAAAAAAGTCATATTTTTTTCATTTTCATTTCATATATCAAAGTCATATTATGGTGTAGTGAAATGCAAAGATGTAAATATCCCGGTGGTTCAAAAAACTTCATAAAATGCGAGAAGTGTAATGTTTTTCTTTGCTTAAACAAAGATGGAAATTATTTTTTACAACATTCACACTGAATAATTATTAAAATTAGAAAGCAATAAACGTCATTTTGTTTAAATAATTATACTAGATGAATCTTGTTTTAATGCATAGTGTGCCATATGACACACAAAAAAAAATAAAGAAAACTAACCAAGTAGAATTTATTTTTTATGTTTTTACCCTAATCTTGAAGCCAAGTTTGTAATCATAGATTTTTTTATAAAAAACAAAAAAATCATGCAGTAAGGGGTTAAAATTAAAGAAGTAGTAAAATGTGTTCACATAAATTTGAGTGAGATTGAACGAGTAATAAGAATAAGCTTAGCACAGACTAGGAATGTAATGAACGAGTAAATATTTACAAATTCAGAAGGAACAACTGGTAATAAAAAATACCCACTTGATGATATGCAATATATAGGTACATTTTTCATATTTGCTTAAGTCTACTAATCATAAAGTTAGTGATTAGAATTTTGAATTGATCCACTGCTTCGGTAAATATTTTAGCTACTCACATTGTAAAAACACGGCCACCACCAAATTCCCTAATTCCATTTTTACGACCCATAAAATTTTCTAATTACTCCCATTCCCTTTTGGTGCTTTACTCACCGAAAACTTTAACGATCCCTCTGATTTTATAGCCCCCCTTCAGTTACGCTTGTGCACCGACGACTTTTTACATTTTTTCTCAAACCGCAAATATAGTTGGTCGAAAACGAGGCTGTGTTTTCTCCTATTGTTCGACACGAGTCAGTGATTCGAGTGATTAAGTCGTAATGTTTTTCATTCTTTTTATTAAGTTTCGAGTTTTTCGCTTCTTTTCGGCTAAGCAGCAAAGCTAAAAACATCCGGTGACCGATGGTTGGATGGTTGGCTTCTTCGAATTATTTTCATTACAATAATCTGTTGGTGTTGCTTAATAAATTGGTCGGAGGCGTAATTTGGGAACCTCAAGTCAATTTTGACGAAATTAGAAATATTGAAGTGCTTGTTTGTTAAGAAAACCTCTCAAGAGAGAGTTACCGCGTTACATTATTTTCTGTAACTGTTGCAGTATGTAATATATACTAAATTATGTTTTACATACATAATACAATTGCTTTTTCTGTATATACAGATTGAACCAAATTAAAACGGAACATACAATTTAATACATGTCTGTTTGAACTGCATTTGAAATAGTGGACCAATATAAAACTTGGACAAAAATAAATCCATACCTGGGTATAGACATTGTATAAAATATCATTCAACTATCTATCTCACAACAATGTTGTTTGAGTAAGACGGGTTTGTCTAAGGAAACGATAATAGTTCAGGAAATGAATCTCGAAAAAAGTTAAAACCTCGCAATTTTTTCGTCCTGCATGTATCCAGTTGAAATTTTAACAGAAGGTAGGTGATAGCCCAAGGATCAAAACCTATATCGAACCGAAGTGCGCTGAAGGGTTTTAGGGGTGAAAACTACCCCTAATTGTCAAAAATTATAAAATAACATATTAAACCTGAATATGGGTAAGATTTGGTTTGAATTAGTTAAATAATGATTATTTTATACTTTTGAATAGAGTTCCATCATATTTCAACCCTTAAAAAGCAACCCTTGTTAGAGGTTAATGTAAAAAAATTACTAATTCTAAAAAAATGATTTCGCCTTGGATCGATTTGGATAAAAATTTGGATTTAAGCTCAATTCACCCGCTGCTTTATAGTTTATGTCATGTCGACGAACCCTGATTGTTCTAAGGGGTGAAAACTACCCGTAATTGTCAAAAATTATAAAATAACATATTAAACCTGAATATGGGTAAAATTTGGTTTGAATTAATTAAATAATGATAGTTTTGTGCTTTTGAATAAAGTTCCATCATATTTCAACCCTTAAAAAGCGACCCTTATTAGAGATTAATATAAAAAAATTAGTAATGCGAAGAAAATGATTTCACCTTGGAACGATTTGCATAAAAATTTGGACTTAAGCTCAACTCACCCTCTGCTTTATAGTTTATGTCATGCCGATGAACCCTGATTGTTCTTAGGGATGAAAACTACCCCTAATTTTCAAAAATTGTAAAATAATATTATAAATCTTAAGATGAGTGAAATTTGGTTTGGATTAGTTAAATATTGATTTTTTTATACTTTAAAATACAAATTCATACATTTTCAACCCTTAAAAATCAATTGTTATGAGTGCTATAGGTAAAAACCATTTTTTGCCAAAATTTTGCAACTTTTCAACTTTTGAAAATCACCCTTTACAACATTGCAGTTTTTATAAACTAATTTATAAGATATAAATTGAAAAAAGTAGAATTAAATACAAAAAAATTTATCAACCTAAAAAGGCACCATATATTCTTATACATTTACATAAATAGTAGAAAATATTTACATTTTTAGGTAAAACAATTATAATATTAATTTTATTCGTCATCAATTACATCTTCATCGTGATCTATGTCATCCTCATCTTCAATTATTGGTGGACTATATTGCACCCTTCACCTGAGCACCCAGAACAAGTAGAGTTACAGTATAAACCAACTTTTCTGCACCCACATGAAACACCGCATCCTTTTTTGCATTGCCAAAAAATAATTTTCAAAAGTTCATCGAGTGCAGGTTGTTTGTTCATGCGTACGGGTAATAACAAACCATCTTTGGAATACCATCCCCAATCTGTTGCTCTAATATTTTCATTGCCAAGCCATAGACATATGAGCAGATGTTTTATTCTGTTGTATGGGATTTCAAAATAAGAACGCTTAAAATTTCGAATGTATACCGCCCCACTAGCTAATATACCGGTTTTGTAGATTATTATGCTCCGAAATGTACTGTACTATACTAATAGAATTTTCCGGAAAAAAATTCACTGGTTTTTTTAACGTATTTCTTTTAATTTTTAATGATAGAGTGTTTCTTCAAAAACGATTTGTAAAGGTTTTTAAGAGCTACAAGGATCTGTGAATTAAATCTTTTTGGAACCCTTGGTTTTTAAATGGGGTGAGTTTAAAGGGCTCGAAAAAGATGGTCCTTGATCGTAAATCGATGCTTTAAACGGCTATATCTCGCCAAATATTCATTGTACAACAAATCTAAATGAAGGATAATTTTAGTCATTAAAAAAGCTACAATTTGGTAATTTGTATTTTTTTCATATATTCAGTATTTTCGGGCATATTTAAAAAGAAGGGTAAAAAATATGAAATTGTAAATCGTTTCTCGCTTTAAGCTGTACTTTTTCTAACACAAAGCATTTTAAATGGGTCAAACTTCTTGGACGTATTAACAATACATGTACAAAGAGAATTTCAGAAGGGTAAAGATCGATTTTAATTATGGAGGAGGTTAGGGTGTTGTTTCGATTTTTTCGTAAAAAATGAGGTATTGACCTTATTTTCATCATAACTCACTCAATTTTTGAGCTAGAGACTTTTTTATGATAGGTCTATTTATGCTCTTTAAAAAAGGTTTTGTGAGTTTTCTTCCAAAAATGCATCATTTACCCGAAATTTGATTTTGAATCTTTCAAATTTGGCATTTGAAGAAAACCGCTGAACATTGATAGGCCGTATTTTCGGCTATAAAAGCTACAAATCGCGGATAACTTGAAAAATATCATTTTATAAAAAAAAATGTATAGCATATTTTTTGTTTAGAATCACTTTTTTAATCGAAACCTGTAGTTAAAACGTAAAAAAAATTTTCACCCCGGATATGGGGTGGCAACCACCCCCTAGGCTTTGGCGCACTTTGGTTCGATATATATTTTGATCCTTAGGCTATTACCTACCTTCTGTTAAATTTCAAGTCAATCCAGGGAGCACGAAAAAATTGCGAGCTGAAATGCTTCATTTCCTGGACTACAACTGGTTTGACAGCATAAATCGTAGATTTATGTGTAGCTTTCAATTTTTATGAGTTCAGAATCCAGCAGCCCGCTGAAGTATTGGATTTTTATAATATAATTATTTGACAATATTTTGTTGGCCAACCACCTACAGCAGAATTGAGCCGAAATACATTATATTCCTATGTTCCGAATTTATTTCGTTCAATCTGTATGTAAACTGGAATAAGTATATTCCAGTTTACAAAAATTTTAGTCATAAATACCCACCCTGGTTCGATGCTGATATCATTCACATCATCAAATTAAAAGCAAAGTTTAGGAAAAAGTTTAAACGATTCAAAAATCATTGTGATTTGCTTGAGTTTCAACGGTTAAGACACCTTGTCAAATCAAAAATCAGTTTGGCGTACAATGTATATGTCGAGAATATCCAAATTGCTTTATCCATCAACCCCAAGAAGTTTTGGTCGTACGTAAATTCGAGAAATAATAGTTCAAGAATTCCTGGTGTGATGAAATATAATGGCATTACTACCTCTGAGCCACAAAATATTGTGAATGTGTTTGCAGAATTTTTGAAGAGTATTTTTCTGTCATCAGATATTAATTTCAAGGCCAACTCTTCCTCAGTTAACGCAGATTACTTGTAATTTATTTTATCCTATTTTAGAGTCTGAGATAATTTTTGCTAGTAATAAATTGAAAGATAAACTGACGTGTAGACCTGATAATATTCCATCCTTTTTGGTTAAGGATTGCATAGGTGCCTTAACTGTGCCACTATTAAAAATTTTTAATTTATGTCTTCTTAACAAGGAATATCCGAGTCTCCGGAAGGAGTCAAAAGTGTGCCCAATATTTAAAACTGGTGAAATGGGTCAGGTAGAAAACTACAGACCAATTTCCATTTTATGCAATCTGTCGAAAGTCTTTGAAATAGTTTTGTATAATCGTATTTATTCACACACTCGTAATCAGCTGTCTCAATATCAACATGGTTTTGTGTCCAATTGGTCCATTGTAACAAACTTATTAACAGTCACACAATATATCTCAGCAGCCCTAGATAATAGAAGTCAAGTTGACGTCATATATACGGACTTTACGAAGGCGTTCGACAGAATTCACCATGGCGTATTACTTTCTAAATTATGTCTCTTTGGTCTTTCTGAGGATGCCGTGACTTTTATGAGGTCTTACTTGACAACTAAAACGCAGTTTGTTGCTTATAATGGTTACAAATAGGAAAAGTACCTAGCTTCTTCACAGGTTCCACAAGGTTCTAATCTAGATACATTATTGTTCTTGTTATTTATTAACGATCTGTGTGAATCAATTTCTGCACCATGTTTATGTTATGTCGATGATTTAAAGATTTATTCATTGATAAGCGACCTTAATGATTGTCATTTTCTGCAGAGTGAACTGAATCGTGTACATTAATGGTGTAATGCAATTCATATGAATCTTAATGCCAATAAGTGCAAAGTAGTTAGTTATTCTAGGAATCAGTCTAATATATACCATCCTTATATTATCGATGGCAATGAACTTGAACGTTTGAATAAAATTGAAGACCTTGGAGTTACATTTGATTATAAACTCACCTTTGTTGAACATGTTTAAAGGTTAAAGAAGCACTTAAATCTTATGGATTCATAATTAAAAATAGTCGAAATCTCACTAATACTAAGGCAATTAAATTACTTTATAACACTTTTGTTTCCATTCCCTCCAGCTAAACTTCTACACAACGCTGGGCCTGAACTTCCTGATGAGTATTTCGATATTCTGGAAACCTTCCCCATTTACTATCGCAGATAGACTGCGCGCCAAAAACGCTGATAAAGAGCCGTTCCTGCCGTATGGCTGGTAACCCCTGAAGTACCTTACACTGCATGCTAGGCAATTCCAACTTCTTCTTGTGCGTCCTATCGATTCTTATCGATCACACACACAAATAACCACCTTCTTTTCCCTCTTTTCTAACTTTTCCCTTTCTTTCCCTCTAAACAAGGTTAAAACTCAAGAGTGAGTCACACTTTTGTACGCCGTAAACTAGAATATGCCTCTGTCATTTGGTCACCTTTTTATGATGTACATATCCAAATTATAGAGCAGGTGCAACGCAAATTTTTAAAATTTTTGTCAGCAATAGTGAGTTGTGTAGCGGTTTGGACGTAGTATCAGTAGAATCTAGACGAATTAATGCCTCCCTAATATTCCTGTACAAGCTACTACATAATCTCATTGATTGCCCTGATATTCTTCGACAAATAAATTTTAACGTTCCATCTTATCCAGTGAGAAATTCGATTATGTTCAGAAATACACAAGCTAGAACTAAACTTATGTTAAATTCTCCACTATTTCTCATGTGCAACTATTATAATTCGTTAAGTGCTTACTGCAGTTAAAAGCAGCTTACTAGTTAAAATGGCTGAGATCTACCTAGGTGATGGAGTTGTTTCTTTATGTTAAGGTAAAATACTCGAAAAATGTGTTATTTAGTTAGTGTCTATGAATTGTTAATATTATATTTAACATTAGTATTGTATTTTTTCCTACAAATGGATTCTGTTGAACAATAAACGCTATTATTATTATTACTGATTGTATCGTTATACTCCGTTTGAAAACTGTTGATAATAGAGTTTTCATAACACCACTAACAAAGCTTTTATGCATTGAACAATTCTATATAGAGACCATTGTAATCTTATAGATTTTTGACCTTTATCAACGCTACCAGATATAAAGCCGCTAATAACGAAAGCTTCGAACATTGCCTTACAAACCTTACAGGAAATGACCAGACGTTATAGAAGGCAACTAAAAAGCTTAAAAAACCATACACAACTGTTCCTTCCATCCGTAAAGCAAATAGCGAATGGGCCTGTTCCAACAAAGAAAAGGCGGACATCTTTGCTGAACATCTTACAAACATATTTCAAACAGAGCTAGAAGACCCTGATGAAGAAGTGGAAGAACTAATTATCGCAGTATGTAAAGGGTCTCTTCCAATTAAAAGTTTTATTCCTATAGAGGTCAGGAAAGAAATAAACAAACTCAACTAACGAAAGACCCCAGGTTATGATTTAATCTCGGCACAAGTACTAAAACAACTTCCTCGCAAGACCATTACTTTGCTAATAGCTATATTTAACCGCATGCTAAGCTTATCATACTTTCCAAAAATATGGAAATTGGCTGAAGTCACTTTGATCCTCAAGCCAGGAAAAGAGCCCAATTAAGTAACATCTTATCGACCCATCAGCTTACTCCCAACCGTAAGCAAAGTTTTTGAAAGATTGCTGCTACAAAGTATATATGCACATTATGAATTCCTAATATTATTTGCAAAACATCAGTTTGGTTTTCGAGAAAATTACTCCACTACCCAACAAGTTTATCGAATGATAAATGAAATATCAAAAAGTTTTTGAAGAAACGAAATATTGTAATGCTGTATTTCTAGACATCTCACAAGCGTTTGACAAATCTGGCACAGAAGTTTGCTTTAAAAAGTAAACATAGCACTATCCAGTAACTATTTCCTCCTACTTAAATCCTACTTATGAAATAAATATTTCTCTGTAAAATTCAAAGACCAACAATCCAAGTGTCCTATCAACTCCGGAGTCCCGTAGGATAGTGTCCTATGGCCGCTCTGCTTTTCTTACTCTACACAGCCGATATACCAGAGACTAACAATACTGCAATCGCTTCCTTTGCTGACGACGTAGCAATACTAGCTGTAAATGAAGATCCCATACAAGCCTCACAAAACCTGCAACATCATCTGAACATACTCAGCCATTGGTATATAAAATGGAAAACAAAAGTAAATAAAACAAAATCAACTCAAACATTTACCAACCCTCACATCATATGCCCACTTGTAAGGATGGAAAATGTAAGAATAGCAACAGTAACAGATGCTAAATACCTTGGCCTCCATTTTGACCAACGTCTCACTTGGAAGAAACATATCCAGACCAAAAGAAGGCAGCTCGACTTAAAATTCCGGTCACAACAACAGTAAAAAAAACAACAGTCATAATAGAACAACAGAGATAGAGACTTACAATAAAAGATTATTAAACTAAGGAAAATAAAAATAATATAATGGAAGTATTTTACTTTTCGCATAATGTTATCTTACAATATTTATGTTTTTAAATCGTACAAGTGTTTTAAGTCTTTGCTAACTAATAACAATAACGATGTAAACTACAACATCAAACTCTTCTTCTACCACAACATCTCGCACAGAAATTTTAAAAGACAATGCGGCACATAAACAACGATTTCTGTCGCATTCTAGCAGAATTAGGAATTTATGACACTCACTTTGTTTCGCTTTATCTCTGGAGGGCAGACTGGTACCGCCAAAGCATCTTCAAACAACAATTAATGGTTTCTGGGACGGTTTTTTGCTCGTCAAAGTGTTTGATTTGTATTATTAGGTTGTAGTTGTAATTAGAACATGTGGTTTTTAAGTGTTACAGCTATATTTTTTAAAATCATTAAATCTCTATGGAAGTAATTATGATTATGGGGCAGAAAGTTCATAAAATATTACTTTTTTTGTTGATAGGTATATAAGAAATTGTTCAGTAATAACGTAATTAAAATTAACTATACTAGGATCTATTGACATTTTGTAATAAAAATGGACACATGACTTTCTTTTTCTCGAAAGCATTTGTCTTAAAAAAGAAAAAATAAAATCTAAGTGTACAGAAAAATTTTAAGGGGGGTGTGCAGCCCTAAATCCCCCCTAACTTTTGAGTACGTTCAAATCAAATGAACTTTGTGGCATCATTAGTTTAACACATTATTTTAAAAAAATTTTGCCTCATCACTTTTTTCAAAAAACAGTTTTTATTTAGTTACGGCCCTTTTCATTAACCTTTAAAAATATAGGTGCAACTAAATAAATGGCTTAAATGAATTAACCAGTACAAATGTCTATAACCTCTATAAATATGATATTACAATAAATGTTCAAAATGACCGCATTTTCTTCAATACACATTCGGTATCGTTTTAATAAGGAAAACCGAATGCGCTGAAAAATCATATTTTTCTGACGATTTGCAGCTTCAATTATTCTAACCCTCAATTGTTGTTCGTCCTCTATTGTTACAGAATACACTTTCTCTTTCATAAACTTCCAAAAGGAAAAGTCCATGGGGTTAAGATCTGGACTTCTGGGTGGCCAAGAAATAGGTGTGTCACGACCCCTTCCAATCCACCGACCAGGATACTGCCTGTAAAGGTATTCCCGGACTTCATTATTGTAATGCGGTGGAGCTCCATCTTGTGGAAACCCATATTTTGCCTTGTAGCAATATTCACTTCTTCCAAATACTCTTGTAAATCGTTTGCCAAGAACTGCAAATAATTATCACCATTTAAATTGTCGGGAAGAAATACTGGGCCTATTAGATTGTTATCCACAATTCCTGCCCAAACATTAACTTGTGTTAACTGAAACTGGAGTTTCCAGCTGTTCTCCGTGTGTAGAGGTTTACTTTCCGGCTCTGGAACTCACTTCAACAATGTATGTTACCTGAAGTCATATTTAATTTAATACTGAACATCACAGTTTTTTAACAACAAGATGTATAATCTTTGTTTATATTGGAAACCATTTTTTAAAAGAACTTCATATGGCGTCGTAACGATCCTAGAATCATTCCCATTATGGAATCAGCTTAAAAACAAAACAAAAACAAAAACAAAATTCTTCAAAATACATGCTTCTTCGTCTTCTTCCTTGTCTTACGTCCCTATTTCTTTGTATCAAATCAGAGCCATTATCAATATTTTACGTCTAGATAAGCTGAAGGCCTAACTAACCTATTTTTTTTTAAATCAATATCTACATCTTTCACGAAATTTATGCAACACCATAGGTTTTTCTATTTTTGTTCTGATGAATTATTTCCATTTTGATCGCACTTTCAATAATTCAAAATTTCCAAGTGCGCAAATCCCAGTTCGTCTAGAAAGTATCCGGAAAAAAGCAGAATTATAATTTGACAGTATTTATTTCTATCACTTGAAATATAAAATTTCAACAAATAATTCATCTCATTTACTTATACGACCTCAATTTAAATTTAAACACTTAACTAAACCTCCAGGTACACCCGAAACTAGGTCAAGGACATAATTTTCGGTAATGGTATTCCAGGCCTCTAAAACTGACCGAATCGAACCTTTATCTCGTGGCGCTGCTCATTCCACTTCAATCTTCATCAGTCCCCATATGTTTTTAATGAGGCTAAGATCTGGAGATGCTGCTGGCCACGGAATTGTTGCCAATTCGTGTTCTTGCATTCAAGCTTGAGTATAAGTAGAAGTATGACATCTTGCATTATCTTGCTGAAAACGCCACCCCCCTGGATATAAAACATGAGCCGTTTCAAGAAGAAAACCATTTAGGATGTCCAATATTTCACACTATCAACAGTATCATTAACTATATAGAGAGGTGCAGCACCACGCTGAGATATTGCTCCCCAAACCATTATTTTAGTGGGAAATTTGGAAATTTGAACGGTAACATTTTCTCTTGATAGGACTTTTAGATGATTTGCACCAAGCTGGAAACAACTTTCATCGGATATAAACACATTACTAAAATTATCTTCTCGAAAACGTTGACAAAAATCTATTCTTCGTTGCCTTTGCAGAAGTGTCATTGTAGGAATTTTTTTTTGGATACCTTGATATGTAGCCTTGCCTTTTCAATGACATTTGGACAGTTTCTGGGCACATTTTGTTCTTCGTCGATTTCCAAATCTGTTCGCTGATTTTCGAAACCCTAGGCGCGAATTTTGTCGTCCTAAAGCCACTAAAGCATTTAAATTGTTTCCTCGACTCTGAGGCTGTCTACCCGAAATTGGTCTATGTCTCATATCTATGCCATTTTTATCCTTTTTATTGTCTCATGCACTGCACTTTTTCTGATTACAGTCAATTGCACTAATTTTTTAACGTTTCGGAAACCATTTCTATACAAATATTCCACCAATTTTCTTTTTTCTACTTGCGACATTATTTCACAAATCTATTTACAAACAACAATATTTGACAGGTGCTGTTGTCATACGATTTTGTCCATAACCTACTATCGGTACAACCTACTTGATGCATTACTTTTGTCTTAAAATGTTACAAAAAGGAAATCTATTAAAATAAAGAAAATATAAAATTCGGATACTTACTAGACGAACTATATTAATAGTAAATTTAGACTTAAACAATTTCCCGTATTATTAACACAAACCCAAGCGCTAACCTCCTCTTGTTATAATGTATTGGGACAGTTTAGGTAGTCTAATGATATCCGAAAGAATCACGTCAAATTTCCTTTTTACCTGGCCCGACAGATATGTCGAGATAACCCCTTTTACAAGTCCCAAACACACGGATTAGTTGAATGAATACCTTACAAGGCAATCTAGATATTTACGGTAGATTCCGGATAAGAATTATTCACGGATTCCCACTGCAGAGATGTACTCAGCAGGGAAAAATCGAAACAAAATATCAAAAGGTTTTTCCTTGCTGATTCTACCTTTATGTTAATAAACAATGGAAATATGATTTGCGCTTGGCACAAAAATGTTATTACAAATGTTTATAAGCTAAAAATTCGATTACTATCTGCTAAATACCTCCAGAGATCGAAGACCTTCAAAATAAATATGATCTGTTTACTATCCAAAGTTGGATTACTTAAGGCTGAAGACGAAGAAGAAATACCTCACTTTTTGGCAACTACAGTTGTTTAAGTAATCGCTTTTTGAGATAAACAAATTGAATAACTTACAAACTATTTGGTCGGTCCAATTCTCCAATAACTAGTTAATTGCCAAAATTTTAAGTAATTATATTATATGTCATTATCCCAAAAGTAAATTAAAAACTTTTTTAAGATCAACAAGAAAACCATTTCTTCTTATGATGTCCTGTCCAATTAGTGGATGTTGGCGACAATTCTGGCATACTCCTCTCGATTTTGTGTAACTCTAAAAAGTGCATGGGCATCAAGGTTTGTCCAATCCCTTATGTTTTTAAGCCATGAGTATTTCTTTCTTCCTATGCTTCGTTTTCCTTCTATCTTCCCTTCCACAATTAGCTTTAAGAACTGGTATTTGGAATTTCGAAACATATGACCCAGATAACCAGTTTTTCTTCTTTTTATTATTGGCAGCAATTTTCGTTCTCTGCCCATTCGATTTAATACTTCGACATTTGTTGTGTGATCTGTCCAGGGAATTTTAATTCCCCCCTGTGTAGGGCTAATGTCTCTTTCACATCTGTTGTATATTCTTGTGTGAATTACCTTCAAGACGAGTTTTACGACCTGGCTCAATAAGCTGATCATTCGGAATTGGTCGCAACTATTAGCGTTTGGCTTTTTTCGTATTGGTATAAAGGTTGATTGAAGCCAATCCTGTGGTAATTGACCGGACCCATAAATGTCATTAAAAGATCTACCAAGGCGTCTAAATTGTCTTTACTCAACATTGTTAAAACCTCTATGTATATGTCGTCTGGGTTTGGTGCTTTCCCCATTTGCTCTGTTTAATTGCCTTTACAACTTCTGACTTCAATATTTTGGGGGAGGGTTCAATTTTATATTCACTTTCAGAGTTTCTTCTAGTGTTGTCTGAGTATAATTGCTCTGTGTAGTTTCTCCAATGTTGAAGTAGATCTTTGGGATCAGTAATTAATTTATTGTCCTTCACAATGTTAAAACTGCAAGGTTTTGTATGACCTGTCACTTCTTTAATGAGTTTATATATGTTAAAGTGGTCATATTTTTCTTCAAATTCCTCAATTTCTGCACACCTGTCTAGCAACCACTGTTCTTTAGCTTTGCGACACTCTTTTCGTATTTGTCGGTTAATCTGCTAATATTTGGTCTTTGTTTTTAAATGATCTGCGGTCGTCCATCGTTGATAATATTTCGTCAGTCATCCAATTCTTCTTTTTGTACTTTTGGGAAGCGATCAGAGACTTGGTTGTTATGATAGTTTTTTTTTTACATATCTCTAAAATGTATACGAAACTTTTTATAGGGAAAACATGAATTTTTTATTTTTATGATCGATGATTTTGGGTAGGGACGTCGCTATATGAGAGAACTGAGGTGGATAGGGTATGTAATCCGTATGGAATAAAATGACCCAGCTAGAAAAATACTCCTTGATAGACCCATTGGTCAGAGAATAAAAGGAATACCCAGAACAAGGTTCCTTGATAACATCGATGACAACATGAGAAGTATGGGAGTACGTGCGTGGCGGAGAAAGGCGATGGATAGGGTCGACTGAAGAAAAATTTTTGAGGCCAGGATCCACGCAGGGTTGTTAAAGCCAAAATGTTGATGACATTTGACTAATGTTTACTCCTATAGTACACTAGTGGCCAAAATTCTGGAAACTTTTTTTTTTTAGCAAAACTCGTCTCATGATCATGATTTATATAGTTTACCATTACAATTACATTTTTATTTTATTGTTTTATATTCCTGCATAATATTTTATGTATTTCTCACTCTTTTTTTATTAACATCATTGTTTAATAAAATATGGAACCAGATTCAAGCGAAACGCAGAACATCCGAGATTTGTGAATGGCAACATTGGCAATACTGTATTGCGTCAGGGTTTTGCTAGTCAGTGAACAACCCAACTGGAAGCGGTTAGGCGGCCTTTAGTACAGTTTTGTGCAGCTTCTAGTGTTTATTAGTGACATCAGGTAGTTGTTACTAAGGTGATATTGTTTAATTGTCGGAGAGGAATTCATCAGCGTCGATTCAACGAAAATGGCAACCAGAAACCCAAAACGTGTTGATTGGTCGCCAGGAAAGAGAGCCAAAGCAATTGTCCTTCGAGAAAAAGGTTACACTTATCAAGAAATAGCAAACAAATTGGGTGGTGGCGCCACAAAATCAGGTATAATGAAAGTTTGCAAACGTGGAACCACAAAATTAGCAAAAAGATCTGGCAGAAAAGCCAAAGTTAGTCACTGCGATGTGCGTAGAATATGCCGACTTTGTTTAGAAGATCGTCGTAGATCCGCAAAAGATATTAACGATATTGTCAAATCAACTGGATTATAAATATTGGACGCACTATCAGAAGAAAGTTGTGTTAAAATGGATTGCGAGCACGAATTTCTAGAAAGAAGGCGTTCCTGAACAAAAAACAGAGGCAAAAACGTATTGATTGGGCTTTAGCACACAGAGGGTGGACAGAAGAACAATGGACTAAAGTAATTTGGAGTGATGAAACCAAAATCTCTGTCTTTGGAAATGACGAAGTGAAGTTTGTTCGCCGCCGACCGGGAGAAGACCTTTTGCCCCAGTGTACTACGGTCACTCTGAAGCATCCTGTGAGTGTCATGTTATGGGCTTGCATGACCACTAACGGAGTTGTCCAACAATGCATCTTCCAGCAGGATGGAGCGCCTTGTCATACGGCTAAGACTCCAATGGAATGGTTGAGAAACCATGATGTTACTGTTCTGCCTTGGCCTGGAAATAGTCCCGATCTAAATCCAATAGAAAATTTATGGTCAACGCCGAAACCCAAGCAACAAGAGAGAACTGATAGAAGCCATTATTCAAAACTGGTTTAAATTTATTACACCAGGAGATTTGGCTCGTTTGTCAACTTCACGCCTCGCAGAATTGAGTATGTCCTAAAAAACAAAGGTTATCCTACCAAATACTAATTTTGTTGATAATAATCATTGTAACATTTTTTAAACTCTAATGGCTGTTGTTTTATTTATTTTTAAATTTTTAGAGGATGTTTTCCCTTAAAATAGATGTTAAATATTAAGCAGAAGCATAAAACGATAAAATAAAATTATAGATAAACTTATAAATAATATAAGTCTTGTGAAAAAGAGGAATGCTGATAAAAAACTAAAAGTTTTGAAAAGTTTCCAGAATTTTGGCCTCTAGTGTAGAGCTGGAGTAGAGCAAAGCTTTTGAAATAATTCAGCTAAGAGGGGATTAGAAACATGGAAAGGCTTGGACTCAAATACACTCACCGTTAAAATTTTACATAGGCTGTAGTGAATCATGCAACTAATTGTTGGCGCCGTCCGTCCGAAGGTAAAAAATATCGAAAGACAAAAAAAATGTCTCCGATAGGTCAAAGATTCCACCAAAACGTGAATACATAAAAATAATAGTTTATCGATCTTACAGCTATTTAATAATTGCTCAAACCGCAAATCCAACTGAACAAAAATTATGACTAATTAACAATCTTTAAAATATGACATAATGCTTATCATCGCCTATTTATATAAACTCTACAAGTTTATTTATTAAGATGTCAAATCAGACGTGGCAATTCAACCGAATGCTTTTGCTAATAGTTAAGAAATACCACAAGAAAATAACATAGCTTTGTTGTAATTGTTCAATTATACTGTCACACGGACAATGAGAAGTTTAACAGTTTCTCACATACTTAGTTTTCGTGCGGCATACGTCTGTTTTTGCTGAATACCATTCTTAGACCAGTTTATGTATTCCGTAGACTTTTTTTAGTTTTTAACAGTTTTATTTGTTTAACTCAATAATTACCTGGATGTTATTGCTGACGAAGTGTCGTTTTTTTGCAAAAAAGCATTTAAATTATCTAATACTGTATAATTAACCCAAGCTAACACAAAATAGACTGGTTTACGATAAAAAGCTTAGCAAACATTAATTACAACACTTTTGCAAATGTATAACTGTTCGGTGAACAATGTTTCACTTAAAAATTATTTTATGGAAGAAGAAAAGATGAAAAACCGCAATTATGTTCTCTGATTCGTCATACCACTGCCATCGCACTTTCCTGCTCCTTATGTGTTTTTCTTTCTTTGGTCTGATAAACTGCTTTTTCAATATTTGTTATCAAATTCTTCCATTCTTCATCAGTTATATCTGGTTAAATAGATTCTTGCTCTTTATTTAGACCAGTACAGAAAAAAAAAATGAAAAAATTTTATAAAGGTTTCTGTAGGTTCTAAAAGATTTATGAAGTAAGTTCAATATATAACACCGGAGTGATTCCCGCAGATTGGCTCAAATCCATGTTTATCGCAATACCTAAAAACACAATGCGAGAAAATGTTCAGAATATCGATTAATTAGCCTAATGAGCCACACTCTTAAAATTTTCCTCAGAATACTTCACAACATAAGTAGACGCAAATGTGAAGAAGATCTTGAATATACCCAATTTGGTTTTAGAAATGCTATGGGAACCAGTGAGGCACTTTTTGCGCTTAACATCCTATTACAAAAATGCCGTGATCAAAGAAAATATGTATTTGCATGTTTCGTGGACTTCGAAAAGGCATTCGATAAAGTACAGCATGTAAAATTAATGCAAATACTGAAAAATATCAGAATAGATGACAAGGATATTCGTGTCATTAAAAATTTGTACTGGAATCAAATTGCTATCGTAAAAATTGGAGATAACTACACCGATGAAATCCCCATACAACGAGGAGTCAGACAAGGTTGCATTTTGTTGACAACATTGTTCAATGTTTACTCGGACCAGTTATTTAAAAAGGCACTCGAGAGACAAGCACATGGAATAAAAATCAACGGGGAACTACTTAATGTGATTAGATATGCAGACGATACAGTAATTCTATCAGATAATATTGAAGGTCTTCAAATTCTGCTTGATCGTATTCACGAGTTAGTAGAGGAAATGGGCATTAAAATAAACTCAAACAAATCCAAATTTTTAGTGTTTAGTCATGACCCCATCTCGATGCAAAGCTTCAATTTAACGGAGTCCAAGTTGAGAAAGTTCACAAAATGACATATTTGGGAACTGTCATAACGGACCAACTAGATCCAGACATAGAAATAAAACGTAGAATAGCACTGACTAAAACTACTTTTATGAAAATGAAGTCATTTCTTTGCAATAACCATCTCCGTTTAGAACTAAGGCAAAGAATGGTTAAGTGCTGTTTGGTCTGTACTTTTGTATAGTGCAGAAGTGTGCACGCTAAAAGTATCGATCATGAACAAAATTGAAGCATTGGAAATGTGGGTTCATAGACGAATGCTGAAGATACCTTGGACATCAAGAAAAACTAATGAAGAAATACTAAGGAGCGTCAACGAAGACAGAGAACTGCTAAAGCCTGTTAAACATTGAAAAATGTCTTATTTGGGACATATAGTAAGGGGAAGTCGATATAAAATTTTACAACTAATCCTTAAAGGCAAAATAGAGGGCCGTGGAGGTGTAGGAAGAAAACAAGTTTCTTGGTTAAAAAACATTCGTGAATGGATACCAAATGCAGCATTTTTTGCGCTAGTACGAGTACGCTGACCTAGCCCAGATAAATATAAGAGTCCTATAAAAGCACGGATTTTTATTTCAACAGTGAGATTAGCATTTCGCTCTCGCGAATAGTGGTGTATGTATGTATTTGTATTTTCTACAACGATACCAATTATCGTACCATACAAAAAATAATTCCAAATCTCGACAGAGTCCTTTAAATTTTTAGTAATTTTTGCAGGCGAAATTATTATGTTATCCTGTCTTGTTCCTGTAGTTCTTGGCTTTGGAGAAACCTTCTTCCAGTGAGTTGTTCGGTTCTTGCCTAAAACAATAAACATGTAGCATAACTTGCTTATACATATTCTAGATTATTAACATATTTATAGAAAAGACAGGAAGATTGACGAACAGCAACTGTTTCATCTGCATCTGATATCTCCGGTTCTGATTGACTGTTGTGATTTATAACCTCCTCAATGCCCTGTTACTCTTTCTCTTTACTATTATCTAGTCCTATTTCTTCTAAAAGTTTTTGTAAGCTTGTCCGTGCTCGTAATCCCACATTGCTAAAATCTAGCAATCTTTTAATTAGAATTAGGGAAACGTACAAATATCTAAGAGCTTACCTCGGAATATTTTGGTATCAATAATGGTGGCGCTGGTCTGAGACACCCGAAAGCTCGTTTACTATACCACACTATTATACTGTATGGTCGTACTATGCTGTGGGGTTCTGACGTCGTAAATCTTGAATGACGTGCAATTATTTTGATATGAAAAATTCTATATATTGATACTTTTACAACAAAAATACTGCTTTTCTACTTTTATGACGCGGGCGTTTTGAAAATCCCACGTTTCGAACGCTACTGCACATTTTATAAAGACAATCTTTTGCTTTCTCACAATTGAGAAGTAATTGCGGTGTGCTGCGGCTACTGAACATTCAAATTTCGAAGCCGGCTAAAAATTATCTTCTTCTACGTGATCATCTGCGGCTGTATTAGCGTTGCTCGCCCGATACTTTTCTCGGATCTTGTTTCATCGAGCTACCGTATTTACCGGATCAAAATACCTTCAACAGGGTAGGACTTGGAGAAAAATAGGCGGTTTAGATGAGTTAAATTTCTTCTTTTTTATTTCGAATAGGGTAAGTCCGGGAGAGACGGGCCCCTTTTTTCCTCACACAGATTACTTGAAAAATTTACTAGTGTATGATACGAAATTAACATAAATAATTCTTATTGGTCCATCTATACCAATACGTAGGTACAGACGGGCCATTGCTATTGGTAGAGTTGAGCTAATTTAAAACACATAAAATAATGATAACCTATTTCTTTTTACTAGGAACTTTTTCACACGAATCACAAACATTTTCAAATTTTGTACAGTTGTCATGACACCAGTGTTTGCAAATCAAACATTGAAATCAGTCATCTTTTCTGGATGTTTTGTTGTAATCTTCACCAAAACCAATGCACCCATTTTCATTAAATTCTTCTTCGTCTTCGCTGTCATCTAAAGCTGGCACATCTGCATTCATATCATCATCAGACAAATCTAACTCATACTGTGAAATGACGCCTTTTGTTTTGCTGCTTTGGAACTGTCTTCTTTTTTGATTCTTGTTTCTTTATCTTCTTTTCTTGAATTTTGTCTGCATAGCTAAGAATAATTTCCGCCACTCTTCTTGTTTGGCCCCTTACTCTCTTTTTTGCAGGGGTGGAATTTTCAAGGGTGGAATTTTTAGGTTGGTGAGAGTCGAGAGCTGCCTTCCCGAGACAGGATATAACCGCTGTAAAGCAAAAGAGAGTCAGAAGAGTTATTTCCGCCTTTTTTGGGTGTCGTATGGACCAAGCCCGCTAATAAGTACAAATTCAGTGGTCGAACGGTTTTTTTTTCAGATTATTGGCCTTTTGTTTTGTTTGGTTTCAGCGCGTGGCTATGTCCTTACCTAGGATCAGGTATCGTTGTGTAATGAGATTAAGAAACCACAGAAAACCAATCTCCCTCTATTCTTGCGATTTGAATTCGATTCTTAAGGAGTGTGTGTGGTGCTCACTGTTTATTGTTTAATGTTGGATGTGTGTGTTTATGGGTTGTGTGTTAGTAGAAGGGGATGCACTTAAGCCCACTTTTTATCCCCAGTTCTAATGAAAAACTGTTCCGGTCTTATGGAGAATAGGGTAAATTTCCCCAGCCCCGTATCGTGAAATGTCGCGTGACATTCGACGTAGAACATGAAATGTCACGTGAAATGACGTGAGATTCACTGCAGGATGTGGCATTCGACGCAGAACGTGAAATGTCGCGTGAATAACGTGACATTCGATGCAGGACGTGACAGTTATGTGACATTCGACACAGAACATAAAATGTCACGTGAAATGACGTGAAATTCGACGCAGAACGTGACATTCGACGCAGGACGTGAAATGTCACGTCATTTCACGTGACATTTCACGTCCTGCGTCGAATGTCACGCGACATTTTACGATACGGGGCTGGGGAAATTTGCCGTATTCTCTATAAGACCGGAACAGTTTTTCCCTATGTCTGGGGACAAAAAGTGGGCTTAAGTGCATCCCCTTCTTGTGTTTTATAAGTGTAATTATGATTGTGTGTTGGTGAAAAATAGTTTAGCTTAAGCATATATGAATTTTTTTAATGTTGGGATGTCGATAGAAAATGAGATTATGATGTTATGCCAATAATTGTTTGTTGATATGTTAATATGTAACAATAAATGTTACTTAATTTGTCAATATCTGATTTTCTATTTATACATTTTTTATTGTTCTGCATATGTGTCATTTCTAAAAATAACCACTTCTGTTCATGTTTCTGCCTCTCTAGAATTAAAGCTTGTGAAAAATTAAATGTGTGATTTAGATTGATGGAGTGGTTGGCTAATGCAAAAGCTGGTGATTTATTTGTTTTTACATCACTTTTGTGAGAAATGATTCTGCTGTGTAGTGTATGAGAAGTTTCTCCTATATAAACCTTATCACAGCACAGTCTGAGCAAGGTATTTGATACACTAGGTACTTTAGAACTTTCCTTGGTTGTAAGAGGATCTGTACTTTTAGTGTATAAATAGTGCTATGGTTTTAACATACCTACTGTCAATTTTTATGTTTTCTAAGCCTTTAAATAATTTGAGAAGTTTCGGTGTTACGAATGGAATATAAGGTAAAGATCCAAAAATTGTGGTGTTGGTATTAAGGTGTTTACTTTAAGGATATTGTTTATTTGTTGTCTTGCTGTTTTTACTGCGATTTGTTTTTTATTGTTGGTATTACCGATCAATGTGATGATCAATTATTATCACCGAATTATAGCCCAAGGTAAAGATATTCGGCAAAGACTGGTCCACAGATTTAACATAAGAGCAAAAGAATTTATTACGATAATCTCATCTTGGAAAAGTAAAAGAATAGTAGTCAGTAAAGAAATAACCAGATGTAAAATAGAAATTAAAGGCAGCAGTATTGAACAAGCAATAGAAATAAAATACCTGGGAATTACACCATCTAGCTATGGAGACATGGAGACAGAAGACAGACATACCTATAGAAGAATTATGAGGGTTTCCTGGGTAGATAGAGTTACGAACAATGAAGTACTGAGAACAATAGGTAAAGAGAAGAAAGTTAAACTTACAATTAAAGAAAGAAAGCTACAGCATCTCGGATATGTGATGCGGGGCAAGAAGTATGGCATCCTGCGACTCATATTGCAAGGAAAGATAGATGGCAGAAGAAGCATCGGAAAAAGACAAATTTCATGGCTTAAGAACCTGAGAGAATGGTTTGAATGCAGCTCAAAACAACTATTTAGAGCTACTGTCTCAAAAATTAAAATAGATGATGATTGCTAACCTCCGTAGCGGAGATGATACCTGAAGAAAAAGAAGCTATGGAGACCTGGACAAATAAACTGACAGGATACCTTAATAACACTTTATGGCGAAACACATTATCACTGAGATGAAGTCAAGAATTTAAAAAGCCAGTGTAACACCAATAATGACTCAGAAACAGAAAATACGCTAAGATATCGAAAGAGAAATAAAGACATTAGAAGACAATGTAATGTAGAGTGTATAAATGAATGAAGACAAAATAGAAAAAAAGAATGGAATAACCACGTAAGCTGAATGGAGAAGACCCGTGTATTTAAAATAGCAAGAGATAAGTCACCATTCGGTAAAAAAACTATTGGACGACTGCACAAAAGATTGAGTAACAACCTTCCATAGAGTATTAATCCTTCAATAAACAAGCACAATTGCTTATAAAGGGGAAGAAGAAGAAAAAAAGATGATGTTTAAATAAGATATTGTATTTATATGGGATTGAACCACAATTTTGATTAAACAAATTACACACCTAAAAGAAAGCATACAATATTTCATGAAAAAATTGAGCGAACTTTGGTAACAGAACCAGCAAAAACTGTATAAAACGATGAACAGGAAGAAGGGATTACTGCTGTTATAGACCTATAAAGGGAGATAATCACATCGATTACCTATCTTTCAGGAGAGATAACGAAATAAACTATATTTTAATATTGTTAATTAAAATATTACCATCTATACTGACAATATCAGCATAGTTTCAATCTCAATGATGGGAATGTGGCACGCCCCTGCTACGAAATCAGTAACTCATTCTCATTGCAACCGTTTTGTAATAACCGTGGAATATCGTTTTCTCATACAGAAAATCTGCCGTAAGAAGTAAGAAAAAAAGCGGTAATTGGATTGCGGTTACTCATTTCGAAAAATACAGGCCCAATTCGTTTGTTATCGAAGCCCGATACAATCTCCAATGGACACGTTAATGTCTCGCGGTCTGGCCGTGCGGTTTTTGCAACAATTTGCCTATTAACATTTTGCAGAAAAAATCACAAAAGGAATTTACGACAGCTCGTCGATGAAATTCTGTTATTGTTTATGGCTTCGACTGATTTCAAACAACACAAAATAGGCCAGTTTGGCTGACAGTTTCCCATAATTATTGTATACAGGGATTTGCTGACAAATAATCATCGAGCAAAAAGACAAATGAAGGAATCTAATCGTTATGAAAAGAAGACCAAAATTCATAAAAGTGGCCTCTTAATATGGCGGACATATCCGGAAATGCAAAGGCGCCAAATTTAAGACCAAAAATACTTTTATTAACAGTAGAGCATAATAAAGTTTTAATTAAATACCGATAATAGTCTAAAATCTGACACAATTGTTAAAAAACTTCAATATAAATAAGCTTTTATGTGACAGTTGGGACAAGCAATAACATAATCCAACTAAATTTGATTTCTTAAACAAGGAAAGAGAGCAGGGTCCCTTGTCCAGCGTCACGGATGAAGACCACAACGGCATTCAAGACGGAGAAGGATACCTTCGGTACGGCGAGGATGGCGGAAGTGGCACTCCCTGATTTTATTGTTAAATAATATCAGTAACGTCTGATCCAGAGTGGACGGCTACGAACAGCGTCTGGTCCAGAGTGGGCGGCTGAATATACACTCACCAACTCGTCTGATCAGCGTGGTTTTATGGTCAACACCTCCCTTCTCAACTGGCGAATACAAACCCGAACGGAACTGGTCCCCAGGTAGGTGGTTCACATTGTGGCAAATCCTACACCTTATCTAATAAGGTCAGTCTCATCCGATCTGGGAGAGACAATAGTTCGTCAATACAGGCAACAAAAATCTCAACTTTCAATGTAAAATCTTTGTGTGTTTGAAACAGTGGAAGAAGCGCTAGTTAATTGCCGAATAGATTCACGGTACAGAATGTTAATCCACAATATATCAAAATGCCACTACGAGAATTCAGCTAGACAGAGATTTGCAAACTCCATTAATTAGAATTTGTAGAGGTGTCAGACAAGGGGATACAATCTCACCCAAACTATTTACTCTGGCGTTGGAAGACATTTTTAAATCTATAGACTGGGACAATAAAGCGATTTGTATAAACGGGAAATATTTAAATCATCTAATATTCGCCGATGATGTACTCCTAATAGCAACAACTATGGAAAAACTACGAATAATGATTTCAGACCTAGAAAAAACATCTCTTGAGAAAGGACTACGAATGAATCTAAAGAAAATTAAAATAATGACTAATACAGAAGAGAGATCAGTAATTACCATAGGTGGAACAAACATAGAACACGACCAAGAATATATTTACTTAGGACAAGCTATTAGAGCAGACAAAGGTAACCAGACTAAACAAATAACCAGAAGAATAAGAATGGGGTGGGCTGCATTCGGAAAACTCTCATATACTATCAAAACCCAAAAAATACCTTTAAATTAAGAACGAAGATCAATGAGATGCCTAGATTCAACACACATTCAACACATGAATAGATTTTGGCCTATAGATAGATAGAAACAGTGCATAAAGCTTCCAATAAATTTTATTTTCGGAAATTTATAGGGAAATTTATAGAATTTAAATTTTTAATGTAGAGTTAACAAAAATTTTAGTTAAAAAATTGATTTCGCCCTCGTAATTTACAATCGAATTCAGCTTGTTCGTCTTGTTTTTAGAGTTAAAATCTCTGAGTAGGTACTGGACTATAATTATAATCGTCCACTTTAAAAACATTTTCTAGACATTGCATTTTTTTTAAATATAGTTACAAAGGAAGTCTGTTACTATTTAAAGAAATATTGTTTTTTAGACAATAAACTTATTCAACAATACACCGCTTTGACATTCAGTTTTTGTCTTAGTTAATTGTGAAAGGTGATATTATGTATTAAAACCATAATAAAACCAAAGTCATTGCTTGTATACAGATAATTATAATACACAAACACACTATTATACGAATAACTATTCAATAAAAAAACCTAACTGTGGTGGCCCATCAAAGATAAGAGGAAATATAATACCATCAGTTGAAAAAAAATATTGTTTTATTTTATGTCTTATCTATATTCTTTGTTTGGTATACACTTTATCGTTACATCTAGTACGCTGGTTATTTCTCGTTTTTCATTCACAATAATAAATCCTGACAATTTCAATAAATACTAAAATAAACGAAAAAATGAATCAAATAGAACAATAGAAGGAAAGAATAAAGACATGGTGGATCAAATATTATTTATGGATTTCGTATGAGTAGATCCAGAACAGACAATCTAATAACATTTGAATTATGTATACATGCATCCTTTCTGGACAACCAAAAACTTTTTGTCGTATTTTTTTACATAAGAAAAGCGTTTGATACAACATGGAGACTTCTTATACTAAAAACACTTCAAGAATGGAATGTTCAAGGGCATATGTTGTCCTTTATTAAAAATTTTATAAAGACACGAACTTTGAGTTAGAACCAATGAATTTACATCTTCCAGACAAGTACTTCAAAACGGCACTCCACAAGGATCTACTTTAAGTCCTACTCTCTTTCGAATTGCAATAAATAGTATTATACATAAAATAAAACAACCTGTATTTACTAGCCTATATGCAGATGTCTTCATTTATCTAAAAACAAACAATGTAACTTTATGAACACATATACTGCAAACTACCTTACACAATTAAAAGCTGGTCGGAAAACTCGGGTTTTATATTCTCTAGTGAAAAACACGACATTTAATTTTTAGCAAAAGCAAAAATTATCCTAATGTTCAATTAACACTAAATGGGGTTGTCCTGAAACACGCAAGAGAAATAAATTTCTTAGGACTTTCTTTTGAACATAACTTACATTGGGAAAGCCACATAACCAATCTGCAACGATTTTACCAATCCATAATTAATCTACTGAAAATGCTGTCAAATACCCCTTGGGGGACAGATACAACAATTTTACTTACTCTATACAGATCACTAATACGAAGTAAATTAGACTACGGCTGTTTATGCTACGATCATCGAGCAATAAGACAAAAGAGGGAATGTAAAGGTAGTTGGGGTAAACATATTGATAGACAGGAAGTGCTATTTTGAGAGGCCACTTTAAACAAGGATAGAGAATCTCTTTCCTTGTTTAAGAAATCAAATTTAGTTGGGTTATGTTATTGTTGATGTTATTGTTTGTCAAAACTGTCACATGAAAGCTTATATTTATATTTTCTATTGAATTTTTTTAACATTTTAGACTATTATAGTGTTAAAAAGAGTATTTTAATAAATAATTTTAATAAAAAAATAGATAAATATATAATATAAAATAGTATGTAATATAAAATAAATAAATAGATAAATTAGAACCCCTACACCACTGTATGATTATTGTCAAGTGTCATGAAATTTAAATTTGGCGCATTTGCATTTCCGGATATGTCCGCCATCAGAGGCCACTTTTTTGGTCTCCTTTTCATAGCGATTAGATTCCCTCTTTTGTCTTATTGCTCGATGGCTACGATACTGCTAACAAAACATCTTGAAATTGACTACATTGACTAATTGACTAAAAAAACTTTACTACATTCAAAATATGTGCTTGAGATTAGTTTTAGGTGCCACAAGAACTAGTCCAGTAAGTAGCTCCACAAGCTCTGGCTAATCAACTGCCAAGCCAACGAAGGCAACTCCTATCACTAAATTACGTTGCCAGAATTTCAGCAAACAACAGCAACGTAACCTACGCAACAATACTTTGCAGAACAAATATATCGTCCGATTTTTGTAGAAACAGTGCAATAAAAAAACTACCATTTTCAGAGCAAATAAAATGTATTGGTCTTAATTTAACACAGTTTAGTCTTACTATGCCTATTCATGTAAATTTTTCTCCTTGCATGATCAAGCCTCCAAAAATAGACAAGAACTTCCGAAACATTCCACACATCCTTTCCTTATACAGAAAGCTTATAAAAATGTAATATCCAAATACCCAACAACCCATCAAATCTTCACTGATAGACGTAAAGTCTACCATACGATCCCAACAAATTGTTGTATATATACTGGAGAACTTACGACAATTCACCAGGCTATGAAAAAATGTGGTTCTATCAATGAAAGCAAATTTGTTATCATTAACGATTCAATGAGCGCATTACTTGGAATAAAACAGCTATATACAACTCACGCCATACTTCTCAAGATCAAAGAAGAGTTATCTTATCTACAGACTATGGGTACCAAAGGTACAAAGAGTGGCTTCTCTCAACTTTTGTGACGATTCCAAAAATCACAAATGCTAAAGATTGCAATGACTATCGAACAATTGCGTTAATGAGCCACACATTGAAAACCTTCCTTAAAATCATACATAACAGAATCCACATGAAATTAGAACAAGAAATAAGTGATTCACAGATGGGTTTCAGAAAGGGTCTAGGAACTAGAGAAGCATTATTTGGAGTCCATGTTCTGACACAACGATGCCTGGATATGAATCAGGACATATATGCTTGCTTTATAGATTTCAAGAAAGCTTTTGATAGAGTTCAACATGAGAAGCTTTTAAGTATTCTTAAGACTAAAAACATTGATAGTAGAGATCTACAAATTATATCGAATCTGTATCAAAACCAGAAAGCAAGAGTAAGAGTCGAAGGAGAACTGACAGAGGAAGTAAGTATACTTAGGGGAGTTCGACAAGGGTGTATCCTTTCACCACTCTTATTCAACGTCTACAGTGAAGTGATTTTTCAACAGGCTTTATTGGATATCGTGGAAGGTATTTATGTCAACGGAAATAGCATTAATAATATTAGATATGCCGACGATACTGTCATATTTGCAAGTGACATGGAAGATCTACAGTACATAATACAACATGTATACAATGCATGTGAAAGTTACGGACTGCAAATGAATCTCAAGAAAACGAAATCAATGATTTTCTCAAAAAAACCACCAAATGTAAATAACCTGATCATCAATAATACAACGATAGAAAGAGTAAAAACATATAAATATTTAGGAACGTGGCTAACCGAAGATAGAGATCAAGTAAAGGAGATCAGATCTAGAATAGAAATGGCAAGGAACACGTTCATAAAATTGAAGAAATTACTTTGCAACCGTAACCTTAATCTAGAGATTCGCACAAGAATGCTACGTTGTTACGTCTTCTCAACTTTACTATGTGGCATGGAAGCGTGGACAATAAAGCAGTCTGAAATCAAAAAATTAAACTCCTTTGAGATGTGGTGCTACAGGAGAATGCATAAAATATCGTGGATTGAAAAAGTAACTAATATAGAAGTGTTACAAAGAATGAAGAAAGAATGTGAAGTCATAAAAACTGTTAAAATTAGAAAGATTCAATATCTGGGACATTTAATGAGGGGTGAGAAGTACGTATTACTGAGGTTGATTATGCAAGGGAAGATACAAGGGAAGAGAAACCCAGGACGACGTAAAATGTCCTGGCTAAGAAATTTGAGAGAGTGGTTCGGCTGCAGCTCATTAGAATTATTCAGAAATGCGGCCAACAAAGTTAAAATAGCGATGATGATTTCCAACCTCCGCTAGGAGAAGGAACCCGAAGAAGAAGAATGGGTAGCTTCCCGCATGTACAGGGCGTGGCAAAATATGTACTTGGGATCACACTGCCAGCAAACTTAAAGAATGTCTTAAGTCAAGTAGAAACCAAACTCATTTTACCAAGTACCTAATTGAAAAGACCAATTTATCATCAACCGACTTCGAATAGGACATACTTTCCTTACCCACAAGCATATCTTCAACCAGGAGGCTGCTACGATGTGTACCAAGTGCAACTCTCAGTTGTCAATGAAACATATAACTATCGAGTGTCCAGTGTACCAGAACGAAAGAATCGCTTGTGCCTTAGTGACAATTTAGGAAGTGTACTAACGTCAAACTTTTTGTATTAAGTTATCGTAAAATGACTAAACTACATATATATCAGATTGTAAAAATTATTTTGTTTTATGCAACAATATGTATCTTACTGTTTGTGTATGTCCCTTGCTAATAATCCTTAGTCGTTGATGCGGGTATATTTGTTTAAATAAAAAAAATATTATTGAAATGTAAGAATATGAGGTACAATTGTATAGTTTTGGTTCTTTATAATAAAACTAATCAAACTCTTCTGGGAATCGTCAATCTGCCATTGGTGTAATTCCATCCGAAGTTTAAGTAGCAGCCATTGTTATTCTAGAATCAAACACATTATAAATCGTGCTCGTTAAAAACTACCGAGCGTTTTTTTCATAAGTTTTTTGGTCCGTTGATCACCTAAACGAGGGGACGTCTCGCTTGGCTAAGTTCATTGTTCAGCAATGAGAAGTTGTTGTTTTTTCAGATTAAGCTTTTTGTCGCCAACTGCACGCCATAAAATTGAATCCAAATTGAATTTGAATGTATGTGTTTAGCGAAGAGATTATTGCCATCATTTGGCTGCTGTTAAAAAAATAAATTGGCGTTCTAGCTAGGCAGTTTAACAATTGATTTAATAAGTATTAATATGCACTGTCGACGGAAGTTTGAAGGAACGACTGAGGCGAACACCGTTGCCAACTGTTTGCGAGGAAATTGTTTCACTTAATAAACTTTGCTTCGACTACTTTTGGATATATTAACTTGTTATCTACATAACCATCCGAAGTCCATTGTCTATTCATGTAATAAATATAAGCCTCTTCCATTGGTCTGGTTTTATTTCTGTCTTTCATTTGTCTGCAGTTTGATTATTAACATATCTTGATCTCATTTGCGCTTTCAAATATATTCTTCTGTTATTTTTCTGGTTTAGAGACTTTTCTCCACCCTAATATCTTAAATAAACATATCATCGGACATTTTGCAATAGATCATTGTGCTTTTGTTAACGTTCATTTTATGATCTATGTCACTTATTATGTTGCAATTTTCACACAAATCTGACTGTATTAAATCTGTTTTATATAAATGTGCAGGATAACAAGTGTGGCTGAATTTTAGTCTAAACAATAACAATATCGTATCTTAAAAAATCTAAATTTTTATGCCAATATTCCGTCGGAATTTTTGGTTGCGTACCTAAAAGAGTGTACCTTGTCGGACGATTTAGACAGTATTAATTCTTTTGAAGTTTCCAATTATCATGTACATTGGCTTTACTTATTGTTATACATTCTTGAAGTCCAATATTACGTCTAGTTAACTAAAATTTTGGTCTAATTAACTGGAGAAACTTTTTAGAACGAATAATAAGTTGGATAATATGTTTATCTGTTTGCAATTTTGCGGTATATTGACATGCTCTTATGATAGCTATAGTTTCTACTAAAAATATTGATTAATTACTATTTAACTGGGAATAAGCCACAGTTCTTAAGATTTTAAAACAAATATCATTTCAAAACAAAATTTAAAACCCACAGTATGGTGGAGGTATGTAGATGATGTATTCTCAATATGGCCTCATGGATCAGAGTTGTTGGACACATTCCTAAATGATATAAACGATAAAGAAGAGACCATAACATTTACCATGAAAAAGGAATATAATAACACGCTACCTTTCCTGGATGTTTTAATTTCTAAGAACGATACTGGATATAAGACTCAGGTGTATAGAAAATCAACACACACCAATAGATATTTAAATTTCAAATCAAATCACAATATTAATGTAAAAAAGGGAATAATTAAATCCTTATACGATAGAGCCAAAATTACTTGTTCTAACGAAAATTCGTTCTTGGAGGAAAAACATTTGTTAACATCTGTTTTATTAAAAAATGATTATCCTTTATCGTTTATAAATAAGGAATTTTCAACAATCGATCGAATAGAACAGAACAACTTAGAACGAGATCCTACAGCATACACAAGGAATAATACGAGGAAAATAACAATACCGTACATAAAAGGATTATCAGAAAAACTTAAAAGGATAGGAAAAAAATTCAACATTTCAACAACATCAAAACAACAAACACATTGAGATCTATTTTGTCCAAAACCAAACCTAACAATAAACAAGAAAGGACAAAGAATTGCATTTATAAAATACCTTGTGAATGCGATCAGTTTTATTTAGGTGAAACATCAAGGCCATTAAATGTTAGAATAAGTGAACATCAATCTTATATTAAAAATAGAGAATTTGATAGATCTCAAATATGTAAACACGCATGGGATAATGACCATAGGGTTCAATGAAATAATTCAAATAGTCCTAAAAGAAACGGATGGTAAAAAAAGAAAAATCAAAGAAGCGGCTCTAATTATGCTAAATGAGGCCAATTGTGTCGCAAATTCCTCGGCAGAATGTAGTAGGATCTGGTTACCAATATTGAAAGAGGAAGTTATTAATAAGAAAATACCAGTATTAGTAAGTCAGTAACATATAGAGGATACATCATTTACGTTTTTTAAATAACGAAACATATAAAATTAGAATTTTGGTGTTTATTGAAGGTAAACTAAATGCACGAACAAATACTTACCATGTCGGGATAGTATTATTAGGTTTTTTGCTGGTTTTTCCCTCATAATTTACCATGGAATCACTAACAGGAGAATTTTACTGTCATCATGTCATGTGTTTGTCTTTTTGAAGACGAATTACTATTTACGAATTTTTTATCTTTAATTGTCGCTTATTCCCAGTTAAACAGTAATTAATTTAAAATGCCACAAGAAAATAGCTTCAGAAAATATCGATGTGTTTTAATCAATTTTAAATATTTTTGTAACGTCTAATGATGGTATATAATAGCTAGAGCCCACACCATCATTTTTCATCACCTATAGACAATGCAAAATAAGAACGGGAGGGAAAGTAACAACTTACCAGTCTTAGTTTTGTTCGTATTCTTATGCTAGAATTTTTCCAAATTGTTACCAGCTTCATCATAGCTATTCTAGCAATAGTTAGCCTTCAGCGTATCTCTCTGTCACACCCTCCGTCATTTGTTATAAGGGACCCCAGGTATATGAAACTATTTACTACTATAGCCCATAATTTTTTTAATGTGTTGAAGATTATTACGAGCTCGGTCTACTATTATGATCTTTGTCTTACTCCTATTTGGCTTTAGTCCATATGTTTTGCTTTTCTCCTCCAGACATCTCAATATGTCTTCCATTTTTTCTTGATTTGCAGCGATTATTAAAGTATCATCAGCATATCTCAAGTTGCTGATTTTTGACCTACTACTGATTGATATTCCACCCTTCTATCCGTCTAGTACCTTTCGCATAATGTGTTCGCTGTAGATATTAAATAGTTTATTAAAAATCCTTTGTAAAAGGTATATATTAAGAACCCAAACGGGCTAAGTTAAACAGACAAAACGTTTTCGGAATCCATATTCCATCATCAGTGTCTAAGAGTACATGAATGTGCCACTAAATATATGGGTAAAAACCCGTTAACAAATAATTGATTACACTTAGTTTACAAAATTTCTTATAATGATTTAAGATCTTGTATCTTCTTTTGGAACTTTATCATTGTAATGATCTTTTTCTGTTACACTGTTTTGATTTTCAATAGGACTTACAACTTTTTGATAATTTCGAATAGGCCTCCTTGAATGATTTAAGATGTTAAAGTTACCGTTGGATTAGGTAACATGGTGACATATGACTCCACGTTGAAGTTGCTAGTCTTGAGACGGTGTGTCTACGAAGACTGTATGGGAGCAACTATACAGTCTTAATTTCTCTATTTAACCTTGCTAATTCGTTTTTGTTGTTGATGTCGTTTTGATATATGAGAGATTTGATTCTCCTTCGCTCTTCGAGAAGTTGCAGCGTTCTGTCTGTCATCCAGTGTTTTCTTTTGATGATCTTTTTTTCCGTTCACGTTCTTTCTACAGATGTTTCTATGGCATTTCTAAAACCTTTTCACATTTTTTCTGGATTATCTTGTGTGTTCAACATACTAGTTTTCTTTAATGCATCTCTAAATACAACAATCGTAAAATAGTTTCGAAACACAATTCAGATTTCTGCTTTATAATCTGAGCCTTCTAAAAATTGCAAGGCAAACAGACGTTGATAAAAGATGTTAAATAGAGACATGGGGAATCTAAAATTTGCATTCCACGACATGTCTTTTACAACTAAGCAGAAATCCTTACCGAATTGTGCTTCTTGTACTCACACAGAGTAAATCCGAATAAAATGAGAAAAGGCAGCAAATATATGATTTCACGCAAACAAATCCTATGTATCTCTTGATACGTATTTCGACCTAATAGGTCTCGTCAGAAGAGCTATTCATAGGGCTTCTCAACGTGAAAAATCAATATTTTCTGCCTTTTAAGAAGCAACAATAACATGGCTCCAATACGGACGCAATAGCGACATCTAATTAGAACAATCGTAAAATAGTTTCGAAACACAATTCAGATTTCTGCTTTATAATCTGAGCCTTCTAAAAATTGCAAGGCAAACAGACGTTGATAAAAGATGTTAAATAGAGACATGGGGAATCTAAAATTTGCATTCCACGACATGTCTTTTACAACTAAGCAGAAATCCTTACCGAATTGTGCTTCTTGTACTCACACAGAGTAAATCCGAATAAAATGAGAAAAGGCAGCAAATATATGATTTCACGCAAACAAATCCTATGTATCTCTTGATACGTATTTCGACCTAATAGGTCTCGTCAGAAGAGCTATTCATAGGGCTTCTCAACGTGAAAAATCAATATTTTCTGCCTTTTAAGAAGCAACAATAACATGGCTGCAATACGGACGCAATAGCGACATCTAATTAGAACAATCGTAAAATAGTTTCGAAACACAATTCAGATTTCTGCTTTATAATCTGAGCCTTCTAAAAATTGCAAGGCAAACAGACGTTGATAAAAGATGTTAAACATCTTTACACATTTTTAACATCTTTTATCAACGTCTGTTTGCCTTGCAATTTTTAGAAGGCTCAGATTATAAAGCAGAAATCTGAATTGTGTTTCGAAACTATTTTACGATTGTTCTAATTAGATGTCGCTATTGCGTCCGTATTGAAGCCATGTTATTGTTGCTTCTTAAAAGGCAGAAAATATTGATTTTTCACGTTGAGAAGCCCTATGAATAGGTCTTCTGACGAGACCTATTAGGTCGAAATACGTATCAAGAGATACATAGGATTTGTTTGCGTGAAATCAAATATTTGTTGCCTTTTCTCATAGCATCTCTAAATGTTTTCACTGACTTTAGCACTGATTTATTATAAATGCCAAACTAAAGAAGTTAACTCATTTCAAAATTGGATATTACACAAAATATGTAAAAAACTAAATTATTTTTATTAGTTATGAAAGTTTGGTTAACTAAAAACAAATAAAAAAAATAAGTATGGCTTATAGCACTTTAGTTCTGAAGGATTCAATTGTATATTATCGCGTTAACGACTTATTAATAGTACACGGATAATCAACAAAAACGCATATTTTTTCCAAATACCACACACATCGATAGGAAATCGTAAGCCGAGATCATTCGACGTGCCCCTCGTATCTATAAAATAAGTTGTTGGTCACTCAATTAGCTGCAAACCGCTCAATATTTCCTTCCATCGGCGTCTTTGACCATCTGAGTCTCTCCAATTAGTGAGAACCGTCGCCCGAGGCAGCGGCGGCTCCTTTGATCTTTCGAAATTACCTGTTGCCGCTTAGACTGTGATTTCGCTTTAGCGCTCACGACGGCGATCACGAACAATCCTAACGCGTTGCCAATAAGATTGTGATTAAAATATTTTCAAGTGTTACTCATTAATATCTTTTAGACGGTGTGAGTTCACCGTCTAAGCTGTTTAACTGAACGCTTTGAACGTTTTTAAAGAAAATACATTGGAAGACAGATTTCAAGCGGTGTTCGCGTTTAGAACATTGAAGATTGTTGGGGATTATGAAAAAAATGTGATATTAGCATATTAAATATGGGGATAGTAAAAAACGGGAGTTTTAAAAACAGCTCTCTATTGGCAATATGTTTTTGGCGTGCAGTGAATATTGCAAATCTTCAAACAAAAATATGTGGAACGCTTAGCTTTATTTTAAATATAAAAAAACAATACTACAGGCCGTGCTTAGGGAGTTTTCTCTTCTTTTTTCTTTTACTCTATACCTTCTAACCTATAATCTTTCTAAATTTTGCTCAATGAATTTGTTTGTTTAAAAATTCAATTTGGGATGCACAAGAAAATACACTGGAGCGCAAAATTAACTGGACACCCAGATTTTTCCTAAAAACTGGCGTTTAAGAAAGTTTTGATATTTGATGAGCAGACTTTCAAATCGCACTTTGTCCATATTTTCACATTGTGCCTTCAAGGAAGCGTTGGATTCGTCAAAACATCATTTTGTCCAGTATCCAGAGACAAACAAATAACGCTATTTTGCGTGTAATGCTTTTTTACCATGTAACGACTTTATTTTATTATCAGACATTGTAGGAATCAACAGTATATGATATTAGGGCTTAATAAGTGTTTTTTTATTAGAAAAAGATGTCGCATCCACCAAAAGGTTATTAGCGACGGAACAAAATATAAAAAACAAAGTTAAACACCTACAGATTGTACAAAATGTTTATGGATCTAAGATAATTCACTATATTGTTACAGGAACAGTTTTGACCTAGAGCCTGTAGTAGAGCGTTTGGGATCTTGTAGCGCTGTCTTTCTTGATCATATTTACTAAAAATTGTTAAAAAATATTCGACTGTTAATCGGACGTTACACTGATCACTGATCACTAATCCACACAAGGTAGGAGTACGTTAATCTGGTATGTCCTAGGCGTAAACGCGCAACCGCAATTTGTTCTCGTCTATTGAGCGACGATGAAAATCACTGAGACACATTATTTTTGATTTTATTTAGATTGGAATTAGTTTGAGACCACTCATTTTACCACAAACACCACAATTTATTTTTAAAATAAGCTTCTAAGTCACTGGACACACTGGAAACACACTTGTCTATCGGCTTTGACATATCACTTAAAATTGCCTCTCGTGCAGTCCTGTCAGCTTCTTCATTTCCTGTTATTCCGACGTGTGAGGGAACCCATAAAAATTGGACGCTTCTTCCATGTTCATAAGAAATAATAATATCTGGAGAATATTTAGATAAAAGAAGCTGTAGCATAGGGAGACGATGAAAAATCCATCAATGTTCCATTGAAGTATCGAGTTGAATGTTGTTAACAGATTCGGAGTTAGATGATACTAAACAATTGTCTACAGAAGAGTCACTATCTAAGTCAGAAAGCTCTTTCTCTAAATGGTTGTGTAGTTTCTTTTGAAGTTTTGTAAACTTACTTTTTGTAGATCTATTATTTGCATATTGATAGCTGCTTTGTAAAAGATGGAATAAACCATCCATATCAGTTGTAAATTCTTTGACGACGCTAATAGTGTCGGAGGAGCCTTGGACATTATCAATCAGTAAGAACAATTGGTGGTAATTTAAAACGAATGGTGGGGTATGATTATCAATGAAATTTTCAAGAGTTTCTCGTGTAGATGGGACTTTAGATGAGCGCGGTTTTTTTTATTTAGAGGGTTTGGGTTTTGCAAATAGCTTTTCTGATGAAATTACTGAGTCTGAAGGAGGCGTGACGATCTCACCAATATGCGTTTTAATGGAAGAACTTGCGTTTTCGTAATTGCTATTAGAGTTTTCACTTGCTGCTGTGGCTTTATTACATTTTTAAGTACTGATTGTGTTTTTATGCATTTCGTGTGACAGATATTTTAACGAAAACTCCTATTTTTTATACATGGCTTGAATATGAAGCAGGAAGAGGCGTAGTAGAAATAAGTTCCACGTTGACTGACTTTCTAAAAAAGATTGATTTTGACCCAGAAATTAAACATCTAAGATTATTTTCGGATGGATGTGGGAGTCAGAATAAAAAGTCCCACATGGTACATGCACTCACTTTGTGGCTTTTGAATATTGCCCCAAAAACTACTAAAATAATTGCGATGATGTTTCCCGTTCATGGTCATTCGTGGGAGGGAGAGGCCTTCGAAATGTGGGCTTACCGACGTATATTACGTATATCCTGGACTAAGCACGTGACCAATGAAGAGGTACTACGCCGGATAAGTAAAGAGAGAGAGGCAGGAATAAGTATAAAGAAAAGAAAGTTGGAATACTTGGGTCACGTTATGAGACATAATAAATATAGAGTACTACAGCTGATCGTTCAAGGGAAAATAGACAGAAGAAGAGGTCCAGGGAGGAGAAGACACTCGTGGCTCCAAAACTTGCGGCAATGGTTCGGATTGTCATCTGCTGAACTATTCAGATCTGCCGTAAACAAAGTCAGAATAGCCATGTTGATTTCCAACGTTCGGAGCGGACAAGGCACATGCAGGAGAAGAAGGTTATTCGTTTATGCCAGCTGATTGAGTTTTTGGTCAAGTTAAGCTAGACTTACGTGCCCATGCTTTTATAAAGTCACCAGACAAATAATATGGAATCTATTCTAAGAAAGGACAAGTACACAAGCTGGGCTCTGATTGGACTTTGTATGACATAAAACATGCAGCACTTTCGCTCAAAAAAGTTATAGGTATCAGTGGTACCAAAAGAATAATCAATCATAACTCGAGGCAAACAAACTGCTGGGAAAAGTAAAATCTTGTATAAAACAGAGGTATTGTACAGAAATGATGACTCTTCTAAAACGTTTGCAAGTTTAATTCAACCACAGAAAAAACTAAGTAACAAGTACTCCCGGAATTGCCAATGAAGCATGGGGTAAGAAAAGAACTGGATAGCTTATCAAAATTTTTAGTTAGTTTATCAGGCAAAGAATGGGCATTAGATCCAATTTAGAAAGAGCCAAAATTGAAAATGACCAGAGCTGTGATCAATGTAAAGATGAAGAAAAATGTTGCTGTCTTCTGGAGGACGACATACATGTCATATGATTTTTTTTTACTATATTGCATTCCAAACACGCAGATATCATATTTTTATTTTAATCATTTAGGAACAATCAAACTACGTTTTGCTTAGCAATTTTCTTTTTTTTTTTAAACTAATAAAGCCTGACGAAACTTATAAATAGGATAGATTGATAATACAAACGAACATTTATTTATATTTTGGTTTTTTTATTTTACCTTTATTAATAATTGGATAGCAGTTTATCTCACTTCCTGAAAAATGTTCAAAATGGACAAATTGCGATATGAAAGTCTGCTCCTCATTTTTAATTGAGTATTTAATAAATAAATAAAATTTAATAGTAAAATGTATTGCAAATCAAGAATTTAACAAAGAAAAAAGAAGAAAAAAGTTGAAAATTTGCAAAGAAACAAAAATTCAATTTTTTAGTTTTGAACATTTTAAATAAAAAACGATATTTTAGAGGTATAATAACCTGTATTAGCTTCGGGTTAAGCAGAAAATTCTTTCTGAGCAAGTTACTTCAGTTCGTCATAGACTGCTTGCTCCAAGTCATTGATGATTTGAAACTGAACATGATTACGTCGAATATGTCGTCCCATGCATGCTCTATTAGATTAGCATTATCTTACATCAGACAAAGTTGTCTCTAACAAATGGGGCAAATAACACTACATTATCTTATAAACGTTATTTAATATACCTTGCAGCGTTTAAATCGCCCCTAGAATTGTAAAATTTCTGTAGAGGCCTCTAGAAAAATGCCTTTGCAAACCCTTATACCATCTTCACCAAATTGAAACTCAACATTGGCGACAATGTTCTTGTGTAGTCATCTCACAAATAGAAAATGCTCTAAAGAAGTTAAAAGCGGTAAACAGCTGAACCAGACATTTATCCAGATCTCCTGAACCTAATAAATGAAGAAACTTCTAGCCTACATATTTAACACTATTTATGTGGATCTTAGCCGAAAATATGGAAGATCTTCAGAGACTGGTGACCTGAATAGCGGAGTATGGAAAAGAGTATGGTCTAACAATGAATATCAAGAAGACGCAATTTATGAGAATACCGTTCTGAGATGAATAAAGAAGTAGAAATTTGAAATGCAATTAAAGCAAGAAAATTGGAATATCTCGCAAATATTACACCTGGAGAGAAATACACTTTGCTCCAACTGATTATGTAGGGAAAAATTTAAGGAAAGAGAAGCATAGGTAGGCCTGGAATGTCATGGCTGCGCAACGGAGAGCAACGGAGTCAAATGAACTTTTCAGAGCAAGCGTTTCAAAAGTTCGAATAACTATGATGATTGCCGACCTCCGCCGCGCGGAGATGGCACTTGAAGAAGAAGATAACAGTGGATATATTCCTCAAAATTGATTAAAATCTAAGAACCAAGCGCAACAATGAGTTTTCGAGATGCACCAGACCCTGAAGAGGCTTGGTTTGTGCTACCAGTTTTATTACAAAAGGTGCCAACGAGAAGACATTTATCTATGGTTCATAGATACACCTTGGATTAGATTGGTCTTTTTTAGTATTCCGAATAATATTGCCATCGACAACTTTATTCATATCTTGCCCTTTCCCAATATATTCATCATGAGATTATAAAAAACTTCCTCCAAAAAAGTTCTGGACATTCCTCCTATATGATATTCATCTCAATTCCTTTTGCACATGCATTCTTGTTATTCTTGTAATAGCTTCAACTTTATTGTTATTGTCTCATGATTTTTTAGCCATTTAGTGAAACTCTTTTCTCATAATCAACCGATTCTGTTAAGCCAAAAATACAAAACTTTGTTTTCTATTTCCTAATAAATTTTCTGCCAGCGATTATATACGTTATTTATGCTTGTGGTATAGCTATAATATTTATAATGTGTGCATAAATTTTGGTTCGCGGCAATAAAAAACCTCTTGAATCCTTCTAGTATTGAAATAAATTAAATGGTTAATTTGGCGCTCGACGAAATTTGATCATAAGTCAGTCTACAGTAGTAACTGGTAATTATTTATTAATTTTGGTCAGTATATTCCAAGGTAACGTTATGTAACAGGAGATTTTGGTGGCAAATGAGTAATAGATGAGAAGGGATTGTGAAAAATTTAAATTTTATTCATCTCTTCTTGTTTATCTAGTGTTTTCACGAATAGGCCGTTGAAAAAGTTTAGAGGTTCGATAAGAGAGGGCGCTGCTACTAGCCTAATTTTTTTGTTGTG
Source organism: Diabrotica balteata (assembly GCA_918026665.1). Taxonomy (NCBI): domain Eukaryota; kingdom Metazoa; phylum Arthropoda; class Insecta; order Coleoptera; family Chrysomelidae; genus Diabrotica; species Diabrotica balteata. The sequence goes on from OU898280.1 coordinate 1,452,941, forward strand.
TTGGTACACTCTTTATATGAACGTATGTGAAGTTTTATTGCAATCTGTTACTTTATTCTTTGTTTACAAGCCATTTAGTATGTCACAGTATTTTTATGTCACAATATTTTTTTACAATGAAAAAAATCAATTATCGTGCAAATTTGCGAAGGTTTAAAATCAAAGGAAATTTAAGAATTAATGTTAAAACTGTATAAGAACTCTTCGCCTTCATTTGGTATAGTAGAAATATGGGTTGCTCAATTTAAGCGTGGTCATACAGGCCTTGAAGACGATCCACATCAAGGACGTACAACAACCGCAATAACACCAGAAATCCTACAACAAATACAGGATCCTTCTCCTCAGTCCTAATCTCTTTTGGAATGTGGTAACATCATCAGGCCTTTACAGTTTTTTCACGATTTCCCTCCATTCTTCCCTGTCCTGGGCTAGTTGTCTTGTTCAACTTCATATAACCCTTGGTTAATCAATATTTTTGTTTGATCTACCAACGGCTTCCCTTAGGTCTCTTTCCTTCAACTCTACCCTCGACTATTAGTTTTTCCATCGAACCTATTCTTCTAGCAATGTGTCCAAAATACTGCAAATATCTCTGTTGTATTTGTTTAAGCAATCAATCCTTTACTTTGAGTTGTTCTTATATTGATACGTTAGTACAATGATCAATCCAGGATATTCTTAACATGCGGCCGTATAGTCACATTTCAAAAGCGTCTAGTTTATTTTATCCACTTTCTTTAAGGTCCAAGTTTCGGATGCATACTATGTGAAAAATAAGTGCCCTTACTAGCCTTAGTTTTGTGTGTATTGTTATGCTAGAATTTTTCCAATTTGTTACCAGTTTCATCATAGCTGTTCTAGCAATAGTCAACTTTCTACGTATCTCTCAGTCACACCCTCGGTCATTTGTTTTGACCAAAAGCTTTTAGAATTTTATCTATTACATGAAGTAGAACCTTGTTTGCATGGGATATTAGGGTTGCCGTTCTGTAGTTGCTGCAATCTAGAGGAGTTCCTTTTTTGACTATAGGGATGAAAGTGGATGTTGTCCAGTCGTTGGGCCACCCTCCGGTTTCCCATTTTTTTGCAGATCATATGCATAACATTTCCTCCAACATCTCCAGTCTCTTTTAAAACTTCTGCGGTGATCTGGTCTGCTCTAGGAGATTTACAATTTCAATTTTTAACTTTTTGATTGCCTTTTCTACCTCTGACTTTAAAATGTTTGATTCTCTCTCTGCGGTGAACTCGTCGTGATTTGCATTCTGAGGATCATCTGCATGTAGACTTTGACAAAATTTTTTCCATACCTCCGCAATCCCTTTCTTGTTATTTATAATAATCCACTGGTAATCCAGTTGGTTTTGATCCATTATTGTTTGTGTGGTTGATTTAAATTACCTGAATAGATATCGGACTTTGTTATATAGCTCATGGGATTCATACCGGTTTGCAGGTTGATTGCATCCTGCATACAGTATATTGTATTGGAAAATCGTCGATTGGCTGAAAGAGATGTATTAGAAACTATAGGGATCTTATTTGGTAGTATTGGGTTTCAGAAAGCTTTGTTCACTATCTGTATCGCATTCGCTAACAATGGGACAAAAGCACATTCGAATGTGACTTTCTCAGCAACATTTAGAGCATTTTTGAAGGAACAAAGTGGATTTTGTGCATCATTTCATCCCTATGGGTGAGACTTGGGCCTATCATCATGACCTTGTATCAAAACAAGAGTCTAAAAAGTGGTGTTAACTATGTTCTTCGGCACCGAAACGAACTAGTATCCAGAAATCAGCCAAGAAGGTGTTGGCATCAGTTTTTTGAGATGCAAAAGGAATTTTGTTTGTGAAGTACTTGCAAACTGGTAAAATAATAAATTCCTAATATTATTGTAATCTTTTATGCCGGCTGAAGGAAAAAAATCGTAAAACAAGATACGCTTTGCAGAAGAAAAAAATCTTCTTTCATCAATACAATCCACCTGTCACATCAGTAGTTTGACAATTTCTAAAATCTATTAATTAAAGTTTGAATTGTTGGAGCATCCACCGTATTTATCAGATTTGGCACATAGCGACTTCCATAACTTTCAATACCTAAAAAATTTACGAGTGGAAAGCGTTTTTCACGAAATGTAGAGGGCATAACTGCTGTGGAATCCTACTATGAAATTCATAAATTGGAATCTCGTTATAACAAGTGTATTGATGTTCAGACTATACTAAATAATATAGACTATACTGACAAAATGTGTTTTTTATCGAACCGCAAACAGCGTATTACCTCCTTCGTCTGTTATTTAAAAAACTTGTCAGAGCAAAAACCACGGAAATCACTAACTGATCTAATAGTGGTAGACAAATGACGGGGCTAGATATAAACCAAGACCTGGAGCATCAGTATGATCATTATTATTATATTTCTTCTAAAAAGTACTATTCAGGCTATAAAATAATCTTCACCTGGTATTTAATCCTCTCGGACCGTTATAATGTCGGCACGTAGTCGATTAAAAAAGTGATCCTGATTACTTCTAATCCGTGTCGTTATATACTGATGTTTTTAGTCTCGTTAAATTGTAAAAACGGAATATTTTGACGCGGATATGACGGCACTTTATCTCAGAGTCGTATCTGCAGAGAAATGAAGAACAAGGATTTAGAAACAAATATGTACTTGCACATTACCTATTCAGTATAAATATAAATGAACGGTGCAGGGAATAAAGGCGCAATGTCACTATTAGTACATTTTTCAGAAAACTACATTTTCTATTTTTTCTATTTATTTGTAATATTTATCTTGTATGATCCTAAACTCCTTTTTTTTTAACAAGTTGCTAAACAATTTAGTAAAATATGTTATAACAGTATAAAGTGTTAATTATATTAATTTAATAAAAGTATTTTAAATTAATAAAAAAAAGAATGTTAGTGCTAGCGTACAAAAATAAGTTAAACAAGGCCTTTATTATCTTTGATTATAATTAAAAAACCATATACTTAAGAAGAATACTTATTTACTGGTGTGGTAAAGATTCAAAGTACTGCTGAGCTTCTTTGGAACAAAATGCACTAAGAGACACTACATCTTTAAATTTTTCTCTAGAAAGAGGTAGCAGCTGCTGATGAGATGCTAAAGGTAACTGGAGTGTCATTGGTTTTTTTTGCCCTTTAAAATGAACATTTTTTAAGGAATTTGTAATTAAAATACTCAGTCCAGGATTTCAGCATATTTTGACCAACTTCAATCACATCAAAAGGAAATGGTTTTTTTCTTGAATTCCGGAAAACTCTATTCCTCTGACAATTCAACTCTTGATTTTTTATATTTATAATCCCCATATTTTTATATGTTTCCATGTATGAATGCCCTCTCATTGGAAAAATTATATGTATGGTCTTCAGTCTCTTCTCTATGTGAACCAAAAATCTTGCAACTGTGTAGTTTTTATTTTGTCCCCCACAAGAATCTGCAAATGTAATCAACTCTTCAACTAAAGGATCAAGGAAATTATGGACGAAATATAAAGGAGAGAAGACACATTGTCTGCGCCTTTTTTCCCTACGTTGAACGTAAATACAGATAATTGTCTTTTCTAATGGACATCATTTGTTGAAATGTTAGGCACTGGCAAGTTTTTTTTATATCAATGCAAATGATTTCGATTTTTTCATTGGTTTTTCATAACCTTTTCATTTGCTGTTTTTTTCTTGTGAAAAGCTTCTGCTTTCATTTTATGAAGTTTGCTTGTAGTGTAAAGGTTTTTCATCTGTTGTTCCAGAACTTGATTCGCTTGCTGTGAGGGGGGGGGCAAATTAGCTGATTTTAGTTTTGCAACGTATTCATCACACATACTGCAACTATATATTCGGGGGAATGAAATATTAAACTTATTCGTAAATAAAGTTCTGTAAGAATCGTAAGAAATGGGGGCCTCTTTGTACATTTCCATGTACATCTGCCACATTTTTTAACGTTAATTCCTCAGATAGGTACACTCTAGAAAATCCTTTAAGCTATAATGCGATTATCTTTCTTTAAAGGGAGATATGTGTTTCATCACAGCAGCAGAAACAGCCTCCGATAGCTTATGTTGTCTTTATGTTTGTCCTTATTATTGTTTGTAGGTACCTCTCCAGTTAATTTCAAATATCGTTGCAATAACACTAACTTCTTTCTTCCGATTTCATAAATCTGCTTTAGCGCAGATAGGTACGGCAGTAGTAACTTTATCGGCATTTTTAAATGGGCAAATTTAAATCATGTAATTTTTCTGAGTCGGTCAAATCTTTTCTTCACCTCCGTTGTTTAATTTGTACAACTGTAATAAGACCACATAGGTATAAATTCTGTGCATCCTCTGAGTTAAGTAAATTAAAACTACGTATTATTGACTGTTTATCGTCAGGTGATATAATTTCAAAGCAACGACATCTTTTGCACTTACAGTCTGGCCCTCTTACGTGACTCTGTAGTCGTAGTCTTTTACGAACCCCATTCATCCACATAGTTTTTTTCCGTTTTTTTGTGTTTTCTTGTTTAGGATTCTCTAAATCATCACTAATACTGTTTATAAAGTCACTTGCAAAAGCTTTACACTCATTTTTTTAATCAATAATTTAACGATATTATAGACCTAAATAAATTGCACAATCCTACGATGAATTCTTTAGTGCAACTAACAGATCGAGAAAAGACAAGTTGTAGTCTCAGTGGTGCCACACAAGTGACAATTCGCTTTCATTCCTAGAACGCATGGACTATTGCCTTTATCCCCAGACTACCAAATATTTACTTGCGATTTTCTACTGACCTAAGGCTTATATTCCCTGACGGAAGGTATTGATTTGAGCCTTTATAGTCCTATAACATTAAAATCTCGATTTTCGTAAAAGTTGACATTGCGCCTTTATTCCCTGCACCCTTCAAATGATTTTATACATCTGTAAAATAATTTTAGTTGAAAATTTTCAGAAAATGTTCAACTAAAATTATTTTCCAATGTGGTAGGCAAATTAAATCGCTATAATATAAAGAGGGAAGCAATAAAATTATGTGATTTTTTAAGTAGCTTCTGCAATATGTTGTTCTTCTGAGGCCAAACAGATACTGTATTGCTCTTTTTTGTAATTTAAAAATAACATACGATTGGGCAGCTGCACTAGAACCCAAAAAAGGAAGACCATATCGAAGATGAGAGTCGAACAAAGAAAAATATGGTATTTTGGAATTTGCTAAATTGATTTTTTTCGAAACAGATCTTATTGTATAGCAGACTGACTCTAGTTTCTTACTTAACAAATCCATATGAAAGGACCATAGGGTCGCTGTCTATAAAAATAACAAAAAATTTTACAGAATCAATGATACTAATTGGACCGTTATTAAGAAGCAATGATTAAAGAGCTCCTTTATAGGATAATGCTACTGTCTTATCCATGTTAAAAGAGAATAGAATTAAATAGAATAGATATATGCTTTATTGTCACTAAAAATTATTGAACAATTTTATGGACAAAGCTAAAAAATAAATCAGTCAAATAGTACAAAAAGTATAAAACAAAAACAAATATAGTAAAAAACAGAATAACACAATTTTAAATTAGTAAAATTATTGTATAACCTACATAATTTGTACAGACAACAACAAATGAGACAAATTGTAGCCACTGCTTGAGACACCCAAATGTAATTATAAACAATACTAATTTTGTTTCTTTGTTATACATTAAGAAACTCGTCAACTGATTTTTGGCACCTTACGAAACTTAATGAAGGATGTTGCGGATTTAATTTCTCTTGGAAGGTGTTTATAAAGTTTCTTTGCACGATATAGAATAGAATTCTTTACTAGCTGAGTTGACGGGATCGGCAAATAAACGTTACAATCCGAATTTCTAATGGAGTAGCCATAGTCAGGTCTATCGGGAAAATTGATTAGATGCTTTCGAATCAAACAAACCTTGAGACCAAATAGATAACGGATTGCTCTTTTTGTACTAGAACCCCAAAATGGAAGCCCATATCGAAGATGGGACTCGAACAATATGCCATTTTGGCAGAAGGTAAATTTAGTTCCTTCGAAACAGATCTTATTGCAAAGCAAGCTGAGGCTAGTTTCTTCCTTAAGGAGTCAGTATGCAAGGACCATTTGAGATTACTGTCAATGAGAATACCTAGAAATTTCACGGAATTTACGATATTGATTTGGCTCTCATTCAAAAGCAAGGGTTGCATGACTCCTTAATAAGATAATGCTACAGTCTTATTTACGTTTAAAGCTAAGTAAGTTGGAGTCTGACCAAGCCTTGATTATATGTAAATCAGCGGTTATAATTGAATGAAGCGTTGAAATATCAGAGCTGCTCCAAGTAATACTGGTATCACCAGCAAATAGAAAAATTTTCCCTTTAATTTTCAAGTAAGTGATGTCATTAATGAAAAGTAAAAAATAATGGGACCTAATACTGAACCTTGCGGTACTCCACACTCAATATCTTTACAACTAGAGTCGGTGTCATTTATTCTAACCAATTGTTTCCTACCTACCAAGTAAGTTTTGAACCAGTTCAAAGACACACCCCGAATTCCATAGAAAGTTAATTTTTTTAATAGAATGTCGTGATTTACGCAGTCAAAGGCTTTGGAATAGTCGCAGAAAACGGTGGCGGAGGAGAGGTTACTGTTTAGTGATAGATATACATCATGTAACACAGAAAATATGGCATCACTAGTGCATTTATTAGACAAAAGGCCAAACTGATTTTGCGATAAAATATTATATTTAAGGAGAAAGGGCATAAGTCGAACTTTTATAAGTCTTTCAATAATTTTTGATAGTGCTGGTAACAAGGCAATAGGTCTATAGTTGCAGGCATCAGATTTTTCTCCACCTTTATGAAGAGGAATGACGATGGCAGTCTTTAGGCAGTTAGGGAATGTACCTTTTTCAAGGGAATCATTTACTAGCGAGACCATGACCTCCAAAACATTATGCTGTAGATTTGAGAAAATTTTAATAGATAATCCATCTGTACTACAGGACGATGTGCTTTTTATACTACGAATTGTTGAAATGAGTTTCGTCTTATCAACTGGTCTTAAAAAGAAGGTATCAGCAATGTTTTTTGAATTAGAGAGATAGGAAACTGGATCTTGTTCGTAGACCTTTAGTTTTTTTATAAAAATGTCTTGATTTACCTAATCAAAAGCTTTGGCATAGCCACTAAAAACAGTGGCAGTATAAAGATTATTGTTTCGTGCTTGATAGACCTTATCTAATACAGAAAACATAGCATCACTGGTACATTTATTAGATAAAAAACTGACTGACTTTGTGATAAAATGTTGTTTTCAACGAGAATGGTTTTTATAAATCTCTCAATAATTTTGGATAGTACCTGTAGTAAGGCAATAGGTCTATAGTTAAAGACATTATATTTTTCACCACCCTTATAAAGAGAATAATGCTTGTCTTTATGCACTCTGGAAATATACATTTTTTAAAGAAATTATTAATTAGTGAGACCAGGACTTCCATCACATTTTTTGGGAGATATTAGAAAATTTTTGTAGATAGTCCATTAGTACTACAGGTAGAATTGCTTGTGATACTACTGATTGTTGGGATGAAATCTTTAGATTTTCAGGGTCTGGAAGAGAAGATGTTTGAGCTGTGTTAGTTTTATTTTGAAAATCGTTTCTTATGGACCAAGTTTCTTTTGGAAACATGTGGAACATTTTTAGAGCTTCCTAGACGATTCTAATAGTACATTTTTTTAGCTGTTTTGATAAGTTTTAGATAGCTTCCTCTGTACTTGGAGATATATTTATAGTTTATTTTTATGAACGAGAGAGTAATTAGCATAATTTTAACTGGTACCTTCGACCACTCCATGGGCGTGCTCAAGATTAATTGAAAAATTACTTTGAATAATTGTAAAAAATAAATGAATTATTTCAGTGTTATAAAGTGTTATGTGTATGTAAACAAAAGTGACCTCTTTTATCACACACTATATTAGAACTGACTGGTCTACATTAAAAAGGGTTTTAAAAAATTCACATTTTTTTTAATTTTTAAAAATTACAAAAGAGAAAAAGAGTTTTTAAAACCGTCTAAGGTATGTTAAATAGATGAATAAAAATATTAATATAAAACTTACAGCTACTTGTTACAAATCCAAATCAGATTCAGAAGATGAACTTTCAGAACCAAGATTTATAATAACTGGCTCGATCATTTTATCAGTAATATTGTCCAGCTTCCACATTTTTTCCTCTTCTTTAATAGTGTGATTTACTGCCTTTTCCCAGTTTTCAGGTTTTACATTATTTACGGCCTCCAAAGACAACTGTTTAACATCATGAATTTTAAAAGTGGTATTTTTTCTTGAAACTTCACTCTTTATCTGTGCCCATACCAGTTCAATCGGGTTTAATTCACAATGATATGGTGGGGATCTAAGTACTGTCATTGCATGATTTTTGGCAATTTCATCAATTTCGTATTTTTAAATTTTTCTTTATGAAGGGCACACAACGAATAAAGTTCCTTTCTTATAGATCCGGGATGGTACGTAATATTTTTTGAACTCAGCCAATTCTGCAAGGTCTTTTTTTAACCACTATGGTTGTGGGCAGTCCTTCTATAATCTGGAGTGATAACTTGCATTATCCATTACTATTACACAGTTCTTAGGAAGAAGATCTATCATTTGTTCGAACCATTCTTGAAAGACATCAGCGTTCATGTCTTCATGGTAGTCACCGGTACGAGTTGATTCAAAAGTTAATAAACCACCTTCAACAAAACCGTCTGAACTGCCAATGTGTACTATTATCAGCCTGCGTCCCTTTCCTGATGATGGGTTTAAACCAGTAGATAAGTTATTTACAAAAGCGTGCCTTTGACTTGTAACAGTTTCATCCTGCCAAAATTTATTTGGTGTATGACCCTCGTTGATCCATGTTTCATCAAGATAAAACATTTTTCTTTTTTGGTTTCTCATTTCCTTTATGGTTCTTAGAAAATGTCTTCTCCATATGACAATATCGCTTCTTTCTAATAAAATAGACTTTCTGGGATTCTTTTTCCAGCGGAAGCCTATTTTCTTTTAAAAGTTTCCATAACGTACTTCGACTCATTTCTGGGTAATCCTTATCATCTCGAACTGAGACAAGAACTTTATCCAATGTTGGAAATTCTTGTCTAAAGAAGAATTCATGCACTTTCCGTCGAAGTCCTTCTTTAAAATGATATTCTATTTGAAATTTTGGTTTCACTGGAGCATTACGTGGCATTTGAAAACTACCAAATTTCTCTTCTTTAATAACTTTGTAAATCGTAGATTTCCCAATACCAAGTGTACTGCTAACTAACTCAACGGTCTCATCAACACTTTCACATAAACGTTTGTCTGTAAATGATTTAAAACAATTAAATATTAATGTTTTTTCATTAACTGTTAAAGGACCAATTTTTCGTCGTTTACACGGCACTTCCAAATTTTCCATAACACTAGTATACACAATAAACTGCACCTTGCAACTGAAGTACCTACTTTTAGTGAACTGTTAAGAATTTTGAATACGCCACTTGGACCTTCCTACAAAATGGAAAAACCCACTATCACATTTTCCGTGGAATAAGTTTAGAAGGTAATTATCTAGTCAATTACTGTCGTAGATTCCTGGAATTGAAGAATTAAATGTTTGATTGTTGAAACCCTTACTTCGTGGAATGCACTTATTTCAGATAAAATAAAACGTTTTATTTTATCTAAAAAATTAAACTTTATTTTGCAAATAGGTAGGTACTTATTAAACTTTTATTGGTTATATATAACCAATAAAATAAACATCTTACATTTCTTGCAAATTCATTAGTACCTGTTAACCTCCATCACTCCGACACTGGCAACCTTATTTAGAGATTAGTAACCCTCACAACTATTGTATTCTATTCTGCTCCAACCTTTATACCTGGTGGTTATACTCAATTTAAAATTGTTTTCCTATATACTTCTGTAAACTTGTTGACAAATATCTGTGTTTCATTGAGTCACCCGTATCAACAGTTTAGGGATTTGCATACATAATTTATTGTTTTATTACTCTCTCATACATAAAAATACACTATAGTGACAAGGCAGTAAATTTCTTTATGTACTGTAGTGAACCTTTTTTAGTTCAAGGTTTGTAATGTTTTGGCTTAATTGTAATTAAAGAAAATGTTTGATTGAAAATACAGACAATTTTCCAATGAGTTTCTTATGGCCCGTTGACGATGCACCTCCCAGTAAAGCTTCAAATATGTTTATCTACATTATATCATCATAGCAAGACATTTTAAAATATCTCAGCTTACCTGTTTTTTTTTAAATAATTCTTATTCTTTTTATCCGTCGAATCCATCAACCTGCCATTCCCAATCCGCCACTGCGTCTTGAATAATTTATTTAAACTACGTTTCGTTTTCTGAACAGGCTCGTTATTAGGAATAAGTTATGTACAGCGGTCTCGGAACTTGTAATTATAATCTACTTAGAACTTTTCTGACACGTCTCTCTCGTGTTTAAACGCGTAAAACTGCTGTATCAACCGAAAACGTATTTATAGAAATTTTTAAGTTTTTTTAAATATTCGCTTTTGGAGAATCGATCTGTATTAACCGATCGGGGAAAAATAATAAGCGATGGAGAAATAAAGGATGGCAAACCGTGTGGCGTGTATTTATACTGTAAAAATCTTTCTCTAAAGAAAATGTGAACGAGGAAATATCACAAAAACCAATTAAAAAGTATGTACAGTATTGTGCGAATTAATGAAATCACTGTGAATTTTTTTTCATTTTTTCAATATTCACAGTTGGCAACACTACCTACAACAGTTGACAGCTGATCAAGCATTGAAAACATAACCTTACTGTGTGTTGGTGTGTTTGAGTGTGTTTTAGGTCATTTCTTACCAAGCTTGTGTTGTTTTGGGGGTTTTTGTACTATTTTGTGTTGTTTTTGGTTTTATTCCAACATGGGTATTACGCCTAGGAAGCGTGAAAAGATTGTCACGTTGAGTGAACACACTAGTATGTCACAAAGAGAGATTGCTAGAACGTGTGGAGTGAGTCAGGTGGTAGTAAGCAAAATTTTGAAGCGTAAACGAGAAACGGGATCAGTGGATGTGAAAAGGTTAGGAAAATGTGGAAGAAAGAGAAAAACAACACCAGCAGATGATAGATTTTTACTTCGAAAGAGCAAATTGGACCCAAGAAAATCAAGCCAAGACCTACAACAAGATCTAGCAGCATCAGCTATAGTGATTCATGACTCAACTGGTCGTAGAAGACTTTTGGATAATGGTAGAAGGGCAATTCGTCCACAGAAAAAACAGCTTCTAACTGAACGAATGAAGAAACAAGGGCTACTGTGGGCCAAAAAATACTCTAATTGGACTGTAGGCAACTGAAAAAAAGTCCTATTTACAGATGAAACCCACTTTATAGTTCAGGGACAGCGGTCGAAATTCGTCAGGAAGTCTGACAATGAAAAGCTTACACCATCTCATATTGATCAAACCGTAAAACATCCAGTCAAGAAAATGTTTTGGGGATGTTCTTCATACATGGGGGTTGGATCTATTGTGCCAATTGAAGACATGATGAACAGCCAAAAATACAAATCCATGTTGGAAAAGTATTTGGACAAACAACTCCAAAAATGTCAACCCCAAGGAGGAGCGATCCTTCAACAGGACTCTGCTCCCTGTCACAAATCAAAGGAAATGATGGCATTTTTCAAAAATAAGAAGATTAATGTTTTACATTGGCCCGGTAATTCGCCCGACCTCAATCCCATTGAAAATTTATGGGCCATTTGCAAAGCTAGACTGCGAAAAATCGACTGTACCACTAAAACAAAAATGATAGAAGCGGCCATTCAGGTTTGGTATCGAGATGAAAGGATATCTGACAACTGCCAGAAACTCATAGAATCTATGCCAAAACGGGTAAAAGCAGTAATTGCTGCCAAAGGGGGACATATTTCCTACTGAATGATGTAAGTTTACCTTTATAGTTTTGTCAAAATATAATTTTTTACTAAATAAACTGTTTTTTCATTAAAACTAAGATTCCATTAATTCGCACAATACTGTAATTCAAACTAACGTAAACAACAAACACATACTGGCCGAAGAGTTATGGTGAATAAATTAAATACATACTAAAATTGTAGCTTTTCATTTAATTAATAAAAATTTAACAACCAGTTCTTATAGTAAGTTTTCAAAATGTCGCACGATTGCTTCAAAAGTGACACAACTCAAAAAATGTAGTTTTTGGTAAGAAGCAAAAAACTCAGTTTTCATTGGATATGGGATATTTAGATGATTTAAAATTAAAATCAGCTATAGTTTTGTCTTATAAACAACATTTATAGACATTTAACATCAGACAGGATACTGATGATATAAATAAAATCAACAACAATCAATGTGAACATATTACAAGTATATGCTCCCACACAAGACTATGAACAAGAAGAAATTGAAAAATTCTATCATGATTTAGACAAAATATTAGCACCTACAAAGAAACACGATCTCAATATTATCATGGGAGATTTGAATGCAAAGATTGGTGAGGGTGAACAGGAAGGTATCATAGGAAAATATGGCCTGGGAATACGAAATGAAAGAGGAGATATGTTGGCATCTTTTTGCATAGAAAAGCAATTAGTAATAACAAACACAATTTTCAAATTTCCAAAACGTCGTCTTAACACCTGGAAATCACCAACAGATACACCTGAACGAATTGTTCGTAACCAAATAGACTTTATATGTATAAATAAGAGATACAAAAATTCAGTATAAGCAGTAAAAACATATCCAGGCGCAGATGTACCAACAGATCACAATATTTTAGTAGGAAAAATAAGAATGAGATTAAAAAGAGTTGCAAGGGCCAATAAATTGATAGAGAAAAGATGCTAAATGATACTGTAAAACAAGAAATCACTAGTATATTAGAACAAAAAATGAAGTTAACATCAAGTAAAGAAGAAAGTACTGAGGAAAACTGAACGAGAATTAAAGACATGTTAAAGACTGTTTAAGAAACAAAATTGAGTGCGCTAAAAGCAAGAAAAAAACAAGGGTGGATGACAGAAGAAATACTGAGAATTATGGATCAAAGAAGAGTAGTCAGAAATAAAGATAAAAATGAATACAAGATAATCCACACAATAATCAGGCAGAAGATAAGTCACATGGAAACACAATTTCATAGTAAAGAATGTAATGAAATTGAACAATATGAAAAAAAAACACGATACATTTCATTTGCACAAGAAATTAAAAGGAGTCGCTGAAAACAAACGGAAACAAGTATCCCAAAGTTTAGAAGATAGAAAGGACAAAGAATATTAGACATCAATGAACACTTAAAAGAATGGGAAAACTACATTTCTGAATTATTTGAAGATGAGAGAGTAGAACACTATTCACCGATTGCTATATCAATTCCATCTATAACAGAAAGTGAGGTTAAACGTTCAATACAAATGGCAAAAATTGGAAAAGCACTTGGCCCCGATGAAGTAAGTGCTGAAATACTAAAGTTTTTGGGAGAAAATGGAATTAAAGCTCTGTGTAATCTCTTTAACAGAATTTATGACACTGGGATATTACCAACTGATTGGTTAAAGTCGGCATTTGTCACAATACCTAAGAAACATCGTCCAACGACAAGAGGTGATTATCGGACAATAAGTCTGATAAGTTACGTTTTGAAGATCTTCCTGCGAGTAATACACAGCAGAATTTACACGCTGTTAGAGGAAAGAATTAGCAATACTCAATTTGGGTTTAGGAGTGGCCTGGGTACAAGAGAAGCCTTGTTTAGTATACAGGTGCTAGTACAGAGGTGCATAGATATAAATCACAATGTGTACATTTGTGCAATCGATTTTGAAAAGGCCTTTGACAAAGTCCGACATAACGAAATGCTAGAAATATTGGAAACAGCTGGATTGGACTATAAAGATCTATGAATACTTACAAATCTATACTGGCATCAACTGGCAAGAATAAAGGTTAAACAAGAACTGTCGGATGAAATAAATATAAAAAGAGGAGTAGGACAAGGCTGTATATTGTCGCCTTTACTTTTTAACTTATATTCGGAGAAAATATTTAAGAAAGCCTGAATGGAGACAACCGAAGGTGTTATTGTGAATGAAGAATGGTGTAAAATAAAATATTATAATCTCCATTAAATATGCGATTAAACATAATGGAATTAGCAAAAGGCAGTCGTCGAGACTCACGATCTTCCTTATAATCTCTTATAGTCTACAACCCTCAATATATTCCCAAGTGATTTGGGCTCGTAAATAATGAGATTCTACTCTCGGGATAGCTTGAATAAAGTTTATTACACTCTTTTTAATTTCAGGATCAACACAAGGCTACTTTCCATGTTTACCTCTTTGATCTTCGTGAAGAAAGCCATTGTTGTCTTTTTTCATTAAATCTGTTCGAATGGGTCTATCGTTTATGTTCAATGTGTAACGGTATGTGCAACGGCCGCTGTAAATCCCCAAGTTTCCAATAACTTAAAAATATTTTTTCTTGATCTGCTTCATTTAATTTTAAGCTGCACTTTAGCCTACACTTCTCTCCACAAGGTGGGCATATATTTCTAGCAGGAATTTTTTTTTTTTTTGGTTTTAGATGAAGCTTTTCCGGAATTTCTAAATAGTTTAGTTTTTTTGACATCCCATGTATCAGGTTTTGCTTTTCTTTTCTTTCCTTTTCTTTTTTTTTCTTTATCAATCAATCCTTCATCCATTAAGTCTATAGCCTGAATTACATCTGTTTCCTTTTCTTTTTCCAAATCACTTTCAAAGAAACTGCTAAAGCTTTTATTGTATTTTGAATCTGCATCCGAATCATCTACATCACTTTCTTCACTTTATACAGAAGTTTTTAGAAATTCTGTTTCTGACTGTCTTCGTAAATAAATATTTTCGTATATGTCTTTGTATATAGGAATTATTGTATATATTTTTGTATTTTGTATATATGTAGTTTAGTGGGATGCTCAGAACTGTATAATGTCATTGTAAATGATATTTCTGCTAAATTTTGGTTCAACGCCTTTAGAAACAATATCGTTATATTGTCCAATAACATTCAAACTTATGTTATCTTTTGTTGAAACTATTGTTGGTAGTGTGTCTTTAATATTTCCCTTATCTGCAATACGAGGGGGGGACTTTTGACTAGCACTGTATAATAATATTCTTTTAGTTTTTGGGAGGTAAGAAGACGTATTTTTCCGTTATGTAATTATGTAATTAGAAGAAATTAATATTTTTAAGAGCTACACGGAATAAAAAGGCTTCAGAAGTATCTACTATATCTTGAGAAACTTCGTATTATTATTCTCAAAAGTCATTTGGCTAGGTGTGCTATATTTTTTCTAATAAAATAAAACTTTAAAATTTTACTGGATTACTTTTAATACCATCTAAAAGGAGATTCTTGTAGTGCAACGGTTTTTCAGCATAAAACGAGTAAATTGTTGAGCAGAATAGTGTACAATTCGTAACATCTCAATCATTTAATAGGTCCCAAAACAAACAAGCCACAGGGTCGTCCGATATGGTAAATACACGGTCTACACGGCATATTAAGAAATCACCTACTAATACATCCTGCGCCGCGATCGATTTCTATAGGCAGGTCTTAAATTAAAAAAGTGCCGCGGTGTGAGGTCCACGCCGGCAAGGCAAGAAGGTGCGGAGAATGGAGCGACTTGAGTTGTGTACGTATTAAGACCGCCGTTAGCTCACTATAAAAGGTGTATAGGAACTAGAACTAATCATCTATCATCCGAAATTATTGTTATCAAAGAGGCGGACGATGGCACGATTAAGGGATAAAAAGTTTCAGATTTTGGAAGAAGAATAAGAAGAATTGCCTTCGGTATCTGATGATTGAGTGTATTTTATACAAATTGTTTCTATTCTATTACAGCCTACTGCATTTAACGTTCCGTTTGTCATAATTCCATTTATTTTATTCGTATTCTAAATATCTACGTTACAGCGTCAATATTTTTCTTATAATTTTCCTGATGGCATCATAGATATGTTTGGTGATAAGTTAAAAACAAAAGTAAAATAAACTCTTTATTTTGCAATAAAAAGAAACTATATAAACTTGTCTTTTGGGGTAGATACTGTCAGAAGACTAATGGATAAGAAGAGAAACGAGAAACGAGTGGATAAGAGAGAAAACAAAAGTGAGGGATGTTAGACAAGAAGTTGCAAAATTGAAATGGAGATTTGCCGGACACAATATAAGACAAAAAAAAGACCGATGGAACAAAATTCTTATAAGTTGGAGACCGTGGGAATATAAACGAAGCAGAGGAAGGCCCCAAATGAGATTGGGCAGATGATATCAAGAAGCACGTGGGCTCTAGATGGATGACTGTTGCGACAGACAGAGAAGAATGGAAAAGGATTGGGGAGGCCTATGTCCAAAGATGGACCGAAGAAGGCTAATTAGATAGATAGATAGACTGTTAAATTTACAAAAAATATCCAAAACGTTTTTGGCTTATTAAACCACTATAAGTGAATCTTCATACAATGGCTAAATAAATGATTTTTTTAGAGGTATAGAACTGTGAAATGGAATAAAACAAAGCATGGTTGTTCAATTGGGGAATCAAATAGGCAGTAATAATGGCTATATAGCGGTTACCATTAATTGTAACGTTCTAGACAGCACCATTTTTGAAGAAGTACTGTCCAATAATTCTACCAGACCATAAAGCACATCAAACAATCAGTTTTTTTGGATGTAATGGTTTCTTAACATTAAAGATTTGAATATATACATATACAGTATGATTTAGAGTAAACTTGGTGCAAAAAACGGTTCATGGCTAATCGAATTACCTGCTCTGATGGAATATTATGCTCCATAAAATCGTATTTCGAACAAAACCACAATTTTCAAAATAAATTTGTACAATTTGGAAGCATTGCTCAGGAGTTAAGTGTATTCACGCTGAAATGTCAAACCAAACTTAACATAAATCACTTGACAGCTGTCAAAATGGCCGACAGCTAGTGTTACCAACTTACATTTCTAACACCCTTTACTAAAATGTTTTAAGTATTGCCATATTGTCGATAATTTAATAATTAATTATAGGAAATAAAGTGATCCCACTTAAAACGAGTTGACACAAAATGTGTGACCAAGTACGGCAAACTAATAATATTCCAATTCACTCTGTTGTTAGTTTCATTATTACTTCTGTTTCCATTTTATTTATACTAAATATTATAAAAAACGGCGCGTAGTACTTGAAGAGTGTCGACAGAAGTGAATATTTCTTATAGCGCGTTTTTACTATAGCGTTAATGAAATTTTATGTCCGCTTATTACTAAATTGTTAATATTTTTAAAGCAAAGCTTCTATACTGACGTTATATTACTTCTTTTTCTCTACAGTAAATTGCTGAGGCGAACGTCACGGAACTAGCGCCACGAAATAGCGCCGTCACGGGTAGCGTCATAGAATGGCGGTTCTTCACATCGATTCACACATCAATTGTGGATAGCAATGTTAGAAATGGGAATACTCAGAAAATTAGTTGAATTAACGCAAATGTGCGTGACAGACTTATATGTGCAAGTAAAGATAGGAAGTAGAACATCGATACCATTTGGTATAAATTCAGGACTTAGGCAGGGGGATCCCTTGTCACCGTTGCTGTTCAATTTTGCTTTAGAATATGCAATAAGTAAAATATCGTCTGAGCTGACAGGAGGATTTGCTGATCAAGTATCAAATCTGTTGCTGGCCTTTGCTGATGATATAGATGCAGTCACACCTTCTACAAGAGACGTGGGAGAATTGTTTTTATAGCTCGAGAAGGAAACAGGTGGTATGAGTCTCTGAATAAATGAAGAAAAGACTAAAGACTATGATACAACAGACAGAAAGAAGTTAATAAAAACACTAAAAGAATTCCAAGTGCCAGAAAAAATAATAAGATTGGTAAAAATGACAATTAGACAAACCATTTGTGCTGTGAGGTGCAAAGGTACAGTCTCAGAAAAATTCGAAGTGAAAAAAGGTGTTCGCCAAGGAGACCCATTGTCTACATTGCTATTCATTATAGTTCTAGAAAAAATTGTAAGGGTAGTGGGATAAATAGGTTTGGAACTATTTTATACAAGGAGCACCAATGTTTAGCATACTCTGCTGATGTGGTTCTCATTACAAGAAATGGAAAAGAACTATCAAATATAACAAAAAGACTGATCTAGAGCAAAAAAAGAATAAACACCAGGAAGCCTTTAAATTGGGGGAAGAGGATGGATCAATTGTAGAATTCTAAAAGGTGAATGAATATATGTACTTAGGCACTCTTATTGATCAGACATGTAAGGAAGAAACTGAAAACAACCTGAGACTGACCAAGAGCAACCTCAGCACAAGGTGTGCTGAAGCCATGAGTAAAATAATTAAGGCCAAAGATATATCTCGTAATACAAAAATAAGAGTATACAAAACTATAATTAGACCTACAATGTTATACGCTCCGAGACATGGACTATGAACAAAACCATACAGAATACATTGGAAGCATGGGAAAGAAAGATATGTCGCAGAATATTTGGTGGAAAAGTAGTAGAGGGAGAGTGGAGAAGACGAATTAATGCAGAAGTGTACCATTTGTATGCTAACCTACAATAACAAAGGTGGTGGAAAAACGTAAACTACAATGGCTCTGTCATCTAGAACGAATGCTAGGTAATAGACTAGTCAAAAATACTGCTTGGAGAGTACCTGAGGGCAAAAAAAAGAGAGGACACCAGAAAGAAATGGAGAGATGTAGTGATGGAAGATGTCAGAGAGATGGAATCAGAGATTGGAAGTTGGTAGCTAAGAACAGAAAACGATAGAAATTATCCGTCCACCAATGGGCCTAAAAGGCCTGTTAACGCTGTATAAACATCAATACATGTTTTCTAGTCACAAGACTTATAATAAATCCTTTTTAAGCTATAGATACTATGTTATCACATTTCTTCTGCATTTTCGCAGAATCTGCCTGTTGCTCTGTCCACTACGTCCATTTTCTGGAGATGATATCTAAATCAATAATCTACAGTGACAACATTTGAATTATTGCGTAGTTTCCACTAATAAGGTTAAAATAAAATTTTTGTTTGAATTTTGAATTTTCTGGCAATGAGTTTTTTTTTTATACCGCAGAATCTTTTTTGGGTAGGTAAAAGAACATCTAAATTCTTTTTTAATGACTTCCTTCAACTAATAGTGGAAGCAAAAGAAGAAGGAAAGCATGGTCCTGCTAAGACAAATAACCTGACTGCCTAATAACAAGGATTTAACAGGTCTATACTTCCAAACCATAATAAGAGAAGCACAGAATAAAGATCGCTAAAGTCCGTTAGAGACGGCATCTAAAGAGATCTCCTTTAGCAAAACTAGTCAGAAATCTCGTTAGGGGTAGTTTCTTAATGACATAAAGTGACTTAAGTGGACTACACGAGTTGCGTTTGTAATTTAGAAAGCTTGTTTTCGGTTGAGAAAAATACAGTAATAGTTCTAACGATACAGTGAGTCACAATCGTATTGCACAAATGAATCCTATGAAAGCCAGACAGCTAGTTCACTTTTTGCACTTTTGCTACATTGTTTTGAATACATTAAACTAGTGCCACCTAAATAAATATTAATCTAAAATAGCAAGAGGCGATAATTTCAATCCGTATTCCAAGATACTTCCCAGAATGGTCTTGTTGTTAATCTATGGTCGAATTCTGAATTTCCTCCTATTGGAGAATTGAACAAGTGTCATATTTTTATTTCGTAGACATATTTTTTGCCTGTTCCAATATCTAACCTTGCTTCATCTTTTCAAGGAGCATCTTTCCCATCTTTCAGAGAATATGGGAAAGGAACCAGCGTGTTATGAGAATGAATAGTGAGAGACTAGCTCGGATAACAAAGGATTTAAGATCAACAGGAAGATCCTTTATAAGACGTTTTAAACAGCTGATGCTGATAGTCAACGTTTTAAATATGACTACAGCCTTAAGATCAGACAGATGCTAAGAACAAGCCTAAGACTATTATAAGAAGTAGTTTTGTTTTTTTTTTTCTAGAGAATGTCCTTTTTTGTTAATTTTATATTAAATAAACGAGACGTCAAGATTTTTCACATTTTACTTCTTTCCCAACGTGATGCTTTCCATTTTATAATCAAGATTGCCTTCCTCATTACGTACTAAATGGCTTGTGTAAAACAATAATTGTTATTACAGAAATTTATGCATTATTTCACAAGCAGTATAAATATAAAGATTTCCTTTTAAATACGCAATTACCTGATCAATTTCAAACCATAAAAAGTTCAACTGTTAATTAATTTTAAACAGTTTTTTATAAAATACTCGGTTGAATATTTAATTTTTATACTCGTTTGTTCAGAAAAGACAACGATTAGACGATTTCTACAAGGACATTGTTATCTGCAAAGAGAGTCGTTTTTCCTTCCAAAAGATACACAAGAGATGCAAAGACACGCACTAGACGTTAAAATAAATAAAATATACTCGATTTAGAAATGTAACATAGCACAGTTTTTATGACAGAAGATTTGACAGATTCGGTCTTTATACAGGACTATTTAAAGCAGAAGTTGTACAAAAACCGATCTTAGTTTTGTACAGGATTTTATGAAGATAAAGTGACCCCCAACCACTCTTCTCAAGACAAACTTCGATTTAAATACAAAAAAAAATGCAAATGAGCAAGGGCCAAAAAATTGCCACACCTCGATAGCGGTGATCATTTTTCAAAGAAATTAAAATTGCTCTATCGAGCCTATATAGAAAAAATTTTTGATATTGAATCATTTAGTGGTTAACAAATAACTTCAAAATCGCCTAGTAAAACGCTCAGTGGAACTATGGTGGGACGTAGGCAGAAGGAAAATCAAGGAAGAGGTTGGATATAAAAAGAGAATAGACAAAGTGAAAGGGGATAACTGAAGAGAGCAGCCGAGCCAAAGGATGATTGGAAGCCGATGCTGTATAAGCTCAGAGCCTGACTTAGATTGTAGCTCTATGGGAGAAAGAGAATAACTTCGAGTTAAAATCTAGTATTGCTTAACGCGACACATTAGTTCATTTAAGTACAGAATAGATCAACAGGGCGCAATGATAAGGCAGTAATAGTAATGCCATAACATTTCTGCGTATTCTGTTTAAAGCTCTAAATAAAAAGAAATGTAAATTTTAACAAGATAATTTGCAATGAGAACAGCTGTTGCTATGATTCTGAAGAGAATCATTTTAATTACCTAGGATAATATTCAAACCTCGATGTAATTTATTACAAAGTTAACAGGTTTCGGCATACCTATATGCGGAAACATTTATATAACATTTAATAACAAGACCAAAAACGATGTAATGGTAAAACTGTAAAAGACAATGACCACATCAACTCTATTATATGAATATAAAACTTGAGTAATGAACCTGAGTAATGAAGCAAAGACGTAACTCTAGAATCTAAGTCAAAGGAAGAGTGAGTTGCATTAGAAGACATGGAAGACTTGATAAACAGAGAAAAAAAAGTATGACAAAAACAGAATATTTACTTGATCCATGAGAAAATAAAATAATTTACAACAAAAAGGGAAAGAGAAACAAAACAATTACGAACTCATATGAATAAGAAGTGTAAGACACACCATAAACATATTGCAAGTAATGCACAAAACAGCAAAAGAGAATAAAAAGAGGAAAGACCGGCTCGACATAGAGTGCCAAAAAGAAATAGAACTAAGAAAATCAGAATAGAAAACAACAGAGCCAAAGAATAGATATATGGAGCAAAGACAAAAAGCAAAGGGTGCTGAGAGGAAAGAAGAAAAGCTAAAAGAAATAGAAGAGAGTTACAGAAATAAAGAAATAAAAAACCAATCAAGGTGCTAGAAACGAAAAAAGAGGTTTCCAACAAAAACCTCGTTTTTTTTCGAGTATTCGTTAAAAACAAAGCTGGAAACAATATAAGCGGTGAAGCAGAAATAGTCGAAGATGGAAAGAGTATTTTGATGGATTACTAAATGGCCATAATAAGTCAAACTAAAGAGAATGTATTGAAGCAGAAGAAAGAATCGAACACTTAGAGGACATAGAAGATGATTCACCAGCAAAGAACAAATCGAGGAAATCATAAAAAATCTGAAAAACAATAAATGCCCTGGAATCGATAACATAACAGCGGAGATGATGAAATATAATGGAAAACTGCTAAAATGATTGGATATACAAGATCATAAAGGAGATATTGATAAAAGAATGAATACCAGAAGATTGGAAGGAAGCAATTATTTGCCCATTACGCAAAAAAGAAGACAAAACAGAGTGCAGTAATTACAGAGGAGTAGCATTACTAAATACCGTATATAAAATCCTATCAAAATCCATAAAAGAAGCTAGAAACAGAAGTTGAAAATATAATAGGCGAATATCAGTGCGGATTTAGACGAGGGAGAAGCACAACGGACCAAGTATTCATAATCAGAGAATTACAAGCAGAAAGCTATGAACACAACTTACCAACTATAGCGCTATTCATCGACTTCCAGCAAGCATACGATACAATAAAGAGGAAGGAATTAAAAGAGACCCTTAAGGAAATGGAAGTTAGCAGAAAGTTGCGTAACATGATACATCTTACTTTAAAGAATACGGAAAACAAAGTCAAAGTAAACAATCATTCATCGGATAAATTTATAGTAAACGAAGGATTAAGGCAGGCGATCCTTTGTTATCATTACTCTTCAATTTATGCCTAGAAAAAATAATGCGAAAAGCGAAAATCAATAGAGAAGGCCTTCTATAGCATAAAAGACACCAAGTTTTGACATTTGCGGATGATGTAGTGTTGCTGGCAATAGAAAAAAAAGAGCTACAGGAGAGAGTATAAACAAAAGTTTAAAGTAGATGTAGAAGAAGAATCATCATACGAATTCGAAATGGGTAGAAAGATTTACATACCTAGGTGCAATAATATCACGTCAACCTAACATTAAAAAAGAAATACAAGCTAGAATAATGGCAGGCAATAGAACTGTACATGCTCTTAGTGGAATGTTGAAAAGCAAGTTTTTATCAAGAAAGGCAAAAATACAGTTATACAAACCAACTATACAACCAATAGTAACATACTGCAGTGAGACATGGACAACGACAAAAAAAAAACAAAATTTACTGGAGATATGGGAAAGGAAAATCTTGGGAAGATATATGGAGGAATAATAAGGAATGGTTTATGGATAAGAAGATCAAATGATGAAATAAGGAAATTATATAATCAACATAATATAAGAGGAGTCATAAAGGCACAGAGGCTAAGATGGACTCCAAGGACTCCAAAAAGGGTACTAAACTACACTATAGCTTCAAAAAAGACAAGCCAGAGAAGTTATATTGAGACAGAGAAGGATCTCAGTACATAAAGAAAAGCGAAAATGAAGAAAGAACTTGAAACATTTCAAGCCAAGGGCATCTAAGGCCTTTAGTGCTATTGTATACCTATATATCTATGATACACCATGAACAGATAAAGCAAAGTTTCATGGCTGAACCGGTAAGAAATCCTAACCCTGCAATATTAGAGAGCTTAAATCAAACCTGTTAAAAGTTTAGATATGAATTATCGAATAGAAAAAATTGCAGAATCCGAAAAAAAGGTGTAAAGCATTAATGAGTTACTCCAATATGTCGATTGAACAGGAATATTTTTCCAAATATTAAAAAAAATAAAAGTGGCAACAATTTCTCCAATATATAAAAAAGATAAAAAAATGACATTCAAAACTACAGATCAGCCTGTTAAATAGTATTGCTAAGATTTTTGAAAGTATTCTGTATGATGATATATTGAGCATGTTAAGAGTAAAAATCAGCAAATTCCAGCATGGTTTTATAAAAGACAAATCAACAGTAGGTAACTATTCTCTGTGTTCTCTCTGAACATTTTGCTAAGGCTATTGAGGCAGGGAACAGTTGGACGTTCTGTATACTGATCGCGAAAAAGCATTTGATAAGGTAAATTATTGTATTCTTTTAATAAACTGGTACAGTTTGGTTTCTCAAGCAAAGGATGACTCAAATGTGTCATCCTCAGGAGTCTCACATGGGAGCAAACTAGGACCATTATTTTATTTATTAACCACTTGTCAGACTGTATTAAATCTGTGTAATAGCTTAATATATGCCGATGATTTTAAACTTTTTAAACATTCACTAATAAGAAAGATGCAGTAAAATCGCAAGATGATCTAAGATCAGTTATTCAATGGTTTAACGATTCAAAAATGACTATTTTAGTTAAAAAGTGTGCAGTAGTTTCATATACGCGAAAACTTAATAGTGTTATTGAAGATTATTATATTAATGATGATCGAGCCGAAAGAGTGAGTGTTATGAAGGATCTTGGAGTTAAATTCCAAATCAACATGAAGTTCAATATACACTTCTATGAAATAACTAACAGAGCTTATCGTGCTTTGGGTTTTGTCATTAGAAATGGCAAAAATTTCAGAATAAGCACAATTATAAAACTCTATAATGCCCTGTTGAGACCACATATGGAATATGCTTCAATCATCTGGTCTCCTACTGCATTTTCAAACTCAGAAATGATTGAAAAAGGGAAAAAACGATTTTTAAGATTTCTATATCTAAGGAAAAATAAGAAATATCCATATACGCTATCATACAGATTAATGTTAGACTCATTTCAGTTGCAGTCATTTGTCATTAGAAGAAACAGTCAGGCTATTATGTTCATATACTTGATTGTTAACAGTAGTAAGTACACAAAACAGTATTAAGTACACAAACTGTGGTTTAATTGAGTTTATTTACTTTAGAATACGCAAGACTAGTTTAACAATAACTAACCTAGATCTTTTTTTCACATTACTATAGAATCTTATCACCAATAAACAATATGTTAAAAATTTGTAATGAAATATTTAATAGACCAACTCATGTGGATATATTTAATGTAATGTCTTAAATACTTTACATGTAATTACTATTAGTATAGTGTTTGTAAGGTGTCTAAATAAATAAATATTATAGTAACTGGACAGGAAAAACAAAAAGTTTTTAAATGTGTTATTGCTTGTTGAAAATCTTAAATATTTCTAGATGATTTCCTAAGCATTTTCATTAGATCCGGTCATAAGTTTTCAGATTTTGTAATGATCAAAGTTTCCGTGGTTGATTTGTACACAATTACTTAAAAAATAGACTTACCGGCACTACTCTCCCCCGCCGAAGAATCAAAAGTCTTCGAAGTCATCTGGAAGAGCGCGTCCAGAGGAGTAGCTCCAGGCTGCTTGCCCTGCTGTTGCTGCTGGTGATGCCTCTGCCTCTGCACGGCAGCGGGAATGATATCTGGCGAACAACAATCGCTGGCTACACTAGAAGACCGGTCACTACCAGTTTCAGAAGTATAACTAACATTAAACGCAAACTCCGGCCTCAGAAGCGCCAGTTGTTGGACTTTTAATTGTCTATGAAACGATTCCAGCCTTTGCTGGTGGGCTTCCATCTCTGGATCTATATCCCAAGGCCTTACGATGCGGTTGCATGTCGGTTTTGCGGGTTTGTGGTTTAGGATGTCGGCTATGGAGAAGCTTTTTACCCCGTCCTGTCGTTCCTCTACGTCTACCGTCGGAGAAAGTCTTCGTTCTGTTTCTACCTCGACCATTTTTAGTTTTTTCAACGGTTTGAAGTAGTCTTCTGACTCCTCGGGGCATCTACAATTTGTAGAGAATGTAGAACTGTTGTCTATCGACTGTCTGAAATTCGGGGATGTATGTAAGGCAGGACTAGGACATCCGACAGATATTTCGTCATCCGACATATATTTTTGTTCGTTAGCTTGAGCCGAAGGCAAATTTGGACTAGGAGATCTCGAGGAAATTGGACTTTCGTACTTGGATCCTAAATAGGGCGACATTTCATTAACGTTACTCGGAGAATTTTCAATATCTTGCATTTTTTAAGAAAAAAACACTAACAGTCTTTGCAACACATTGTTCCACACGATAACTACAAGTCACTTAGTCACTATAGCACCGGTTGTCAGTTGAAGAAACGGAAAAAACGTCAAAGCGCTAAGAAGGTACCAACAACACCTTCCTATCTTTAACAGATCTGGTAACAAGTGAAGGCCTACATGCCAATCTACTCCCGCTGTATCTTTAACTCGCCCCGCCTGCCATTTAAACGCCCGACCAATCGCCGCGGCACAGGAAACCAGAATTCCTTTATAAAAATGCCGCCCGTAGCCGGCATTGGTGATGGGAGGGGCGAACGGCGGTATGTTTCATCTGTCATGCCCACCAATCATTTGTCTAATTTGCAGACTGGCGTTTATATCATTTGTTGGAGTGGAGATAAATGAGATTTAGTTTGAGCTTGTGCTTAATGTAAATTATTTTGCTTTATGGCTTTTTACACTTTAACTGCTTTATTGCTTGCGGCTGTAAATTCGGGTTACGTCATGGAAGACGGTAATAAGTTTCGGAATTACGGGAGGAACACACTAAAAACCATTTGAGCCTGATTTCGACACATTAGCTACAGGGAAAATGCAGAAGATAACCTGTTAAATAACGAACAACTATAAACCACAAATAAAATAATTGATTACAGAACAAAAACAACAATACAAAACATTCTTACTTCAACAAATAATATTATAGGTGCTATATACTTCAAAACACTTTTATTAGAAGTCATTGTAAATATTTTGGAGAGGGAAAAATGGAAAAAACTTTTGAATTTTTTCTTTGCCGGAACAAGTTGGTGATAATAGATTGATAGATCGATAATTTATTGGTAATTATAATACACAAAGTACTTTAACTTAAGTCAAATATAAATACAGTGGGTGATAAAATTATTACGATCACTGCAAAAAACTTTTTATTTTGGTGTTTAATAAAAAATACAAATACAAATAAGCATTTAATGATGTGAGAATAATAGGTATCAAAATAGATCAAGAACACGTTATTTTATAACATTTAATTTTTTTGTTTTTTTTTTGGCCTTAACCCTTAACCCTTTCAATCCTGATTTGTTTATTTTAAAATTTGATATATTTGTCTGTAGTTTGTTGTTCTAGAGCATTTAAAAGAACTAAGAATGTATTTAAAAAAAATTATTTTTAATTTTTTTTTTTTGGTAAAAAATGCATGGGATTATATATCTTAACAGTATTTTTGTATGGGATATATAATCCCAACAGTATACATGAACAATAAATGTTTATACATGATATGGGGTGAAACAATCGTTACATAACGGAACATCACACGTTTTACAAATAAATTTGGTACGTTTATCTTTCTTATGTTGTGTACACCTTATACACCTCAAGCGACTGGATTTTCCTAATATAGGTAAATGGTCGCCAACATTACTCATCACTGTGGCTGACATGCTTCGACGGCCAACATGTTTGGTTTTTTTTCTTCTTTGGAGTCCTTGTTGGCCAGTACTGATAAGAATCTCAGCTAAGTCAACCAGATAATTTAGAAAGGGTATTTTCTTATTTCTGGTATGTAATTCAGTATATAGAATATATGAATTGTATACTGCCATCATTAGAACTTTGTAGTAAACCTTCTTCCACCATTTTTGGGATTTTCTATTGAGATCGTACACAGATGTCATTTGATCGCATCTATCTACACCTCCCATGTAACGGTTATAGAATTCAATCGATACAGGACAACAAATGTTGGCTTTTGTACCATCTTTCAGTTTTCTACACACAGTTGTTTCTTCTGGCTTATGGCAGTTAGTTAGTACAATAAAATCTTTTGTGTCCTGCCTTCGTATAGCTAATGTTCCAGTTTCATTACCTTTTACTTGCGATTCTCCTCGATTTAGCTTGCCATGAAATTTCGGTAAATTTTTTCGGGTACTCATGCCATGCATGTACCTACAGCAGGAAACATAATGGTATCCATAAGATGAACTGTTGTAAAAAATCTATCGAAGCAAATTACAACATTTTCATTAGAAATTGTTGAAGATAACTGATTTATGACACGTTCTCTCAAAGTACCTGCCATCTTATTATCATTTTGCCTGCATACACATTTATATCGTAAACATAGCCAGTTTCCGAATCGCATCTTGTCCATAACTTTATGCCACGTTTTATGGGTTTGAGGGGCATATACTGTTTCAATGTAGATCGCCCTTTGAATTTTGCCATAGACTCATCAATTGCTTGATAGGTAGAATCACTTCTAGCTCTCATAAAACTTGTCTTCAAGCAGGAAATAACATCATCTATATAATAAGTTTTATTTGCTGTGGCAGGTTGATTGGGTTCGGCAAAATACAATTTTGATAATAGTAGTTGGCACCTATCCCTTGATATTGCACTACGAATACAATCGTTTCCAAGCGATTTATTATTAGACCAGTACATTGCGAAAGAAGGAACTCTATTATAATGCATAACTAACGTAACACCAGTAAGTAGCATCATTTCTTTTTGGCACGTTTTGACAAAAGTTTTCTTCTTTTTCTCTTCTAAAATTTCAAGCCTACGGTTTGTACACTGGGCCATATACATAAACAAACTTTTAGGAAATGCTTTTAGAAAACAGTCTAATCTAGAACTGCCTCGATTCAATTGATCTGTAATAACTGGGGCTGTTCTGGCTGGTAGATCATATCTCGGAATAAAATTTTCTGCATTGACATCAGTCCAAACAGTGGAAAATTCTGAACTAGTTGGTGGCAAAGGTTGCATTACCACGTCTGCATCTTGGATATCTTCATCATCGTCAGAGGATTCCTGATCTGAAATTTGAGCTGCATTCTCAGTTTCATTACCTATATTCACTTCACTTTCAAGTGAACTTGCTCACTTAGTTCATCTGATGACAAAATGAAGTCCTTATCCACCATACTATCATCAGTACTATAGTCTATACTTTCAATTTCATCAATGTTATTAGCATAGTAATCAAGTTCATCTTCGGTAAGTTTCTGTTTCTTTCGATCCATACTAAAAAAAGGAAGTTGTTTATACCTGTCGGGATAATATTTCCCAGCAAAAACACCTGTTGGGATATATAATCCCATTCAAGATTTATTGCCCATTACGATAAATTTCGTACTGAGCGGCAATATTAAATTATGTACTCACCTATCTTAATCTTTTATAATTAACAATCAGCAACCAAAATTATCCTTACGCCAACAGAAATATGTTATCAACACAGTTTTATATGATCGTACTCACAACGTGTTCATATTACACTAAATTTTAGGTTAAAATTTGATGCTGACGGTGGATACTCGATTTCACGTTATAAGAAATGCCACAGTCTACTGAAATATCCCGTCCCAACGCAGTTTTAAGCCAGTTTAAAACATTCAGAATTTTTCAATCATGTGTTGGGATATATATATATATATATATATATATATATATATATATATATATATATATCCCGACAGGAGTGAAAGGGTTAACTGGTGACTTGCCGTCAAAGTGACGTAGGGTAAGGAAAGGTATATTGGTGATAAAAATGAAAAATACTAATCATATAGGAATTCGAAAACTAAGCAAGAAATAAGTTTTGCTTTATCACGTTACTTATTATTTGAAGTAAATGTTTAGAAGAGTTATTTTAACAAAAAAAAATGATTAATAATGATAGTAAATGTCAAATTAACATACAAACTTATGTTAGGTAACTTGGTGACACGGTAAGGTATATTGGTGATAGTGGTTAGGAAATTTGGTGATATTATGGAAATTGTTAAAATTTTTATTCCATACAACGATCACATCTATAATAAAGTTTTTCATCGGCGTCATTCACTTCGATAGATATGCAAATCTCGTGGTATGGTATCAAACAAGATGAGCACTGAATCCATTGGTCTCCATTTCTTTTCTTAACATCAGTTGAATACAGGATT
The DNA here is from genome assembly GCA_918026665.1 of Diabrotica balteata. Taxonomy (NCBI): domain Eukaryota; kingdom Metazoa; phylum Arthropoda; class Insecta; order Coleoptera; family Chrysomelidae; genus Diabrotica; species Diabrotica balteata. Next base: position 1,483,064 of record OU898280.1, read on the forward strand.
CCACATAAGCAACACTCCCCACAATCATCTATTTTACTTTTTTTTGCTTTTTGGACAGATTTGTATGAAATCGAGGGCTGTTGCTGAAGATTTTCTGTTACTGAAGCGTTTTTATTTGTCGATGTTAAGCATTTCGCACTTAGTCCCTTTTTCTTGACCTCTCTGGACGTTTTGAAGCTGTTGGTGTTTTCCAAAATATGATCGACTGTGGCTTTAGGACTTAAAATAGAAGTTTCAGGTGCTGCGTCAGTTGAAACTGGAGAAGCAGGAGCTATGTCAGTTAAAAATGAAGGCCGTAATGCTTCTTTTGGAATAACATCTCCGTTTAAAGGATATATGCCTGTTTTTTTTTAAAAGCATTCTCAATGTTTTTATTTGTAAAGCTGGATTCAAAATGGAATGGAAGTTGCTACAATTTGGAGCATCCATAGGGTTTTTGCTCATATAACGATTCATGCTATCGCGCCAGTAAGTCTTAAGTGGCTTGAATAGTCCCACGTCAAGTGGTTCCAATAGATGAGTGCAATGAGCTGGGAAAGTAAATAGGTAAACTTGATTATATTTTACTATTTTCAAAACTTTAGCTCTAGTGTAGGCAGAATGAGAGTCCATCAACAAGACTACAGGACGTTCAGACGTTAAAAAAAATTTAACCATTCGAAAAACAATTCAGAATTGATCCATCCTTTAGGAGAGAGATGGCCAACCCGCGGCACGCGTGCCACTCTGTGGCACGATTGAGTCCTATCAGTGGCACGCGCATTGTTTCTTTAAAATTTTAAAAGTATTTGTTCGATATGTCCACGAGTAAGCCTTCGACTTCAAAACGAAAATACGAAGATGATATTGCAATTCGCGATTTTCAACCTGCTTGGGAAGAACAATTTTTATTTACTAATCGTAATACTTCAAAGCCTGTTTGTTTGATATGTGGATTGTCTGTAGCAGTTCCGAAAAAATTTAACCTGGAACGACATTATAAACGACTGCATAAGCACTTGAGCAACAAATATCCTGTTGGTTCACATTTGCGAGCCGACTTTATTGAAAAAAAAAGGAAAACCCTAGCCAGCCAACAGTCACTGTTTCAGAAGAGAAGTGATGAAATGGAAAACTATGGTTAAAACATCGTATGAACTTTCTCTGCTGTTAGCCCGGAAGAAAAAAGCCTACTCTGATGTAGAGGAGATAATTAAAAATAGTCTGGCAATATTTGCTAAAAATGTGGGAGATGTAAAGATCAAAAATATGGTCGATAATATTGCATTATCCCGAAATACAGTCATGCGCCGTATAGATGATATGGGCCAGGATGTTGTTTCTCAAATTATAAGTGGATTATAATCCTGCAAATTCTTTTCTGATGAAAGTTGTGACAACACAGAAAATGCGCAGTTAAGTATTTTTGTCCGTTATACCAATGATAATTTTGAAAATGCCGAAGAGCTTCTGGATTTGCGCCAACTAGTCACAACAACAGGAGGGGACATTTTTCAACAGCTTAAAAACGTAATCGAAGTCAACAAAGTTGAATGGTCAAAATTAGATAGTGTTTGTACAGATGGAGCTCCTTGCATGGTTGGTAGACTAAAGGGGTTTGTTACATTACTGGAAAACTATTTGGGAAGAAAAGTTTTTAAGTACCATTGTATTATTCACCAGGAAGCTCTTTGTGCCAAGGACCTAAACATGTCATCTGTTGTTGACCCTGTAACACGCTGCATTAACAAAATACGAGCTCGGGCATTGAATCGACGACAATTTCGAGAACTGTTCGCGGAAGAAACGGAGCAAGATGGAGAGTTACTTCTCCATTGCAGTGTGCGCTGGCTCTCCAAAGGAAATGCACTCGAAAGGTTTTGGAACTTGAAGGAGTGCATCTTAAAATATTTGCAAGAAAACAATGAACTACTCAGTGAGTGCTCGTTACTTAATGATAAAGATTGGCTTTGGGATTTAGCTTTTCTCACTGATATTATGAGACATTTAAATCTATTAAATTTAAGATTTCAGGAAAAAAAATGTATTTTTTCCTACTCTAGTTGGTCATATATCTTCTTTTGTGAATAAACTTATGCTTTTTTGTAACGATTTTGGAGAACAGAAATTGACACATTTCACATTAATGCAGGAATTAGCCAACAAGGTCAGTAGAACTCCAAATTATGACAGATTTAAAAACCTTATATCTATTTTGCTAGGTTCATTCAATACCCGGTTTGAAGATTTTCAAAAAGACAAAATGAATGTTGACCTTTTCATAAATCCTTTTTTTATTTCTCTACAAGATATCAATTGTTACTCAGCTGAAATACAGATCGAAATTATTGATTTACAGAACCACACTATACTAAAAACCAAATATAGGGAAATTATTTCAACTTTTACTGATCCCAATTATATTGAATTTTGGAAATTTGTACCAGCAAACAATTTTCCTAATTTACACGAGTTAGCTCTGAGATATTGTTGTTGATTTGGTTCAACGTACGTTTGTGAGCAAATATTCTCTATTATGAACATAATAAAATCAAAATATCGGTCACGATTAACGACATGCATTTAAAAAATCTAATTCTATTGGCTAGTTCAGAAATTAATCCCAATATAGATGAATTAATTAAAAAATACATGTTCAAATACCACATTAAATAAGTAACTGTTTAATAATTTGAATTTTAGATAATAAGAAAATATTTAAGTTTTTTTGTTTAACGTTTTTATTTTATTTTTATTAACAATAAAGTAAGTTTGTTGATATGTTTTACTTATTACGTTATTTTTTAAACCTCTACTATCTTGACTAAACGGAAAAATGTGGAATTTACATAGGAAATACATATTGTACCGTATATTATTAATATATAGTATCCATATTAGTATGTCGAAAAATTTTAGTGGCACGCCAAATTTTTTTTGTTCTCATATTGGCACTCGGTTGGCCACCCTGCTTTAGGAGACAATTTTATTAAATCGTTTGGAAGGGCATCATTTTTAAGTGTATCATTCTATCTGACACCTTTAAAGATTACCATAGGAGGAATTCATGTTCCATCAGCACAAATGCATGCTAACATAGTTTGAGTTTGACCTCGTTCAGCGTAGGATCTTTTATAAACATACTTTTTACCAATGCCGGTAACAACTTTGGAAGGTTTCACTACATACGATAATCCAGTCTCACCGCAATTCCAAATTAAATTAGGTATGTTTTTTATATTGAGTTTCATAAGAAGATCATTCAGTTTCGAACAGAAATCTTTGATCATAAATTCATTAGCCATGGAAGCTCTGTAGGCCGAAATATTTTCTGGCACACGAAATCATAAGTTGTACCTACTTTTAAAACTATTCCACCACTATTTGCTTGCAATGTAGTTAGTTGACGGCAAGAATTTCTCCCGACTATCCACTTTAGCAAGATCATAAGCATATTTTCTAATTTGAGACACGGTTAGTCCAAAACCCAATTCTTGCATTTCTATAATAATTGTAAAGCCTCAACTCTAAATCACATTACAATGCAAAAGGCCTCCCCAGTTTTCTTAACGAATCCTCTTTATTCGCTAGGTAACGTGCTCCATAGGACTTCCACTTCCTTTGCAGCTTTATATATACCTAGTTTGACCTTCATTTCTTATTAATCTGACAGCGTTTTGAAATTGATTATATTTTTTCTGTATTTACCCTCTTTTTTCATTGCCAATCTAAAAGTAAAAATTAAATAGGTTATTTGGTGATATCGGAATCTTGTATAGGTAATTTGGTGATAAAAAAAGTCAACAGCTTTTAAAAATAAAATTTTTAAAAAAGAACAAAATATATCCAAATTTAACGTCTCAAAAGTTCTTGAAAAATGTGTGCAAAAACACTAAGAAACAACAACCGCAATTTAAGGAATAAAAACGTATCTTGGCTAAATCACGAATTCAATGCAGCTATTTCAATCAGTACCAAATAAGTAGCTAAGCGCGGAACATGCATAGGTGTTTAGTGCCTTAAACAAATTTTTACTACTAAGATGTGAACGAAGTGCTTTGTTTTGTATTTTTACCTATTGTAAATGGACTTACTCCTGTAAACAATTTAGTTTTAGTTTAGAATTTTTTAGAAAACAAAATTTAACATACTTACAAATTATTCAAAATACTGTCGAAAATGTCTGGTAAATATCACAAAACCAACTATTAGAGACTCTCAAATACCTTAGCACCGCACTGCACATATTGCGACTTTTTCAACAGCCTCTTTGAAATTATTCTATACAATTTGGGAGCGGCTTCTTTTCAAGTCGAATGTTCCACAATAATATGATTTCGACAAGCTGTGAAGAGCAAAAAAACAAGTTTATTATGTGGCCATTGAGATCCGTCTCTTTGGTTCTTTCTAAGTACCTGTATGTTGCGTGATTCTAGAAAATTATATGCTGAGATAATTTTTGTTAGTTAATTGTAAGAAAGTGGTGCTTGTATTGTAGTACCCGTGATTATGCAGTTGATGTAAACATCTCATTTGGGTTAGTTTGTATTAATAGGTAATAATAGTCGCCAACGTTGAAACGTCCGGAAGGGATAGGCACTACAAGAAGAAAAAGGCAACAGAAAATATCATCAAAACGTGGCATAGTACAAATAAATTGCTACATAAAAAATTTATATTTTTATATTATATTATTATAAATTTTGATATTATTCACAATTGAAGTGTGTATTTGAAAAACATCACTTGTCCAAAAATTAAAATTTTGGCAAATCAAGAAAAACTGCCTGAAAATCACAAATTTTTAATTTGTGTAAATGTAAATGTAATTTTCGACAAAAAATTAACATGGAAGAGACATATAGAAAAAACTAAAGCCAGTGCTTCAAAAAATATAAATCTCTTAAAATCACTAGCCAATCGACAATGGGGAGCCGAAGAAGAAGTCCTTATTAAGTTTATACAGAGCCCTAATAAGATCTAAGTTAGACTACGGATCTATATTATATATGTCTGCCCCTAAAACTTATTTAAAATCACTAGATACAATTCAAAACACTTCATTAAGAATATGTCTTGGAGCCTTCAGATCTAGCCCTACAGAAAGCATATATGTCGAATCGTGTAAACCCCTCTAAATATTAGAAGACAACGTCTATTAAACTTCTATTTTGCTAAGGTTTCTGCAAACCCAAATAATATATCTTTCCAACTTATTAAAAATTTTCAATTAACAGAAGCACACTGTAGAGCTACTACCAATTCATCACTACAGTTTCTATTGCCACTCTTAGAAAATATTGACCTAAATCTCACCACCCCCATTATTCAGCCCAATACTCCACCTTGGCTAAAAATATTACCTGACTTTAACCTAAATTTTTGCAGATATAAGAAAATGGAAACCTCCACGATACTCATGAAACAAACTTTTAACGCCATAATTAATAGAGGTAAGTTTGATAACATAATATTCACAGATGCATCTAAAGACGAAGAAAGTGTCGGATGTGATGTTACTTCCACAAATAACATACTAGCAATGTATAGACTACCCAAGATGACTAGTATATTCACAGCAGAACTCTACGCTATACTTAAAGCTCTAGAGGTTCAAATGCAGGGTACCAAAAACTTAGCAATCTGCACAGATTCATTATCATCCATAAATTCGATTAGAAAAATCTACACATCAAATCCTTTAGTTAATGAGATCCACGAAAGATGTACAGCACTTGCTAAATCAAACACTTCAGTTTCGATGATATGGAACCCTTCACATGTTGGTATTAAAGGAAATGAGAATGTTGACCACGCAGTAAATGAAGCACGTCGCTCTGACCTTACAGATGAAAAAGTCCAAATGTTTCAAGACATAATAATTGAAATTAAAAAGTTATCTACCTCAATGTGGCAAAATCAATGGAACAGGTGCAAAACCCAACTAAAGTCCATCCAAGCAAACATTTTAGGACCTAGAATTGTTACAATGGAAAGAAAATCGAAGATCATCATTAGAAGGCTCAGAATTGGGCACACCCGGCTAACCCACGGATATCTGATGGTTCCCGAAGAACGTCCAAACTGCCAATATTGTGATATTTATTACATATAGTGATATTTTAAAATCTAAAAATAATATGTCTAATGTAATAGAGTTTTAACTGTTTAAAAACTGTAAATTATATCACCTGTTGTAATTGTATCATCTATCTATATTTCAATTTTGCAATCATCCGCTAGTTTCATATTTTTTATCGCTAAGCGATTAAATCAAATGCAAATTCTAACAACCAAAGCTTTTTTTTTTATTGAGTTAATGCCTCGACAACTATGATCATTGGCATGGTACAGTCAGGTACCTAGTGTAGTGTGTGTGATGTGTGTGTGTGTGTGTGTGTGTGTGTGTGAGTGTGTGTGGGTGTGTATGTGTGTGTGTGTGTGTATGTGTAGAGTAATTGTCTTGATACTTAGCAAAGTCGACGTCATTGTCTTTGCTAAGAGACGCTAATTGTATCCGAACGTCTGCGGTCCCTCCGGTGAGTACCGATCACACATGGATAGAAATTATTTTCATTCATTAATTTTTAATAAACGAAAATTTCTCCATCCAGATGGGATTCGAACTCACGACCTTTAGATTTAAAGGCAGGCGCTCTTACCACTGAGCCACAGAGGGGGTCAACCACACCTTTAAAAATTGGTCGATTATCAATATTTTTTTTATTCAATAAATCACTCCTACATTAACCTTTCCACCGTCAAATAAAAATGGATTTCTCGTCTCTTAACACCACCTTACCTTCCGTTAGATTTGGACCTGCTGCACCATTGACATTTGGAGTAATAACTACCTTAACTTTATTGGACATACTACTAACCATAATAATATAATACATCAACATCTGCAAAACTTATTATTTAACTTTACAAATTTCTCCCAAATTCATACAGATGCTTTAAAATTAACAGATAGCATGGGAGCAGCAGTTATATCTTCTAATATGTGCCAAAAATATGATAAGAAAGTTGCCAATACACTACAGTATTCCTAATGCAAACTTATTCACTAAACTGATTCACTAAACTCAATACAATCCATAGGAAAAATATACCCAGAGAATCACATTTTAGGAAAAATCAAACAGAATTTAATGCATATACAAAATTTTAATAATCAGGTAATCTTCATTTGGATCTCATCACATATTGGAATTCCCAGGTAATGAAGAAGCAGATAAGTGTGCGCGTGAAGGCGTCAACTCAGCTGACTGAAATATGTGATAACTATAACTAATGATGTTTCAAGTGTTACCAAATCACGGATCCTAAGTGAGTGGCAAAACCACTGGCAATTTTCAGTGTTCAGTCTTCAGTCGGAATTTTAATTCGAACATTAAACCTTAAAGATGTTTCCTTTCGAAAAGAAGAGATCAAGTGACAATAACCCGTCTTAGAAGAGGCCATACCAGTGCTACACATAAGTTTTTAATTACAAAAGAGTCAGAACCGAAATGCGAGCAGTGTAACGTCAAACTCTCGCTGAAACATATTATTAATTATTATAGACTGTTCCTAAATTGTTCCTTCACAAATATGCTAAATTACTTAAATATACCTAATATTTAGTATTGTAAAGATTTTCTTCTCACCAATAACCTTCGAGTTGATGCAAATTTGTAAATAAAAGAAGCCAATCAATTTGAAGTGATTTAAGTCCTGTATCTTGGATTTTTTAAACAATTAATTCCCTTTTTTCTGGTTCTAAAGTCAAGTAAATGTAAGGGATGTACTCTGGCTTACATTTTTATTAACTCGTCTCTTGATGAAACGTAAAAGGTGCATTAACTGAGGGCATTTATATTTATTACATCATTAATTTCGCCTCTTTCCTCATAGGAACCGACCCATTACGTAGTTTAGATAACAATTAGTAACTTTCAACCCTCAGGTTAGAGATCTGCCATTAGTGTCTTCCATACGTCAACTATATTAAATTGGCACCATTGTGAAGTTTCACACTAGCGAGGAGGTAATATAATTTAATTCTAACAGATTGCTTCCTTTTGTGAAGGACTGAGGTGATCAATAACCCTAATCTCATTAGATGTAGATGTCACGTTGGCCAATAACTCTCCCAGGGATCCCGAACACCCATCAGCTGGTAAACCTGCGCCTTCTCGCCTCTAACTTCACGTTGATGACTTATAAATCGTTATGTTGTGTATTCCACACTAAATTGAAAGCGGAGTGTCTTTATGTTGTACCTTTTTCAGTGGCGTTACACAAGGTTTCATTAGATATTATTTTTGACAAAAACAATTCTATAACGATATTAAAATTTAGAGAGCTGGAAAAATGTTCACCAAATTGTATTAAATAAATTTTATTTATTATTTATGATGTTATATACGGCATTTGTTGCATGTTTCAGCATCAAACGTCGCTTTATCTTTTCAGCGGATCTCTTTCTATCGATTTACGATTTAGTATTTCTTAAGTTTCTTTATTCGACCATCTACAAGTTATTAAAAGCCTCATACGAAAAAATGTATAGAGTACAATAAACCCTCGTCCTAATATTCGTGATTATGAGAAAGCATTCGACACAGTAAACCACCAGAAAATGCTAAAGCTTTAAAAGAGTGCCGAATAGATCACCGCTACACCACCTCATCAAAATATCTATGATAATCCACGGCATGCGTCAGACTCCATGAAGATACACACAAGTTCAACATTCATCGTGGAGTTCGCCAGGGCGACACCATTTCACCAAAACTGTTTACAACATTATTGAAAACATGTGTAAGCGTGTAAACCTAGACGAAAAGGGCATAAACATAAATGGAGAGCAAGCTTAGTCACCTCAGGTTCGCGGACGATAATAGTCCTGATAACAGACCGCATAGATCATGCCATCGAAATGTGCGAAAAGACTCTACCATGCCTCTACACAAGTGGGTTTAAAAGATCAATAACTCAAAAACACAAGTGATGACAAACCTTGTTCTGAGTGAGAACATCAAACATAGCTGGAACAAGTATAGAACAAACATCACATACAAATATCTGGGACACGAAATTCGCTTAAGTAGAGATAACCAACCAATGAACTAATACGTAGAATAGGGTTTGACATGGCAGCTTATGGAAAGCTAAGAGATGTTTTCCAATCAGCTCTTCCCATCTGCTTGAAGAGAAAAGTCTTCGATCAATGTTGCTGCCGGTTCTAACCTATGGTGCGGAGACGCCTAACACATACTAAGACGTCCGCAAACAAAATCCGAACCACACAGAGGCAATGGAACGTCCATGTTGGGATTAACCCTGAGTGACCGAATACCCAACACAGAATTGCGCCGTAGATCGGAGTAACCGACGCAATCAAAAGAATATCAACCTTAAAATGGAACTGGGCAGGGCACGTCGCGAGAACGAAGGACGGCAGAATGGACAAAACGCATTCTTGAGTGGAGACCCAGACAAGATGCCTTTAGGAATAGAGACAACCACCAACAAGATGACGGATGACCTGAAACGGACACAATCAAAATTGGATGCATGGGGCTCAGGACAGAAATTTGTGGGGTGAACTACGGAGGCCTATGTTCAGCATGGACGAGTATGGGCTGAATGATGATGAAGTTTCTTTTTATGCCATCTATTTTTAAATGTTTTTATTTTTAAATTCTATTTTGTATGTTAGGTTTGTCTGTGATGGGTGCGGTTCCATCAACGTGTGGATGGAGCAGATGAGATTTTACCCAATGGACCTGAAGGCGGGAGGACAATCAAGGAAAAACTGATCTCTTAAGTCATAAAAAACAATCGAGTATATGTTAGAATACCCTGAGAAAACAGTTACCGGTCATCCAGGTAGGCGGTTTAGACATTGGGCCTGCCCCTAATTTCTTGGCGAAACAGAACAATCAATTTTGCAACATGAAAGGTAAAATTGTAAAATGGAATGAAAGACGTTACTACAAGACTAAAACAACAAAAAAATATCGTCATTTGTCAGTATAGAAGCAAACAAAAAGTAAGGGAATCACATTAACTGAAAATTTTGTCCACATTATTAGCGCTGTGCCAAAAGACAAGAGAGTGACTAAGGGAAGGTCGATACTTATTGAACAAAAACTAAAAAACAAAGTTACAAATCAGGCAATAAAAGGCGATAAAAGGCAAAATCGGGGAGGATCAGGCAGGCTTCACGGCAGGAAGATCATGCATAGACCACATATACACACTGGAACAACTGTTGGAAAAAAGAAGCAAAAAATAGAGATATACATTTGGCATTTGTGGACCTGAGAAAGGCGTATGACTCTGTACCAAGGTCAGAACTATGGAAGGCAATGTACAAATTAGAAATACAGACGGAACTCATAGAAGCTACAAAAGCTCTGAATAAAGAAAATAAAGTATCAATTAAAGTGGGAAAAAGAACCATAGGAGACTTCATCACAACAAAAGAGCTCCTGCAGGGTTGTTCCACATCTCCAACCCCTATTCAAAATATACTTAGAGAAAGCATTGACTACATAGAAAAGAAAATGCAAAGGCATGGGAGTACCGGTACGGAACGAATACGTTAAGCTCTGCAGACGATCAAGTAGTGATTGCACAAGACCAAGACGACCTCAGCTACATTATGAAGAAACTACAAGAAGAATATACCAAGGCTGGCCTAGATGTTAACCTCGCGAAGTCAGAGTACCTATCTACAAGTGAAGAAGGCATAGAGAAGATCAACAGATTGATGACAACGTAACAATCAAAGGAAAGGATTACATAAAGATTAGGACAAACAAGAACAGCAATCCGACGACCTAACTTAGTATGGTGGGATAGACACCTAAATATGAAAACATATAAACAAAAGACGACGCCATAAGTAAGAGAGGCCTAAACGATGGAGAATGGGACAACAGAGAGAGATGGAAACGGTTGTGTGAGGAAAGGCAGTGAATACTGTAGAAACCCTAAATATATATACACAAATCAGGAAGCATTTAATGATGAATGGTATGGAAATCTAATACATCGTTATTTAAGTTGCGTCAATAAAGTCACGATAGCGATATGGTATGCCACCATGATATCGTCACGATCGATAACGGTACATGATTTAGACGAAGAAGTATAAAGGTAAACTTACATCATTCAGTAGGACATATGTCATTTGGAAAAAGAAAAGCGAACTTACCGACAAGCAAATAAGAGCATATTATGGAGTGATGAACTCTAACAACAGAAACAGATATAGCAACAAACTTATTACAAACGGCATATCGATAAACAGGAAACAAAGGTACCTGTTTATTTTACTAGTATTCTAGTACTTGAAAGTAAACTATTTATTAATGAACTTGGCTGCAGGTGCATGTTCTTTAAAGTTGTCTTCTTCTAAAACGTATTTAAAATAACTTCATTCTTCCAGTTTAAATCATAATTGCTCTATCAATTTTCTAGCTTGATACTGCTTTTAGAATAATTCCTGGAGGTTTTAATGAAAGTTTATGGTTATAACAGGATGGTGCACTCCGCATTCTGCTGGAGATGTTCAAAGGTGCCTAAGACGAAATTTTTTCGAAAAGGTAAATTGAAAGACGAGGACATATTGAATGGTCAGCGAGGGAGGATATAAATACAACAAACCTACAAACCATTAACATCAATCTCACTGCATAAAAAAACTAGAAGAGCCCAGACCTGAATATCTACAATAAATACCTAAAAGATACCAAATGCATGGACTAGAAATTACCAGCGGAGACGAACCAATTGCCAAACTTATAAAACCATGAACAATAAAAGAGTCTATGGACCAGAAGGAATCCTTGCTGTACTTTTGAAAAATGTAACTTATTAGTATGCTGAGAGAATTTTTAAACATATCTGAAAGATAGAAAGAAGGATGAATTACCACTGATTAACAAAAAATGTGATAATACAATAACTACCGCTGCATCCCAGTTACAATCGTCTCAGAAGATTAAACGGAAAAGTTGAAAAAACCCCAGTCGAAAACGAAAATGATTACCTTAAACTGTAATGCTATAAGCCTCATGAGTCATCTCCTAAAATTGTTCCTAAAGATAATTCATAAGAGAATCTACAAGCTCTGTGAAAATCAAATTTCCCCAAACTAGTTCGGGTTCAGAAATGCTGTTGGTAGGAAACCGTTTGGTTAAGTACAGTACGCCAAGATGATGAACATACTAAAAGAAGCAGATATTAACAACCAAGATCTGAAAATAATTAGAAATCTTTACTGGAATCAGACAGCAAATCTCAGAGTTGAAGGTCAACACACTGACTATGTGAAAATCATGCGTGGAGTGAGACAAGGCTGTATTTTGTCTCCTTTAATCTTTAATCTCTACTCTGAAAGAATATTTATCGAAGCTTTGCACGAAACTGAAAAAGATATTCTACTAAATGGTTACCGGCTAAACAACTTTAGATATGCAGATGCCACCATAATATTTGAAGACAACTTAGAAGACCTACGAGTTCTTATGAACAAAATCACGTATTACAGTCAACAATACTCAATATAAACGTTAAGAAGACAAAGCTTATAATAATTAGCAACAAAATGATAACAGAAGGTCAACTCTACGTCAACCAATCCCCTGTAGAAAGAGTAACGCACTACAACTACCTCAGCACTATATTAAATGAAGAATGGAGCAACAACCAGGACATTAGAGCATGCACCGGAAAAGCTAGATCCACCTTCAATCGGATGGGGGCCTTCTTTAAGACTCATAACCTCTCTCTTGATACAAAAGTAAGAATACTAAGAAGCTACGTTTTCTCTGTCCTTTTTTATGGTGTTGAATCGTGGACTTTGAACGAAGATATGTGCAGAAAACTGGGAGCATTTGAGATGTGGCTATATTGGAGAATACTTAAGATCCCGTGGACTGCCCGAGTCATAAAAGAGGAGGTCCTCAGAAGAATGAATAAGAATCGGGAGGTAGTGACCACCATCAAATGTCGAAAGTTACAATTCTTCGGACATATTATGCGAAATAAATCCAGATATGCCCTCCTTCAAGCCATCCTGCAAAGAAAAATATTTGGAAAACGAGATCCAGGAAGAAGAAAAACATTTTGGTTAAAAATCTTAGAATCTGGTTCAATACAACATCTATGCAGCTTTTCCGCGCTGGTGCAGATAAGATAAAGATTCCATGATGATCGCCAACATTCGTAACGGATAGGCACATCAAGAAGAAGAGCTGTAACAGCAGGCAGAAGATCTGGTATCGACCACATCTACACCTTAACCTAACTAAATGAAAAAAATTAAAGAAGTAAAATATAAATTTATTCATCTAAAGAATATGCTTAGAAATAGTACTCATTCGTTATGCATCGTCTTTCACAGCAAGTTTTTCGTCTAATTTTTCCAAATTTGCATTTTTACAAATATACTCGCATAGCTATATAAAAAATCCAAACACAAAGGACTCTTAGAACATGTGGGTGTTAGACACAATCGTCATTTCCACGCCACTGGCGAAGCAGTGTAGTTCCAATCTTAAATAATACCATCGCACTACCTCGTGGTCGCTTGTTTTCAGATATAAATAACGCCCTGGTATGGAAGGGACGTCCAGGGCGTGAGCAAAGTGTGAGGTCCAAAGGGCCGTGTATAATTACTGAGACACCTTTTGTCTGTACCAGCTGCCACCATAGTTGGCTCTCCGGGTCCTTTCGACTTCTTGCTTTTCTTGAGTCTCGGATGATTAAATAGACAGTACCGTTAAGATTGAAATTCTCGTTAATTTACAGCAAAATTATTGTTATTTCTATTACTAATATTATCTCTAGCTTTAGTTTGTATTAAATGGAGTGATATCTGGATTTCTATAAGGCATTTAATAATGCAATTTCAATAATAACTACAGGTTGATTTCCATTGACAATAGCGATTTCAATCAGAAATATTTGACCAGAGAGAGACCATAAGATGTCTTACCATTATTTTTATTTGATACTTCGATATTTGGTCGGAAATTCGTCATCTATTTGTCAGTTCAGCCAATCACAGACATCAAAGTTCGCTCTATCTTTTTAAACAGCGTCCAACATTTATTCTTGGTTTATAATTTAATATCTGTTTATTTTGATTTGGACTCGAATTTTCTCTATATAATATCATAAGAGAGAAAATTTTGCCGGCAATATTCCCACGGCTGGTAATAAAAGTTTGTTGGGCTGACAATTTTCGCGAATTAAATTTTTGACGAGTGTAAATCACGAGACGTCAGTGTGGATTTTGTACAAACAATTTCATAAGCGAAAATACAAAGTTTAAATAAAAGCAGTAGAATTCCTTTGGTCCATTATTATCTAACAAAGCCTGATTTTGTTTATTGACCTGTAGCATTTGTGAACGTACTGAAGGTTCAGCTTCATTTGTTAGTTCTGTGATTTTCGATCAACATCGGTGATAACTCGAATCTAAGTCTACAAAATACTAGTTTTAAGAGAGGCTTACATTTCAGGTGGACCCGTTCATTTCAATTAATCATAATAATAAATAATAATAATAATAAAAATACCTTCAAATACCTGGTGAAATTAATATCGAAACTGAAGATATCCCTATTAACGCGGGGCCTTTTCCAAGGGGACTCGATTTGAGTCCCACGTTGGTTCTGCCTAGCGATGACCCCACTATCTCAGCTGCTGAACACTCTACTGACTCAGGATTTAGCCATCAAAAATAACAACACTAACCGTTGTAGCGAAACTTAATCATCTGTTGTATATGGCTGATTTAAATTTATTCGGCTTCCACCCCGGAAATCACCTAGATGAGATAGCTAATAACTGTAGAAAATTTCTCAAATGACAACAGTTATGCATTTTGGACTAGACAAGTGCCGTATACTAAATTATAGTCCAGAGTGAAAGGTTCAGCCTGGAGGTGATTTCGATATGCAAGATGGCCAAAACATCGAGGCAATGGGTGAAAATGATATGTACAAATATCTCGGAGTAAAACAGCACGGTAAAATTGACCATAAACAAATGAAAACGAACTAACTCGAGTTCGTGCGAAGAGTAAGACAACTAAATCGTCATATCTTAATAGTAACAAATTTGTTTAAGGCATTAAATACGTACGCCTGTTCCGCGCTGAGCTACTCATTTGGTATTATAAAGTGGTCAAAAACGGATATAGAGGGTCTTCAGCGGAAATAGAACACTTCTCACAAAGGCGCAAAAACATCATCCACGTAGTGCAGTAGAGAGAACAACATTACCGCGGTATCAAGGAGAAGAGGACTTATGGATATAGTGAGCAATTAGATAAACAAATTGCTAATTTAAGACTTTATTTCAGTACAGGCTGAGACATCTACTTTACATCGAGCAATTTGCGCATAGAAGATACAACCCGCTTAAACTGAGGGAACAAGAAATGCGCATAAACCACCTGACTCAGCAAGAAAAAATGCGCACCTGGATGAGTAAACCTCTGCATGGCGACATCTCAATGAGATCAACCAAGAATATGTCGACAATACAGCGTCGAACTATTGGTTGACATCAGGAAAGATGTTTCCCGAGACTGAGGTTTCCTACTTGCCATTCAGGATCAGGTTATTCCAACTAAAAATTACCTGAAATATATTGTTAAAGATCCTCAAGTCCAAAATGACAAATGCCGATATGGATGCCAAGCCCAAGAAACCATCCAACATCTTACCGTGGCTGCCAGCATTTGTCGGTACTGATTATAAAGAACGCCATGACTCAGTAGAAAGATTATCCACCAAGAACTAGCTGACAAACTGGGACTTCTCCATAACCGACCATCTTCCTTATTATCAATACGCCCCTGATAGAATGCTTGAAAATGACAACTACAAGCTATACTGGACCGCACTGTGCTTACAGACCAACCATGGCCCATAATAGACCGGATCTCATACTATTAATAAACTTACTAGACAAACAACACTTATGATGTGGCATACCCAACACCAATAATTTAGTGTTAAATACAACGAAAAGATCGCCAATACAGAGATCTAGAATACAAATCAGGAGACAATGGAGAATGGAAAGTACCCAGACACTACCTATTGTTCTATCTACTACTGTGTTATTCCCAAAAACCTCCTAGCGAACATAAAACAGCTGGTCTAAATAACATCTTTATAAGGCCATGCAGAAAGCTGTACTCCTCGCGACGTCCAGATGTGTACGAAAATTTCTGGGAGATACTCCAACATACCAAGTCACCTAGGGCTCGATAACATGGAAAGAGTCCCACCAGAGCTCAATCCTTTTGAACCGTAGGTATCTGGGATGAGTGAATTTTCCCCTTAGAGGGAGTGTGAGCCGTATGGCTAACATCTGGGATAATACTAAAACCTCCTAGCGAAACATAAAAACACGCTAGGGTCTAAATGAACAATCTTTATAAGGCCATGCAGAAAAGCTGTACTCCTACGCGACCTCCCAGATGTGGTAACGAAAATTTCTGGGAGAATTACTCCGACATACCAAGTTCACCTAGGTCTCCGATTAACACGGAAAGAGTCCCGACCAGAGCTCAACATCCTTTGTGATTACCGTAGGTATCTGGGATGAGTGAAATTCTCCCCTTAGTAGGGAGTGTGAGCCGTTATGGCTAAATCTGAATAATAATACTAAATTGCCTTTATTTGCCTGTAAAATTTTTACAAACACTAGGTACAATGAGGCGAAGTCCTAGCTAGAGCTACTGCCACTTAACCTCAAAGTTTACAAAATTAGCTTAAAAATAATTTTAAAAATGAAAAAAGTTTGAAAGTGAAGAAATAGTCATGTGGCTACTAGAAAAATAATATATAAAAAAAAATATTAATAAAAAAATAATTTAAAAAATAATTAAATAAAAATAATTTTGTGATGTAAGTGTGATCTATGATATGATATGAAAGATAAACAAAAACAAAAATATCTAATACGTAAATAATAACGACACAACAATATTCTATATAATAAGAATAACGTTACTGCATTGTAGTACACATATCTTCTTAATGATGCCCGCTTCATGAAATTAAGAGATTTACCTCTTAAAGTTATTAGTAAACTAGTAAACAACTAAAACAGCCTTGAATAAGTAAACGATCGCTGGAAAATTAGTCTAGTCTATACCTTGGCAGCATAGAAGACTATGAGGATATCTCAGATCTCAGATTATGATGCATCTCCACGAAATACGAATTAGAGTTTCCCTTAATAACTAAATAGGTATTTTGACGACGAAATAATTACGATTATATCAAGTGTGGCCGAGGTGGATATTTTGTATAAATTATCCTATGGTTAACCATTGAAGTTCTTTTATTTTGCCTGATACAACGATCATATTTTCTTATGCTAACGGGACAAATCTTGCAACAATTTATTTTGAATATTTTTTGCAACCTTAATTTCCGTAACTTGATCTAAGCGAGGATAAAAATACCGAAGAGCCCATAATTAGCCGGAATTGACATTACTATAGTTTTCACAAAGTAACTTTACGCTATTTAAAGTTTAAAATGCCTTTACTTTTATGCCAGTTTCAACAACATCCTGCCGAATTTTCCCACCCCCACATCCATTGTTGGATATAGGCCCTCCTCCAAACGCTCCAGTTCTCCTCTATCTCTAGCTGGCTGCAATCCAGTTTGGTTTTCTATTCTCTTTAGGTCCGTCCGGTCCATCGGGTGGTGGTCCTGCCTCCGACTTCGCTTTGTCGGCTCTTGGTCTCCACTCCAATAATCTCTCTCGGTCCCATCTTCCGTCTTCCATTCTAGCAACATGTCCAGCCCACCCTCCACTTTTTGTTTATTTGATTCGCAGTATAAATATCGTCTACGGCCAGTTTCGTCGGCGTATCTCCTCATTTCTTACGCGATCTTTCAAGGTTAGGCCCAGCATTGATCTCTCCCATTCGCCTTTGTGTTCCCTCCAGTTTTTCCTCGCAGTAGCTTTCGTTAAAGTTAAGGTCTCTGCTAACCGTAGGGTCCAAGACTGGTAAGAATGCATACACTGGTTAAATGCCTTCCTTTTCAGGTGAATTGGGATATTTGTTTTAAAAAATGTCTCTCATCCTCCATATGCCGCCCATCCCAACGTGATTTGTCTATTACTCGCAGGTTTGGTTGTCTCTGGTTATTCTAATTTCATGACCCAGTATGTTTATTTATCGATTAATTCTACCTTGGTTGTTATTGATCTGTATCTCTTCTCGCTGGGAACCATAATTGGTCATCATTTTGGTTTTCTCAAAATTTATCTCCAGCCCATTTCCTTGTAGTATGTCATTATGCAGTTGAACGCATAAGGTAATTAGCACTTTTTTACTAAAAGGGTGACATGCTCTTGAATTAACTTCTGTTCAGAAACATCTTGCTTGAACAACGCTGACCCAGCTGAAGATCGATGAGAGTGGTTTGTTATTTTATGTTTTTTTGTGTCTATTCCAACTTTTTCAACTGATATTTTGTTCTACTTAGATACGGTGTTGATTTCCAAGTGGACAGTTTTTGAATCAAGATCCATCCTTCCAGTTGGGGTGAATGGTAAAAAAGAGTCTATGTGATAAAATTATTATAGATCTTGATCCCTCTGCTGTCCCTGATCCTGCAGTATTTTTGTATATCTTTGTGTTTAAACAGTTTGCTCCAAACTACAAGGTTGGTATTTAAGCAGAAATCTGTGACTCCATTTTCGTTATTGCTTTTCATTTTTCTCCATATTTGCAACTTGATAGTCCTTTTGATCACTTGTTCCTACCATTCCATTAAAATCTCCGGTTACTATGACTTTGTTGTCCATAATGTCTATCTCATCCTACAAACTGTCCCAAAAAGTATCTTTCTTTTCCTTAGCTGCGCCATCGGATGATCCATAGCCTACAATAATAGTTATCTTATTTTTTCAGTATCAATCTAATCTTGTAGTGTTGTAACCAAAATTCTTGTAGTAAGTAAGAACGACGTAATACAGCAAAAAATTAACAGCTAATAATGAACTCTTACAGAATAATCGACAAAGTTGCATATCTTAGACGCAACCTAAATAAGGAATGGGACCACTCACACGAAATAAGATGTCGTATAGAAAAAGCGACTTTTGTCGCCTTTTGCCTTTAAGCGAATGTACTTAACTTTGACGATATAAACATAAAATATAACATTAAAAAAGAATTTAACAATAGAATAAAAAACATCGGAGAACGACTAGAAGATCCAGAAGAACTATGGAGTAAATTTAAAAACCAAGTTAACGAAATCTCCACAAACAATGATTATAGAAAAACTTAATCAAGAAATAATTAATGCAGACGACATCTTGAAATTAATGGAACAACGTCGACTGATAAAATCTAATGAAACAGAATATAAACACCTGCAGAGAAGAATAAAAAAGGAGATCAAATTAGCCAAAGAAAAATGGATGAGAGAAAGGTGCGACGAAATGGAGGATGTAATATCTAAACACGACTTATTTAATGTGCAAAAAAAACTGAAAGAAATGAGTAATATATTTAAAAAACGAGTTCCCTCTGTACTTGTTGCACTAATAACAAAATAATTGTAAATGAGCAAGAAATAAGAAAAGAATGGCAGCTGTATATATCAGAGTTGTTTGAAGATGACAGGAATAATATTGCTGAATTCTACCAAAATTGTATTGACGGCACAGAAATTATGAAATGCGAAGTAGAGACATGCATAATAATGCTAAATTAGAAAATCTTGTGGTCCAGATGACACCAACTGAGTGCTGAAACTATAATAGAGGTATATACTCTATACTCTAATAGTAGAGAAACTATAATTTTTTTTTGTAATAGAGAATGAATAAAAAAAGTAATAGTAAGACTTTTTTAATTCAATATATAACACCGGAGTGATTCCCACAGATTGGCTCAAATCATCTTTATCGCAATACCTAAAAAACACAATGCGAGAAAATGCTCAGAATATCGATTAATTAGTCTAATGAGCCAAACTCTTAAAATTTTCCTCAGAATACTTCACAACAGAATTAGACGCAAATGCGAAGAAGATCTTGAAGATACTCAATTTGGTTTTAGAAATGCTATTGGAACCAGGGAGGCACTTTTTGCGCTTAACATCCTATTACAAAAATGCCGTGACCAAAGAAAAGATGTATTTGCATGTTTCGTGGACTTTGAAAAGCATTCGATAAAATACAGCATGTAAAATTAATAGATGACAAGGATATTCGTGTCATTAAAAATTTGTACTGGAATCAAATTGCTATCGTAAAAATTGGAGATAACTACATACAACGAGGAGTCAGACAAGGTTGCATTTTGTCGCCAATATTGTTCAATTTTTACTCGGACCAGTTATTTAAAAAGGCATTTGAGAGACAACCATATGGAATAAAAATCAACGGGAACTACTTATTGTGATTAGATATGCAGACGATACAGTAATTCTATCAGATAATATTGAAGGTCTTCAAATTCTGCTTGATCGTATTCACGAAGTAGGAGAGGAAATGGGCATTAAAATAAACTCAAACAAAAGCAAATTTTTAGTGTTTAGTCGTGACCCACATCCCGATACAAAGCTTCAATTGAATAACGGAGTCCAAGTTGAGAAAGTTTACAAAATGACATATTTGGGAACTGTGATAACGGACCAACTAGATCCAGACATAGAAATAAAACGTAGAATAGCAATGACTAAAACTACTTTTATGAAAATGAAGTCATTTCTTTGCAATAACCATCTCAGTTTAGAACTAAGGCAAATAATGGTTAAGTGCTATATTTGGTCCGTACTTTTGTATAGTGCAGAAGTGTGGACGCTAAAAGTATCGATCATGAACAAAATTGAAGCATTGGAAATGTGGGTTCATAGACGAATGCTGAAGATACCTTGGACAGCAAGAAAAACTATTGAAGAAGTACTAAGAAGCGTCAACAAAGATAGAGAACTGCTAAAGACTGTTAAACATCGAAAAATGTCTTATCCGGGACATATAAAGTAAAATTTTACAACTGATGAGATAGAGGTGTAGGAAGAAAACAAGTTTCTTGATTAAAAAACATTCGTGAATGGACTCAGATACAAATGCAGGCCAATTATTCCATATTGCAGAAGATCGAGAAGCCTTCACAATGGTGATCGCCAAAGTCGGATAATTCTGATATGGCACGCGCGAAGAAGAAGAAGAATATTTTTTGAATAATCTAAAAAATGTATTAATTGAAAGATCTTCTATTACTACCCTATACAATAAAAAATAGATTACGCATAGTCGATTACAACATACATAAAGAATGATATACATATAACTAACATACACGTATAGAAAATAAGATGATCTTCCTTCTCGATTTGTCTTTATAATAACAGTCCTCAATTATACAAAATGTGCATTTAGCTGCATGTAATTCATCCCTTATACGTTCAATAAAAACATATAAACAACGTATTATGTTACACTTCCAGTAAAACAGGAAGCGGTCAGTAATTAAATCCAAAAAACAATTGTTTTGCCCACCTTCCTTCTCCTTATTTTTATTTAATGATCTAATTACACGCAATTTATATCGTCGACTGTTTTAAACAATACCATAACACGGCAAAACAGTAGCCAACGATACGGGTACATACATCTAATGTCTGTAATTACCTTAGTTAGATTATAAGAGAAATGCGGGAAAAATATCCAGTAAACTATAGGTGTGAAAACAATATTCCTTCTTGGCTGTTAAGCCATGTGTCTTTTCGTCTTCCAAGGCTAAGGAGGTGTATAATTTGAATCATAAAACGAGTAATACACACCAAACGAAATCTACCACAACCATGAGGGTACCAGGACAATTGTCACAATAATATTCAGTTTACAGTGTCATTATTACATTATACACACAGTGTTTAGAGTTTAAACGATTCAATCAGGGGGTAATTATGTAATTTTTGTTTCACGTTATTGCCTAATTGTTTCTTGAGTTAAAAAGTCACTTAATCATTGCCCAGATACAAAGTAACGACAATGTTGTGTGTAGTGGTAAGCTTAACATTCAATGCATTACCTCTTTTTATACTAGAATGATTTTCAGAGAAATTATTTTTTTATTATTTATTCGTTACAAAAAAAATACAAATATCTTGGGACTTATCTTTTTTGAGTGCCTCTCCTATAGTCCTATCGGAGATTGGATATCATTAGGGTGATTCTAATTTTATTTACTGCTGTTTTGAATAATTCGTTAGTGGTACAGCCAAACCACTCTCTTAAATTTCTCATCCAGGACATTCTTCTACGGCCTGGATTTCTGCGTCCTTGGACTTTTCCTTGCATTATATTTTATTGAAATGTGTACTTTTCTGCTCTCATCAGGTGGGCCTAAGTATTCAAGTTTTCACCACATCTCAAAGCTTTCAATATTTTTAACATTCCTCTCTTTAAGAGTCCATGCCTCAACACCGTAAAGCAAAGTACTGAATACATAGCATTTTAACATTCTACTTCGTAGATGAATACTAATATAACGATTACAAAATAATTTTTTCATTTTTATAAAGGTAGACCTGGCAATTTCAATACGTCTTTTTATCTCGTGATTTTGGTCACCTGTTTCATTGATGAGGGTTCCCAAGTATTTGTATTCGCTTACTTTTTCGAGTTGGGTACCGTTTATTGCGATACTAGTGTCATGTATTGGATTATTACTGAAGGTCATATATTTGGTTTTTTTGACGTTCATCCTTATGCCATAATTATTACATATCTCATTCATACTTTCAACTAGATGTTGTAGATCTTCCGCTGTTCTTGCCATTATCACAGTATCGTCAGCATATCGAATGTTATTGATAACTTCTCCATTGACTATTATCCCTTCGTTTGCATGTGAGAGAGCTTCTTGGCATATTTGTTCGCTGTAGATATTAAACAAGAGCGGTGACAATATACAACTCTGTCGTACTCCTCTACGTATTTCTATTTCGTCCGATGTTTGGTCTTCTATTTTTATATTAGCTCGCTGATTCTAGTACAGATTTAATATCATTTGTATGTCTCTGGTGTCGATGTTCTTACCCTCCAGGATTTCTTTGAGTTTATTGTGGCATACTTTGTCAAAGGGCTTTTTAAAGTCTATAAAACAGGCGTGTACCTCTTGGTTAACGTCTAGACATCTCTGTGTTAGGACATTTAAGGCAAAGAGAGCTTCTCTTGTACCTAATCCTTTTCTGAATCCCATCTGTGTATCGTTAATATCGATATCTAACTTTTGGTAGATTCGGTTGTGGATGACTCTAAGAAATATTTTAAGCAAATGAATCATCAAAGAGATTGTTCGATGATCTGAACATTGCATTGCCTTAGTTTCTGTCTATCTTGGGACAGTAATGGTTAAAGGACTAATAGAAAACATACATTTGGTCTCCTAAAATTAATTGCATTTAACAAATTAATGTTGGTTTGAAATCCAAAATATTGAAACATGGCAAACGGTACATCTTTCCAAAGTTTCTTAGAAAATCACTTATTATTTAAGTTAAAATGACAATATGCGAGTCTTAGATACTGTAAAATTTTATGATATATAAGCTGATGCAAGTCTTTTAGCGGAATGAAAGAGGAGAGACCTTAGTTGGTTTTCTCCTTCAGAATAATCTAGTCCAAATGAATAGCTTTTTCTATAAGAAACTACATAGAAGATGGACCTGGGCAAGCCCAGATAATAAAACAAAAAACGAAATTGACTTCATAATTACAAACAAAAAGGAATCATCCTAAATGCATTTAACACTAGTAGCGACTATAGAATGGTAAGAGCAGAAGTTAAAATAAGCACAAAACAAGAGAGACGCAAATTAGTAAATACGAAACCAATACCAATATGGACCCAACCTAGAGATATTAAAGAATATCAAAACGACATCGAAACCAAACTGAGAAACAACACAGACATAACTCTCAACGAAAACATAGATGCACTAAACCAACATATTACGCAAGCCATTGGAGAAAGCATGAGAAACACTGTCCCAGAAAAAAGAATGAAGAAAAACTTAGTACTGACAATAGGAATTTAATGAAACAAAGAAATCTTATTACAGAAAGAAATGATCCAAATGGAGAGCAAAAGAAA
Source organism: Diabrotica balteata (assembly GCA_918026665.1). Lineage (NCBI taxonomy): Eukaryota > Metazoa > Arthropoda > Insecta > Coleoptera > Chrysomelidae > Diabrotica > Diabrotica balteata. The sequence continues at coordinate 1,507,206 of OU898280.1, forward strand.
AAGATAAACAGAGAAGTCAAGAAAGCAATAAGAAAGTACAATACACTAAAGATCGAACAAACCATAGAAAATAATCAAGGCCTAAAAAGTCTGCGAAGAAAACTAAATAATGGAAAAAGTCAGATCATTAAATTAAAAAACAGAAAAAACAAAAAGGGCGAAATAACAACAAATAGAGAGGAGCTTTTAACAATAGTAGAAGACTTCGATGGAGAACTTTATAAAAGCAGACGGATGAACCAAACACAGCTAAAAGATGCCATAAGCAAAACAATAATAAATCAAGGCTCTGAACTCATGCCAGAAATAACTCTCAGTGAAATTAGACAAGCGATGAATAAAATGAAATCCAATAAATCACCAAGGAAAATGAAAAATCTCTTTAATCTATGTTTAACATAGAAATCCGAATGGAATAGAGCCAAAACAATTCTTCTATACAAAAAAAGGAGAAAAAACTGATCTGGAAAATTATTGACCAATCAGTCTGTTAAACCATCTTTATAAACTTTTCACAAGAGTAATCACCACAAGATTAGACAAGAAACTAGACCTATATCAAAGTAGAGAACAAGCTGGATTCAGAGCAAACTTTGGAACCAACGATCACCTCCAAACAATAAAACAACTCATCGAAAAATCTATAGAATATAACAAGCCCTTAGTTTTAACATTCGTAGATTTGCACAAAGTATTCGACTTAGTAGAACTCGACAGTGTTATAATAATACAAGGATAGGCAGCTCTTAGGAACGTTTTTAAGAGTGACATCCCAATAATATGAAGAAAAAAGTTTTCGACCAATGCGTGCTACCGTGATGACCTATGGTCATGATAGGTGATGACCTATGGTGCAGAAACATTATCGCTCACAAAGAAAAACGCACAAAAACTAAGAGTACCGCAGAGAAGAATGGACCGATCAATGATAGGGGCCAATCTGCGAAACAGGATTAGAAACGAAGATCTACGAGCTAAGACCAAAGTTATAGACGTCATTGAAAGAAGCTGTAACTTAAAATGGAAATGGGCTGGACACGTTGCCAGCATGTCCAGTAGTCCATCTTCCGTCCTTCCGTCCAAAATGAAGGACGGAAGATAGAACTCGCAAACTAGTTGAATGTAGACCAAGAGCCAATAAACGTAGCAGAGAAAGACCACCAACACGATGGCAAGACGACTTACTAAAGACAACAAAACTCTGGATACAGCAAGCACAAGATAGAATACTTTGGAGACAAACAGATGGGAGGCATATGTCCAGCAGTGGATTGCGAGAGGCTGATGATGATGAATGAAGTCTTTTAGCTCCTTCTGCTTCTTCATGTGCCATCTCCTCTAAGAAGGTTTTCAACCATCATGGCAATTCGCATTTTCGATACCACTGCTCTAAAGAGGTCAGCAGAAGTGCAGTTAAATCGAGCTCTCAAATTGTTTAACCAGAAGATGCGTCTTCTTCTGCGACTCCTTCTACCCTGTATAACGCTCGCCCCTTATGACATATCCCAGATATTGCAGTTTTCTGACTTTAATTGTATTTAAAACCTCTATATCTTTTCCCATTCTTCTCAACACCTCGACATTCGTGACTCTATCCACCCAACTTATTCATAATATCCTTCTATAGGCCCATAACTTGAAGGCTTCTAATCTGTCCGACACATCTTTATTTAATGTCCAAGTCTCCAACCCATAAAATAATACGGAGAACACGTAGCATCTCAGAAGTCTTATCTTTAAAGAAATTGAAATGTCCCTGCTGCAGAGTACTTTTTTCAGTTTGTTGAAAGAATTTCTTGCCTGCCCTATTCTTGCCTTAATCTCTTCTGTGTACTCATTATTTTCGTTAATTATTGTACCCAGATTTTGTCCTCCATGTATTGTTATGTTTTCTTGGTGCTGTTGGGCTTTTGTAATTACCATAAATTGTGTCTTTTTGTGTTTAATGTCAACCATTTGTTGTAAATCCTCAAGACATACCGCTAATAAAATAGTGTCGTCGGCAAACCGTATATTATTAATTGGTCGGTCATTTACTTTTATTCCCATAGTTAGTTCTTCTAGTGCTTCCTGGATTATTTCGTCTGAATATAAATTGAGCAAAGTAGGAGACACACAGTAGGACAGAGCACTGCCTGTAATTTTAGTGTTTGAAAAATTGCATAAAGCATTTTTCACTTCGGCTAGACCCTTTGTTTTATATTCTATTATCTTGTTGAGACATACAAATATTTTGTTTTTTGTATAATTGTATAATTGGCGGTTAAGGTTGGTTAAAGGGTCTTGGAGGCGTGATGGGATGCCGATACCCTGATCGCAATAAAACTCCGAGAAATGCCCACTGTTTCCCAACGAATGAGTTGGGGGTTCTAGAAATAGAACTCAGCTCTACCAACAAATCCTACTCTCACGTCCTCGAAGACACAACAGTGTCGCGTATCCGCTGGATGCTTTGCGTACAATGGGTGTACGTGATGTAACCGACGAGAGATGGGTAAAAGGCGAGTTCCTGGCGCCTCAAAACTGGGACACATCGGCTAAGGGAAGAAACCCCTACAGAAAATCAAACGGAGCAATGGGCCTGCAACCCATTATCTGTATTCTTATACCGCAAAAAATCCTAATCAGCCTCGGAACAAGACGGAAAACTTAAGACGACAACAGCAACGAAAAAGGACAATGATTTTTGGTACGTGGAATGTGAGGGGTGTTAGAAGTAAGATGGAAGAAATAATACGAGAAATTGACAAAGAGAAAATAGATCTGATAGTACTAACAGAAACAAAGAAAAAAGGACAGGGTACCCAAAATATAGATAAGTATATACACATATATGGTGGAGTAAAAAAGGAAGAACATGCGAAAGGAGGAGTGTCAATACTAGTCAAAAAGAAATATAAGAAAAACATCACTAGCTGGGAAATAATCAATGAACGAATAATAAAGATAAACATAAACTTAAAATCACATCGAATCTCAGTTATTGGTACGTATGGACCCAACGAAGATGCTAGAATAGAGGAAAAAGAAAAGTACTATGAGTCTTTAGATGAAACAATATCACAAATAGGCATCACACGAGAAATTGTGATTTTGGGAGACCTTAACGCCAGAACGGGCAGCAAACAAAACAATAAAGTTACAGGACCTTTCGGTGAAAACGTCTTAAATGATAATGGTAACAGACTGATTGAAGTATGCCAACGAAATTCACTTAGAATCACTAATGGATACTACAAACATAAAGATATCCACACCTATACATGGACACAATACACCAGAAACCTTAGATCAGTAATTGACTATATGATCATTAAACAAAAAACACAGCTCAAAGTGAATGACATAAGAGTATACAGAGGAGCAGAATGTGGCAGCGATCATCATCTAGTTAAAGCGAAAATATACATACCTAGATTTAGAAATGATAAGCATCAACAAAATGGAGCAGAAAATGACGAAGAGCTTACAAATATAGATATACCACACTACAATATTAATAGCTTGGAAAATCAAAGCACACAATATTTGTACAAGAGCAGATTGGATCAAGCTCTTCCTAGAGAATACGAACGAGAAACAACGGAAAATCTCTACAGAACAATAATAAATGGAATACACAAAGCGGCACAAGAAACTTTAGGTATCACAACGAAAAAGCGAGAAGTTAGAAATTACTGGTGGAATGATCAGCTAGAAGAAATGAAAAAACATAAACAGGAAGTATACCATAAGTGGCTAAATAACAGAGAAAACGAACAAAAAAAAAGTGAATATCAGCAAGCACGTAGTAAGTTCAAAACGGATGTAATAAACGCCAAAAATCAAAAATGGGAAGATAAATGTCAGGAGCTGGACACGTACATCGGAGGACGAAAATCTAGGGAAGCCTGGAGATTTATTAAAAATGTCAGAACTAACAAAAGAGAAGAAACTATGATAAACCCCATAACAACAATGAAATGGGAAGAGCACTACAAAACACTATTAGTAGAAAAAAGACCAGAATACAGTACCACATCACAAAACATAATCGAGATAACAGGACAGCCAATAAATATAAATGAGGAACATATCAAAAAGGCAATAACCTTATTAAAAAACGGCCGCGCCCCAGGTCCGGAAGGAATACCCGCAGAACTACTAAAAAATGGTACTGACAAACTAGCAAAAATAATAACAATATTATTTAACAGATATCTAAATGGAGAACCGGTACCACAGACATGGAAAGAGGGATGGATAACATCTATACACAAGAAAGGTAGTAAACAAGACCCAAATAACTACAGAGGTATTACCGTAACTAGCACACTAAGTCGACTATACGGAAGAATACTAAAAGACCTCATATGTGAAGAGTACCATCCATACGAGTCAGAGGAACAAAGCGGCTTTAGAGCAGGTAGATCCACAATAGACAACATTTTCTGTATAACCCAAGTAATAGAAAAGAGGCTGTCAAGAGCCCAAGAGTTGCATTTGCTTATGGTAGATCTAACAAAGGCATATGACACGGTACCCATTAATAGACTATGGGAAGTACTAGAAAAAACCAGCATAAATGTATCTATCATACAGGCGCTGAAAGAACTATATAGAAACTCGACATCTAAAATTAAAATTGGAAATAGAATATCCAAAGGTTTCCTCGTCACTAAAGGACTAAGGCAAGGATGCTGTGTATCGCCAGTATTATTTAATATATATATTGATGAAGCCCTGAGGCAGTGGAAGAAGAAGTGCAATGGAATGGGACTACCGATAGGAGATACGATACTCTATACGCTACACTATGCAGATGACCAAATTGTAATTGCACAGGACAAAGAAGATCTTGAATATATGACAAGGAAACTGATAGAGGAATACAGAAAATGGGGTCTGGAGGTAAACACCAAAAAAACACAATATCTATGTGTAGGCAGAGAAGAAACAGAGAACCTGAACCTGGAACAGGAGACAATTACAAGCTGTAAGGAATATGTATATCTGGGAATAAAACTAACGAGCACAGGACGAACCGAAGAAAATATTAAAGACAGAATAGTAAAGGGAAGACAGGTGATAGGAGCCCTGAATTCGGTACTGTGGCAAAAAAATATAAGAACAGAAAATAAAAAACGAATTTACAACACAATATTAAAACCAGTGTTAACTTATGGAGCTGAAGTCTGGCAATTAACTAAGAAATACAAGGATAAATTACTAGCCACTGAGATGGATTTTTGGAGAAGGTCAGCAAGAAGATCTAGATTAGAACACATAAGAAACGACGACATTAGACAACAAATGGAAATAGAAAGAACAATCATAGATGACATTGAAAGACAACAGCTAGTATGGTACGGGCACGTAAGACGAATGGAGGAAAGAAGAATCCCCAAGAAAGTGTTAGAATGGACCCCCACAGAAAAACGAAAACGAGGAAGACCAGTAACCACATGGATGAAAGGCATCTCCAAGGCAATGTCGGAACGAAATTTGAGAGATGAACACTGCCATAATAGAAAAGAGTGGCGATTAGGAACGGAAAGGCGTAGAACGCTATAAAACCGGTTTAATATATATGTATAATTGTATAATATCATTGTATAGTAGTAATAATAATTATTATCATTTGTTTTACTAGCTTTAAGCCTTGTATTTATAAGCAAAAGCAGTAAAATTATGAGGTTATTTATGGGCCCCGTTGACTTATTTCTTTGTTTTGTGAGTTTGTAACTTCATTTTTTGTTAAGAAGACATAATATTGAAAGAAGAAGAAAATCTTCGGTTGTAGCTTTAAACCTTTTTCACATTCACCTTCGCAAACATGCCGGAAACAAAACTAGAATGAAATATTGTACAATTACAGTCGAAAAAAAAAACTAAAATCAAATAAGCCCTTACGGAACAAAAACCATCGCAAAAAGCACAGAAGGCAGTAAACAATCCATTTTTCAAACGGGAGACAAACAGACCGGTGTTGATCTTGACAGGCAACAATCCTAAACACCGAATTTAGCTACGGGTGTTGACACAATTTAAAAGATTTGAATGCTGTACCGGGTGTCACCCCACAACAATGTCTCTATTAGGTGCGTATTGTGCCCGAGTAGTCTATTAACTTGTATTTATGGAACGCTATTGTGTGACTTAGAAACCCACGAAGTTTTGATACAGGCTTTAAAATTACAGAGACGGAGCCTTGGGGTTTTCTAATATTAGAATTAAGCATTAAACACAAACTTTTCTAATTCAAATGCTACTTTTTTTGAAGATTATTTTACTTATCTAAATTGTTTGTTTCTAAATCAGTTCCGAATACTGGTAGATCGAAAACGTCACAGAAAGGATTTTCAAAACAACTTTCACTATATTTAATGTTAAAAAGAATTATTTTTCCCTCAGAAAGTGTCATATGGAAAGAAATTTTCTTTTTTATAATCATCAGTTGGCGCTACAGCCCTTCGTGAGCCTTGGCCTGCTTCAAAACATTCTTCCATCCTTCCCTATCGAGTGTCTGTCTTCTCCAGCCCCTCACTCCAATCTCCCTCAGATCTTCCTGTACATCGTCCAGATATCTGAGTTTAGGTCGCCCCCTTCTTCTTCTTCCGACCGGCCTATTTAGCATAGTTATTTTAGTGGGATCACTCTCATCCATCCGCATAACGTGGCCCACCCACCTTAGGCGGTTTATCTTGATGGTCTTCACAATATCTGCATCACCAAAAAGTCTATAGAGTTCAAAGTTATATCGCCTTCTCCACAGACCCTGTTCGTTTACTCCGCCAAATATGGTCCTCAATACTTTTCTTTCAAAGACTCGTAGTAACTCTTCATCTCGGGTCGTCATTGTCCATGTTTCCGATCCGTATGTGAGCACTGGGCGTATTATTGTTTTATAAAGTTTGCACTTTGTTGCTATTGACATACTTCTCGCTCTTAGTTGAGGGCCCAGGCCGAAATAACAGCGGTTAGCCACGCATATTCTTTTTTTTATCTCGTTGGATGTGTTATTTTTGTAGTCTACCAGTGATCCTAAGTAGCAGAATTCTTCTACCATTTCTATCGTTTCGTGTTGCACCTCTAAGTTATTTTGTTGAATTCTTGATATGGCCGGCATATATTTAGTTTTCTGGATGTTAATCAGAAGTCCGATGTTTTCTGCGGCATTTTTGATACGTGTGAAAGCCTCCACTGCTTCATTTTGGGTTCTACCAATTATGACGATATCATCAGCGTATGCCATTATTTGTATACTACGGGTATATATCGTACCTTTTAAGTTTATTCCCGAATCTCTCATAACTTTTTCTAACGCTAGGTTGAACAGCGTGCACGATAGCGCATCTCCCTGGCGTAGTCCTCTGTTGGTTTTAAATGGTTTTGAAACATCCCCTTGTACGCGCACTTTACATTCGACTTTCATCATTGTCATTTTAATTAATTCTACCAAACCTTTTGGTATTCCTAATTCGATCATCGCCGAATATAATTGGGACCTGTCAATAGTATCGTACGCTGCCTTAAAGTCTACGAAGATGTAATGGCAGTCTATGTCGTACTCCGTCGTTTTTTCTAATATTTGTCTGATAGATGATATGTGATCAATGGTAGATTTGTTTTTCAAGAAGCCTCTTTGATAGGATCCTATTATATTGTCAGTATACCGTGCCAGTCGTTCGTTAAGTATCAGGGACACAATTTTGTATGCTGTATTAAGAAGGGAAATCCCTCTAAAGTTGGAGCATTCAATAACGTTTCCTTTTTTGTGTATGGGGCATATAATTCCAGTATTCCAATCTTCTGGTAACGCGCGTTCTTGCCATACCTGTATTAGTAGTTTGTGAAGGAGGGTTACAAATGTTTGACTGCCACATTTAAATATTTCTGCTGGTAGGTTGTCTGCTCCGGGTGACTTGTTTCTGGCTAGAGACTGAATTGCTTTGTTTATTTCTTCCAAAGTTGGTAGTTCAGTATCCTCGTGTTCTATTTCTATATCATATCTACCTTCAGCTCTACTTTCTCCATTAAGTAGCGTACTAAAATGTTCCTGCCATCTTTCTAGTACTTCCACTCTCTCGTTTAAAAGAATTCCGTTAAGGGCCTTGACTTGGTTCGCTTGTGGTTTGAAAACTTTTCTTTTTGTGTTAACCTGTTTGTAAAATTTTCTGTATTCGTGTTCTCTATTAAGGTTTTCCATTTCTTCGAACTCTTTATTGATTTGTTGCCGCTTTTTCTGTTTGTGTTTTTGTTTTTCCTCTCGTCTCTTTACTCGATATTCTTCAACATTGCTCCTAGTCCTTCTGTTGATCATTTTCATATACGCGTCGTTCTTCTCTTTCGTTACTCGTTGGCATTCCTCATCAAACCAGTTGTTTCGCTGTCCTTTGGGTACTTCACCCAGCACTTCCTCTGCGGTCTCTTTGAGCGTGGTTTTCATAAACTCCCAATTTGTGTTAAGTTCAGTGGGATATACCTCACTTCTGGGATATTCTGATATTTTGCGATCTAAGCATATTTGGAAGTTTCTTACGACTTCAGTACACTTTAATTTATCAACATTATATTTGATTATTTTTGGTTTAGTTTTATCGTTCCTGGCGTTTGATATACGTGCTCTGAGACGTCCAGCTATGAGATAGTGATCGGAGTCAATATTTGCACCTCTATAATTTCTGCAGTCTAGTATATCTGATCCATGTCTTAAATCAATCAGTACGTGGTCTATCTGATTTTGGGTCTGATGATCTGGCGATGTCCACGTCACTTTATGTATACGTTTATGTTGAAAGTATGTACTACTGATCGTCATGTTCAGAGATGCTGCGAGATTTACAAGTCTCGTCCCATTATCATTACATTCTTTGTGTATGCTGTAAGGTCCTATGGTTGGTCTGTACATCTCCTCTTGTCCTACCTTGGCATTCATGTCTCCGATAATCAACTTAGCGTCATTATTGGGACACTGTCTATATGTTTGTTCTAGTTTCTCATAGAATTCTTCTTTTTCTGTGTCTGTTTTATCCTCAGTGGGGGCATGTGCGTTTATAAGACTGTAGTTAAAGAATGTTCCTTTTTTATAAGAAAGAAAGAGACTTTTTTATAATCACCCTTTTGTTATATCGATAATGCCAAACATATCCTGAACACACTGTTTTCTTCATCGACAGGCTCCAGCTCCTAAGGTAGTACCTTCTGATTTAAATAAAGTGCTCAAGAGGTAATGCATTCATTAAACGAGGATTCAGAATCGCTTGTAAAATATGGGCTCGCTTCATCAAAATCTCCTTTAACACACAGAGGTCAGATAACTATACAAAGGAAAGGTATTGACAAAATTTCTGGAACTGAGAGCTGAATTGATAATGTTCTTACAAGATGCAAAATCTAAATGTGCTTATCATTTTTCTAATTTTTTGGCTCTTGAAATTAGCATGTTTGGCAGATCTTTTTACTCACCTTAACAATTTGAACAAAAACCTTTACTAAAAAGAAGACAATATTTGAACAACTAAAAACAAACTATAAGCATTTCACGCCAAACTCAGTTTGTAGTCAACCTCTCTGCAAAACAAAATGTTTAAGTATTTTCCATGTGTTCAAAAGATTATTGAAAATAATGCAACAGGCCAAAGTTTTGCAGTTATACTTATATTTGCAAGACTACAGATGCTACAAAAATCTTCGAGATTGCTGAGTCTACAGAGGTTTAAAGCAAGTCTTTTAATTATAATTAGGCTTTTTTTTGGAATCTATATTCTTTTAAGAGATTACAAGGAGAAAACGACTACTGAGGTTATAGAGTCTTATATAATAGAGGAATATGTCGGAGATCTCATAAATTTCAGAGATTACGAAGATGAACTAAGGCTCTAATTAGTCCTCTTTAGTCTTTGTAGTTTATGTAATTTCTAGACATACATACTACAACCTCTGAGGAATTAAACATAATTCGTAATCACAAAGACTCAAGAGATTATGGGCATTGCAGAGATGTAAGGGATTGAACTACCTCCAGAAACTTTATAGACATTTAAAGTTTCTGTAGACAGTTCTTGGCTTGTTTATGATTTCTTTAATTGCTGTAGAGTTTTCAAAACCTGCAAAAACTACGAGATCGTAGACACTTGGGAACCAGTTAACTTTTTTGGTAATTTGGTAGTTCTAGTAAACATGAAACTCAAATTAAAAAAGTTAAAAACAACTGCCAAAACACGAAAATCAATCTGAGAAAACTAAAATGAACTGATATATACCAACAAATCAAAGAACAAGTGCACAAAGAAGTTCATGAAGTAGAAATGCAAAAGCAATTGACAGCAACAGATAAATGGAGGAAAGTAGAGGAGATTTTGAAAATATACAAAACAAAAACTTCAAGAAGACACATCATCTAAAAATAAACAATAGATCACACAAGAGATAAAAGACTTGATAACGGAAAGAAGGACACAAAAGAATAAAAACGAAAAAACAGTACAAAAAAATAAAACAATAGTCAAACAGAAAATCAAAGAAGCTAAAGAACTGTGGCTATCAGAAAAGTGTGAAGAAATAGAAAGGTTAGATAAACAACATGGCAGTTTTAACATACACTGGAAAATCAAAGAGGCATCTGGCATATATAAGAAGAAGGGTATCGGAAATATCATGGATAAAAATAACAAGATAATAACGGAATGTACAGATGAAGTAAACAGATGTGAAGAATACATAAAAGAGCTATTCGAAGACGACGAGAAAATTAAGGTCATAAACCAAGAGGAAGAAATGGGCCACCAATCACCAAAGACGAAATTGAGAAAGCGCTAAAACGTATAAAAAATGAGAAGGCCATGCATAGGACCAAGGCATATTTATTAACGAAGCACTTCTGAATAAGCTTAGATACACAAATGACACAATACTCTTTGCGGACAGCAGAGAAGCACTACATGGAGATACAAGGGAAGGTGGAAGGCAAAACAGGACCGGGGAGAAGACGCACGTCCTGGTTGAATAATCTGAGACAATGGAGTGGGAAAACGTCAATAGAACTTTTCAGAACGGCTGCAGATAGAGTCAAATGGGCCATGATGATCGCCAATGTCCTTAGGGTTGAGGCACGTTAAAAGGAAGAGAAGTACAACTTGTACAGCAATTAGAGACTTAAAAACTACAGAGAGCCTGAATACTACATATACTTAAGAAATTATAGATATTTCAGAGTTTATTGAAACTATAGAAGGTTCTACAGCTATGATGAAAAATTTGTTTACAAAGACTCTTCTTGTGTCGTCTCCTTTCAAAGGTTGGCGATCCAAATTGCAATTGTAGCTTTGGAAATTGCTGCATGAAAAATTTTTGTGGATGAGCAATCAAACTATTTCTCTCTACACATGACCCAAGCATTGCATTTTTCTCTCTTTGATTATGCTGAGTAATTCTTTTTGTTCGCTCATGCGCCGAAGTACCTCACCATTGGTAACTTTTTTATTCATGCAATTCTCAGCATCCATCTGTGTATATACATTTCAAAGGTATCTATTGTTTTTTGTGTTTCAGAAACCATTGTCCAATTTTCACAGCCATACAGTAAAACAGAGACTGTGTACTTTATAATATTATAAATGCGTAGGCTACAATTAAGCTTTTTTGTAGTCTCTCTAATTTCTACTGAGATTAAAGACGTAATGCAGAAGACTACAGTAAAATGACAATCTGTACAGAAAGTTTACAGATCTGAATGTAGATTAGATTTCTTTTTGGTTTCAGTAGTTTTAACTGAGTTTACAAAAACTTACATTTCAGTTAAACTTTTTTCTGTTTCTCTATTTTTACGGAAAATAAAGAGGTTTGCTAGAAGAACTTTATAAAGAACACAACTTTTACAATGATTACATAGACGTCAAAGATGTCCAAATTATAGAAACCGAAAACGAAAACTTTAGATATATTTAAAAGAATCTTAAGATACTACAAACGGTACAGAGATTTTGGAGATTGCATATAGATGATATAGATAGTGTAGAAGCTATATATCAACGATATTCTCTTTTTAATTCATCTCTTCAAGTGTCATAAATTTTCGTACAATTTTTACGCGCGCCCATGGAATGAAGAATGAATGTTTGAATGAATCGAGGGCCTTTTCGGTTGTGCCTCCGATCTAGTTTAAAATCAGCCCTAATTCCCTTGATCCCTTTTGTAGCAGATAAAGGAGGTAATAATACATTAGTCCAATTTTCTCTACATATATCGTAATCATATTTTAAGGGGACTGTGTCTGTGGTAGTGCTTAAAATTTGACTTTATATCATAGAGGTTTATTGTCAAATAAAGTTATTACAAATAACCCTAAGTGGTTGAAGCAAAATAAATAAAAAAAGTTATATGTTAAAATACAGTATTGAATAAAAGTTATGGGAAAAAAGTAATATGACTGACCTTTAAAGAAAAATTTGTTAGCTTTGGATGTTGGATACATATACTTCCATGGTTTAGGTCACAGTGTTCCGAAGCTGCAGCCTTCATTAGTCCTGATTATCAACACAGATTATGGAAACTTCATCAATACTGTCTCACCAGTTTCCAAGGAAACAGCGTCTTTGAAACAATATCAAATATCTGAGAAATGAAAACTACCACTTAAAGATTCAAGTTTGTGGACTAGAAGATCAGCAGGTAACGATGAGGACAGAAGTTTGTTCAAATATTTCACTTAAAGAATATAAAATTCACTTTATACAAAGCAGCAAAAATCCACAATGCAATACGGGAGATGAAGAGAATGCATATTGAAATCATGTGAATAGCAGAAATGAGATGGCCAGATTCTGGAGAAATACAAATAGAAGATATATCACAAGGGATATTACTCGGAAAAAGGCAACCCTATTAATATAAACATCATCCAAGTCTATGCAGACAAAGAGGAGGAAGAAGCAATTTAGTTTAGTAGTATTATTCATCAATAGTATTATACAGATTTTATCCATCTTTTCAGATTTTACTTTCAGATTTTATCCATCTAGAGACTGTGACACTTCACTTAAAACCCTTTCTTTTTTGTCTGAAAAAAGTTTTTCAGACATACATTAATGTTACAAACTGATGAAGGTTTATTAAGGGTTGGAGAATAACAATTCATAGCGTGATGTAATTGTGGGATGTACTAAAAGCTTCTGGATTTGAGTATCTTCATACCAGATAAAATTTCACTGAACAACACTGTTTCCGTTTAAAACATTGCTTATTCCGTCTGCGCGAACGAGATGCGCGTAATATTCTCGCTAAGCAGAGTGGGGATTCTGATTGATGTATTATTCTGTGGTAATGAAATGTATTCAGTTAAGTAGTTAAAGAAAAATCAGCAGTATTGTTTTATTAAGACTAAAGTTTCCAAATAACCAATTCCATAGTTTCTCAAGACTTTTCATATAAAGTAATTAGGGAAGCAGGAATTAAGTAGCTTAAAATTTCGATTTGAGTTTCCTATGATCCATTAGTCAACTCATCACCTGGAAGGGATAGATACAGTAGATCCGCTAGACATTTGCACATTGTCATCACTCTTATTATAGGAAGTAAACCTAAAATATATATATATATATATATATATTATATATATATATATATATATATATTATATATATATATATATATATATATATATATATAGATATATACAGGCTTATAACTATAACTTTTGAACCTCTAATTTTCTGGAAAAACGCAAAAACACTTCAATTAATATCTGAAGGGGGAGGCATAATATCATTAAGGTTGCTGGAAAATGCACCCCTCTCACCCCCTGTATCAACCCTTTATTTTTTAAAATTACTTCCCCCTTTTTTTATTTTATATTTGGATTCTCCTTTTTGTACTGATTTACATGTCATTCATGTATTATACATGAATGATTCATGTATTATACATGAAATGTATAATACATGATGCTTGAAGTGATTAGTTTATGAGAAAAGTAAATACAAAAGCAAGAAAATTGGATTAAAAAAAAAATTATTTTTTTAACAATTTTATTACCCACATTTAGAACAAACATTTCACTACTAAAAATTTTTACAATAATTGTTCATGACTGCCTTTCACTTCCATACAATAGTACAATCTATTTTGAAAATCTTCTCTGACATTGCTTAACACGTCTGCATTTAATTGTCGACATTCATCCTCTATTCTTTGTTGTAAATCATCTAGATATTCTGGTTGAGTAGCATAATTTTTGTTTTTAAATACTCCCATAAGAAGAAGTCTAGGGGTGTTCAATCCGGTGACCTAGGTGGCCAATCGATCATATGTCGTCTTTTACCTATCCAAGGACCGGGAAACGTTTCGTTTAAAAATTATCGCACAGGTCAAGCAAAGTGTGGAGATGCTCATCATGTTGAAATACAACCAAATCATCGGAAAGGTTATCATCATTTTCTACTATTGTTCTAACGATTAACCACTTGCCTATATAATTCAAGATACGATGCACCATTTAAGTTTCCAGCGATAAAGAAGGGTCCGATAATGTGATTACGTAGGATACCATACGTTTAACCTTTGAGGATGCTGTGTGTGAAATTGGCGTATAATATGTGGATCACTCTCAGTCCAGTATCGGCAATTTATATCTGTTCACCAAACCGTTTAATGAGAATGAGCATTCATCCGAGAAGCAAATATTGTTTAACAATTGTGGATTGTTAATGATGCATTGTATCATTAATTCGCAAACGACGATCAAAATTTTTTTCATTTAACTCTTGTACTAATTTAATTTTATATGGATAAAACTTAAATTTATGGAGGACTCGGAAGACTGTAGAAGATGAAACACCGATTGCTCTGCTTATTGTTGACAGTGACTGTGATTGTTAAGAGTCTAAGTTAACTTGCCCTAAAACAGCTACTTGGATTGCTTTTTTATTTACAAGTTCCTGTCGGTTATGTTTTTTATTGCAAACTGACCCCTCTGGCTCTAATTTTTTTGCATCAGTTCAATCACACACTTATGAGTTGCATGTCTATTGTGGTGTGTTTCATTAAAAATTCTAGCAGCAGCTCTTGCACAATTATTATTTTTATAGTATAAAGCTACAATTTCGATTCTTTCTTGCAAAATTTACACCATTTTAGCGATCAAATTGCACACGTATCAAAATAATCTGTTACTTACAAGTTATAACAAATTGTCGCTATTAACCGATTAAAACAAATGTAAAAATCATATCGAAAACCTTTGATAAAACTTGAATAAAAAGTGAATTTTTTTGTTTCTTGGTTTTTGAAGGTACTACAAATAGTACGGTTAAATATTTAAAGAGTTTAAATTATGCTACAACCTATTTTGTTAGAGTCAATTAAGGTGAGGGAGATACTGTCTTGTTAACAGGAAAATTGTCTATCTGATAAACTAATCACTTCAAGCCAAAGGTTTTATACATTTTTGAAATCAGTACAAAGAGGAGAATCCAAATATAGAATAAAAAAAGGGGTAAGTAATTTAAAAAAAAATAAAGGGTTGATACAGGGGGTGATAGGGTGCATTTTCCAGCAACCTTTAATATGATATTATGTCTCCCCCTTCACATATTAATTGACGTGATTTTGCGTTTTTCCAAAAAAATTAGAGGTTCAAAAGTTATTTAAGGTGGATAGTTTTATCTGAAAAGCACTGTATATATATATGGACTTAAAAGGCAGAAAAGACGTAGATGCCACCAGATAAAATATTCAATATTGAAGATACCCCTCGGTGTGGATATTTTGCTGGTAATAAAAATTATATCCTCTATACTTGAAATATTCCTATATCGTGGTGCAAACGGCACATTTCCAATTCGACGCTGAAAATGATTCTTCACTCCCAGTCAAGGCTCACTTAATTTTCAAAACCAACTGCATAATAGATGACGTTGAATAACTGTCATGAAGTGGGGTTATGCTCCCTCTTTATATACTTTGTAAAATTGAATAATGTATGCGTACTGTAGATATTAGTCGAATATTCATGTTGTATAGCGCAATTTGTATCATTTTTTGCTCACTAGATATGAGAGTATTTTAAATTTCAATTGGAAACCATTTTTTGTGGTTGACGACACTTGATCTTGTATCTACTAGGAAGAGAAATGGTATCTGTCGTATTTTTTCTTTTTTTTGTCATGATCGATACTGAAGTTTTTTGGTGATGTTTCTTGATAAACGTTGAAATTTTGCATGCTGTTAATTTCTTCTGTAGAATGGAGTTCCCATTAACAACATTAGATATGCAGACGACACTGTGATTTTAGCCGAAAACATTGAAGATATTCAGAGACTGGTGACCAGGATAGCAGATTATGGAAAAGACTAACAATGAATGTCAAGAAGACGAAATTTATGAGAATATCGAAAACTCAAAGAAATAACGAGAATCTTCTAACAAACGAAACCAACGTCGAACAAGTGGACACATATGCATATCTGGAAACAATGATTAACTCCACAAATGAATACAATCAGGCAATCAAAATAAGAATAGAAAAAGGCTAGAGCAAATTTCAACAAAATGAGAAGAACGCTTTGTACCAGGGATTTAAAACTGGAACTAAGAGTCAGGTTGGCGAGTGCTATGTTTTTTCGACTTTATTTTATGGAATGGAATCTTGAACCTTGCATGCGACATCAATGAAAATCTGGAATCATTCGAGCTGTGGGTGTACAGAAGAATTCTAAAAATATCGTGGACAGAACACGTTACAAACAAAGAGGTTCTGGGAAGGATGAATAAAGAAATGGAAATTTTAAATACAATAAAGACAAGAAATTGGAATATCTCGGACATATTACACGTAGAGAGAAATACACCTTGCTCCAACTAATTATGCAGGAAAGATCGAAGGAAAGAGAAGCATAGGAGGCGTAGAATGTCATGGCTGCGCCACCTGAGAGCAGCCATCCAAAAGTCCGAATAGCTATGATGATTGCCGACCTCCACCCCGGAGATGGCAATTGAATAAGAAGAATTTCTTCTTCTGTTTTATTAGGCCGTATGTTCTTGTCTGATATTTAAGGTCTAGTTGAGTTTGATTCGTTGATTGTCACAAGAGTGTGAAGAATGTAATAGACAATTGATCTATATTCTAAAACGAAATCCTTTTAGCCCCTCTGGAAACAAAGTATCACGGAAATAAGTTTTTAATTAAAAAAAATTAATTTTAATTCTTCTTAAAAGTAGAAATTTATTCTCAATTATAAAAGAGATATGGGTTATTCTCCTTACTTTCTAACTGTCCAAAATTCTGCACCATGCGTCATAACTGATCTTAAGATTGTCATATAAAATTGTCATATACCATTTTCATTGGAAATTCTTTTGTCATCATAATCACTTTCTTTCATTTCGACTTTCATATCTAATTCTACTGCACATATCTTTGTATTTTACTATTGTACTGAAATACAGATTTGACAGTTACTTGATGGAAATTCATTTTATATAGCAATAAAACACTGAAAACTTTGTTTTCAAAACTTCCACAAAATTTATTATAAATTCTTATCACTACAGCTGTTTCCGCTGATTACCTTTCTCAAGTAATCTATTTTTGGCATGCATTTACACTTTATAGCCTTTAATGAAATAGGTTGAGGAGGAGAAAACTGTTTGTCTCAAAAATTATATCTGTTTTTTTAATTTGTTAATTTCCATACATTTTAACAAAGATAGCTTAAGGCCTTTATTTTGAATGTGAAGTATTTTAAAATCATTATTAAAAGAATGATTATGATCTAGAAGGTGAAGTGCGTATGTAGAATCTGTTTTTCTATTATTTAAAACATTTTTATGTTCTGCTATTCGTTTGTTAAAATTTCTTCCAATTTGACCGATGTAAGTTTTTTAGGCAGTCGCCACATTTAAGTTTGTACACACCACTGTGTAAGTGTTTTTAAGTGTTAATATATTTGCCTAAGTTGTTATTTATTCTGAAAGCTGGTGTTATTCCTTTTTTTTTATGTGTTTGGCTATTTTTGTTGATATTTTGCCTGTATATGTAATCGAGGTTTGTTTTTTCTCTGGTGATGGAAATACTAATTTCAGGGCTTTCTTGTGTAGGTTTTGATTTAATATACGATGGATTTAATTAATATACGATAAAAGTTGGTCGAGTTGCCTGTTAGTTCCTGTGAAACATACCAGTACGTCGTTTTCGTATCTCCACTAATGTAAAAACTGTTTAAATATGGCATGTTTTGAAATGTTTGTCTCTAGATGATCTATAAAAATATCTGATAACAATGGGCCTAGATGAATGCCCATTATAAGTCCTTAACTGATATTTGTATATATTTGATTATTAAATTCAAAGTAGTCCTGGTTTATACAAATTTCAAGAAGATGTAAAATGTCAAGAAGATATAGATGTAATGATTGGATTTGTACTATTTTGGCCTAAAAGGTTTTTTACTAGAATAAAAGTTTCTGTAAAAAAGAATTTTTACGATATTGTATTTTTTATGGTAAATGTAGATGAAAATTTAGTATGTTCTAAAATAATCTCTTACATTTTTTTTAAGTTTACATATAAAAAGAAACTACAGGTCTTATTGGGTGATCCGGTGTTTGTACACAAATATCCGACAGCAAAGTGACAGAAACAAATTAAGCTAGCTTTAGAAAATTCAAAATCAATAGTAAATCCAACAGAACAGAAATATCTGAATATCATGAACCCACAGCCTCCTAAATTATACTCTTTCATTAAACACACAAACCGAATCACCCAATAAGTTATTGTTTATTAATTCACTTCATAGTCATATTGAATTTACAATTAAAACAAATCTAAATCAGTCCATATCTTTTTTAGATTTAAAAATTATCAGACTTAAAAACAATAATGACTACTCCATTTTTCATAAACCTATCCATATTGGAATGACTCTACATAATTCATCATCCCATCCCAGACAACATAAACTGGCAGCCTATCGCCTATCATAGTATGTTTATAAATTAACAGAAATTCCGATGTCAAAATACAACTTTGAGACAGAATTAAATATCATTAAGCAAATAGGAGTAAACAATGGATACAACGAACAAACAATTAATAAAATTTTAAATCAAAAACTACACAAGAAAGCACTGACATTAGTATTTCCACCACCAGAGAAAAACCCAATACTTTCTGCTCGATTACATATACACACAGGCAAAATATCAGCAAAAATAGCCAAACACATAAAAAAGAAAGGAATAACACCAGCTTTCGCAACAAATAACAACTTAGGCAAATATATTAAAAACAACAAGAGCCAAAATGAAAAAACACTTATACAGTGGTGGATACAAACTTAAATCTGGAGACTTCCCAAAAACTTTACATCGGTCAAACTGTAGAAATTTTAATAAACGAATATCAGAACTTAAAAGGATTTCAAAAAAAGATTAGCTTTAGAAAAACAGATTGTACATACGCACTTCAACTTCTAGATCATAATCATTCTTTTAATAACGAATTTAAAATTCTCCACATTCAAAATAACGGCCTTAAGCTATCTTTGTTAGAATGTATGGAAATTACCAAAAAAAAAACACATAATTCTGATACAACAGTTTCTTCCCTCCTTAACCTATTTCATTAGAGACTAATAAAGTGGTATTAACGCATGTCAAAAATAGATCACTTATTAATAGACTAAGAGAGAGACTATAAAGTTTTCAGTGGTTTATTGTTATATAAACTATTAGTTTTCACAATCATTTCACCTTCCAAGTTACCATCTAACCCTAATCCATATCGACGTAACGATAGAAATTTAGTTTATTCAAGTCTTTTTAGTTAATTCTTCAAGGAGCTGTTTTTAGTGTTTCAATATATCAAAATGCAAAGAATTTTATGATAATAGATACGATCTGTGTACAAGACGGTATTACAATTCTATTCTCGTGAAAAATTCATCACTTTCTCTTTCATAGACTTTACATTGTGATTAATACTTTTAATAATTTTTTAAATACTTTTAAAAATATCTCTATACTTACAAAAATATACACCTATTTATTAATTTGTCTTAAATAATCACTTAGTTATCCCACACTAAAAATATTAAAAATCCTCTAGACTGTCGTCTACTATTTCCGGTTTTCTGGTGGTTAACGATGGTTTTTAATATTTTGTCGGTGGTTTTCAAAAGAACGCTAATTAACGGAGAATGATCAGTAAAAATCACGATTTTAACTAGGAGCAAACTTAGTAGGTACTGCAAATCTTCGGCGTACATCAAAAAGAAAACAAATACACCTTTTTCAGGATACACCTGTCTGCTTCCTCTCATTGTTAAAGGAGTCTACAATATATATACAAAAACATAATTTTGTTTAATGTTGAGTATTTTATACATATAAGTAATATAGAAAACAGATCGATAAAATGCAGAAAATCATTGAAATTCTTTAGTGCCCATCACCACAGTTTTATCAAATAAAAGTAAGAATTAAAGTTATAGATGCACATTGAACTAGGCCTGCTTTTGATTTTAATTAATTTTACATAGATAAATTTAATAATATAAGTTGACAAATAATTGTAAAATTAAGAACCTGCAAAGAACTGTGGAATTTTTGCATTGCTTATCAAGTTTCCTTGCCTTGTCGGATCAAAAGCTAATATTAAAGTTTAAGCAAAATTTCACGAAATCATGTGCACCTATAAAACTTGACATATAGTTGACGTATAAACGGCTGTAGGTCCTTATGGTCTAGGACAATCTAACGATCGAGGACAGAGATTGTCTGAATTTTGTAAAGAAAACGATATGATCATTGCAAACACCTGGTATAAACTACCCAAGCGACAACTATACACTTGGAAAGCCCCATTTGATGATGGCGAAAACCCTGAGTCTTCAAGAAATTAAATAGACTATTACTTGTAAATGAGCGTTTCCGAAATGCCGTCAAAAAATCACTACATTTCCTGGGGCAGATATTGGATCTGATCCTCAACCACCTTTGTAGCAGATATTAAACTAAGTTAAAACGAATTCAGCTACAAAAAAACAAAAACCAC
>OU898280.1:2838356-2912839 GCA_918026665.1 Diabrotica balteata
ATTAATAAATGAGCAAATAAATAAATAAAATAAACATTACTTACATGCCGGTACTCTATTAATAGATGGATGGTAGAACATGTTTGAAACTACTTTATATTGTTGAATGGAGAACTCAATACTATTATTGCAGTTGTTTGACAGTAAACAGGAAGTTCTTGAGGAGATAGATTTGATCCAATGAATTTTGAGATATGTGTGAGATTGTTTGTTAAATGTAAGTGATGTAATATACTATTGTGTTATTAAAGGTTATTTATACTTATTCCAGAGATATATTTTTGAAATGTGTGTTATTTATTGAGTAATTGTTTTATGAAGGTGACAGTTTTCTGACAATGAATAAGTGTAGATGTAAAAATTGTGTGGGTGTGCAATTATTTTCCAACTTGTAGTTATCAAAGACTCCTTTTTTATATTTAAGTACCATAATGGCTGTTACACTGCTTAAACTGATTTTCAATGCATTTGCAAGTCGCTGTTATCGCAGTCTATTTTTTCCTCCTTTTGTTTTTAATTTGTAAACAAAATTAACATATTTTTCTTCTTGTAACAGCACCAGCAGTGTCGAAGAAGGAACCACAATTGCCTCTGATTATAAAGAAAGAACCTGTCTCGCCTGTAGCGATAAAGAAAGAACCACAATCGCCTCTAGTAATAAAAAAGGAACCTGTCACACCTGTAGTTGTAAAGAAGGAAACTGTCACACCTTTATTTGTAAAGAAGGAAACTGTCTCGCCCGTGGTCGTAAAGAAAGAACTCCAGTCACCGAAGCCTATAAATACTAAAAATGTCACAACGAGCACCTCAAAACCTCAGTCCATGGATCCCCCTTCTCTCAAACCCGACGAATACATACAAAAACTACCTAAAGCAGCCGAAAAAGCCAATACAACCTTCCAAGAAACCTACCGAAACACCTCAGAAGGTCTCCGACAGCCGACAAAAACCTTCCGTTTGCTCTGAATCTACTACCTCAATTACACCGAACAAGCAAATCCTCGACTATCTACCTCAAGAACTGATAGAGCGTATTAAAGAATCAGGAAAGAGGAAACCCATATCTGTGATACCCCCCATACCGACTAAGAAGCGCGGCTGCCCTCGGATGCAAGAAGCCGGCGCTCAATTGTCGAGAAACAAGATGATTAAGCTGGTCGGAGATGTGCACTTGGACCACAATTATTGTAGTTTGAATACGGTGGAAAGTTACCCGAAAAATCCAAAGAAGGATTCCGGATTCGAGTCGGCGGAGGAAGAGGAGCGGACCGTTATTGGGAATCAGCCTACTGTCAAAACTGCCGATGGGAAATTGATGGTTTCATTGCTTAAGGTAAGTGTTTCATAACAATTATCTTTATATGCAGGATGTTATCATCTTCATCATCATCTTCACTCTGATGCATTTGATGATTTGTGAGTATGTTAATGGGATGGAACCGATCTTTTAATTTTTTTTTTGTAATACGTGTACTAGATAGCGACAGAAAATTGTATTTCAATTTTAATTACACAGAAAATGTCGACAACAACGTTACACCTTAGAATATGTAAAAGTTCAGGAAAGAGAATTTGCTTTTATATCAGGGAAGTAACGATTTAGCCAAGGTACTCTTTGGCACAGGTAGTGTTACCCAAAATCAGTTTTGGTCTTGTTCTTGCGTTTTCGCAAGACCAAGACCGCCTAATTTTAGCAAGATCAAGACCAAGACTGACCGTGTAAGATTTGAACAAGAACAAGACTAAACCTTCGAGACTCTTGCGTCTTGCATGTAGGAATTAGTGTCGTTTTCGGAAGTATAGTAGTTTGGGTATATGCTTAGAGACTATGGAATGCAAAAAAATTTAACAAAAACTTAGAATTTTTGATTTACCGCGCATTACGAACAATATTACCATAAACGAATCATAGAAACACGAAACCATAGCGAATCGAAATATTCATTAAAATTCACATTTGACTCATACTCAGAGATTATAATTATAAAGTAAAAATAAAATGTTTTGTACATTCTTTCCCAGCAAACGACTTCTTCGCTCTGAAATTAATTGTCCAGATTTAGCTGATGAAAAATATAAAATTAACACACCTACTGTTTAGGACACCCACTTAATAATTAAATTTTTTTCCTTATTAATAATTTTCTAAGGACGATCTATACCGGCCTCTATACAAATCTTATCAGTCTAAGACTAAACATCGTTTCTGCTGAGTGTGCGATGAGATCATTCAGTTAAACAAAATTTGCTGAAGTAGCTGTTAAAACAGTGTTCTGACAGCTGCTGAAAGAGATGTTAAAACAGTGTTCCATAATTGGTGAAAGAAATTCTTCTAAAATATTCAAATATTTGTCCGTGCTTACAATCCCATCAATAAAATGTAACTTTCCCACACCTTTAGACGACATGCTGCCCAGATCATGACAGATGCAGGAAATTTGACGTTTCTCTTCAGACGGTTGGGATGGAAAGTTTCATTTTTCCTGCGAATGACGTGACTCCTTCTGCCTCCAACACAGACTTGAAATCTGGACTCATCACTCGATTGTATTGAATACCATTGCAACTGAGTCCAATATTTTTGCTCTTTTGAACATCTTAGTCTATTTTTCTTTTGTTGTAATGTTAAAAGTGGCTTTTCCTTAGCCTAAAATATAATGAAATGTATTAAAAACAATTCGTACTAATTTTTTCAACTATAAAACTTACTTTGTAAGTACCGAATCCTAATTTGTGTGCCTCTCGGTGACATGTCCTCCAATTCCATACTGCATACAATTTGCTCGTCGATTTTTTTACTATAATGCGTAATGTCCTTCGATCTGCTTCGGTTATTTTACTTTTTCGTACATTTCTAGGTTTTGTGACGACCGAACCTGTAGTTTTATATCTTCTGACTATATTTCTTACACGCGCGACAATAGCAACATATTCGCGATTTCCGAATTGGATTTTCCCGAATTAAAAAATCTAATAATGATTGAACAAATTTTCTCATCGATAACTTTACCTCGACCCATTGTACAATCCACAAACGGCAAAAACTTTACAATACTCCAAAATACATATGACATGAACTGACAATAGTAGTTTTGATGCCATTTTTCCATAGCTAACCTCAGGATTTAACGTAATTATGAAAAAAATCAACGTATGTTGACATATAAGTGAATACATAGCCAAGTTTTAGTAATGTTTTTTTATTGTCGCAACTAAATAAAAATCC
This sequence comes from Diabrotica balteata, assembly GCA_918026665.1. Lineage (NCBI taxonomy): Eukaryota > Metazoa > Arthropoda > Insecta > Coleoptera > Chrysomelidae > Diabrotica > Diabrotica balteata. The sequence goes on from OU898280.1 coordinate 2,841,583, forward strand.
ATAAGCGTAATGTTTTAATAAATATTAATAAACATTTCAGATTATAATTTGTTTATGGTAATCGACTTAAAACTGCAAATTCCATAGCTGCCCAACTGACATGGGAAAGGGCTCGTAAAGATGAACATCGGTCAATTATATGGAAAAGTGACACAATTTTACTAAAAATGCATAGAAAATCCTTTAAAATGAGAGTTTGTAAAGTTGTTTTTCTTAATTATTGTAAAAATTACTTCAAAAGTCGATTTTTGATAATTATTAATTACTAAGGGAATTTTTTGTTCTCTCGCAAACAACGCTTGAAGCGACTGTCGATATTGACTATCGAGAAAGATCAAAATGCGTTTTTATGCCATTTTTGTATTTTGTCGCAAATATACTCAGTTTTGGCGCGAATTTTGTCATTTTTTATGATTCTCATGAGATCAATACAATGTATCGCTTTTATTGATCATCCACTATTTAGTTTCCATAACTAGAACCTAATCTTCAAAACCCATAGCATAAAATTTTAGTTTTGAGTTTTGTCGACAAATGTGAGGCATTTGTAAAAAACGCTGAATTTAAACTTTCACATTGCAAACAATCTAAAACGTTTAAAACTGTTATTTTTTAATTACACTAGTACGTTTTTCAAAAGTACTTAACTTCTGCTATAAATTACACCAAAAACTATCTTCTTGGAGGCATTTTCCGTGACTTGCGATCATTTGTAATGTAAAAATTTAAATTCTGCGTTTTTAGTCATATTTCAAATGCCTCATATTTGTTGCCAAAAATCAAAATCGAATTTTAATGTCATAGGTTTTGAAGATTGGTCTCTAATACTGGAAATTACACTACTAGCGGTCAATAAAAGTAAGACATTCAAAATCGCCGGTAGCTTCAAGCTTTGTTTCTGAAAGAACAGTTCATTCTACGCAAAAGGTGCTAATAAACATTTTTGTTCAAAATTATCTCGATTTTCTCTCGAAAAAATCGATTTTTTGCGTTTTTTAACTGGATTATAAGGTTTTCTTCCAGAAATAATCACAGACATATAGCTTTTTTGTCGCTACCTAGTACACACATTAAAAGCAAACGGGGCTCTAATCAACGTCTAAAGAAGAACTTCAAATTAGTTTATGTTTATATTGCCCCCTCCATCACTTTTATAGCAGTAAAATACACGAATCTACCAAAGATCGTTGATGGTAATTATAGATAAATGTAAATTGCCATCTCCATCACTTTGGAACAAAAACAGATAGTAAATAACCTCTCAATAGGTACCTAAGCTATCTAACAGCCAAACAGTTCATTTTTTATGTTATACAGAAGAATTAAAAACGAATGTTGGGTTTCTTAGGTGAACACGATCCACGCCAACAAAACCGCCCAAAAGAAGAAACTGAATTTTGAGGAATACAAGCGTCGACGTGAAGGCTTCGGAAAGTCACAAAACAACTCACAGAGCTGCTCTCCAGTTACTAGCGCGTGCAGCTCACCGTTACCCGAAGACGAAAACACGAGGCTGTTAAAACACCAAGAGAAACTGAAGAAAATGGCGAAGGAGGTTCTGAATACGCCTCCCAAAGGCGAGAAGAAGCCGGAACATGCGTTGGTGGTGGCACCGCCGGTACCTCTGGTGGTACCGCCAGACATGGTGATGAAGACATTGGTGAGCATAGGAGTAAATACCGATTTTAAGGTGAGTTTTTATTAGGGAGTGTATTTCGGATCGCCTGCTGAACTGTTGAATGTTTTTTTCGAAGGTTCGTCGGAAAAACTTGGATCCGCTGGCACCGGTCGAGAGATTAGACGAAATCAAGCCGTTGCTGCAAAAAGCCAGTGATATGATCAACGGCAACTCACTTATTACTTCCGTTATAGAGAATATTCCCAAAGTGATCGATAGTTGCGATCCCAAACACGTCGCACCTCAGAACAAAGACAAATTAGAACACGGCGAAGACAAGACAATTGTATATTTACCCAAAAATAGAGTGTGCCAACAAACTCAATCCGTCGAATGTCAGACCAATATTTCCCTTATACAACAAACGAAAGCCAGCAGATACAGGAGAAGGAGAGACAGCTCGAATTCTTCTGAATCGTCAGATTCTTCGCAGTGCAGCAGACGAAGTAGATCTCCAGCACGTCGTCAAAAGAGGTTAGACTTTTTTAAGAATAGAATCTTACTCGATTTTGCGCGCTTTGAAATTTAAACGTTCCGACTCAATGCCAATTTTTATTGCAGAAACAGAAGTTCCGGAACATCACGATGCAGCTCCAGCTCAAAAAGTTCAAGAAGCTCAAAATCTAACAGTTCGTGTTCGACGTATTCTTCAAGGTTTGTTATAAAACATAATAATTGTATAATATCGTATAACCTGCTCGATATATTATTAGAGTCCTCGTCCAGGTCTAGATCCAGGTCCAGGTCCTCTTCACCGAGATATTCTCGCAGAGAAAAAGAAAGATTAAAAGAGATGAGGAGCGCAGGGTCATATACGTAGGAAGAGTCGCCAAGGGCTCTACGAAAGAAGATCTCAAATCGAGGTTTCAGCGGTTCGGGTCTATCACTAACATCAGCTTGCATTCGAGAGACCACAGCTATTTGTGAGTATCACACTTTGTTACTTTTATTAACCCATTCATGGCCAGAACTGTATGCTTTTTGTGTCGTCAAGGTCTTCATTGTTTTCTGTGAAGACAAAGTTCTGTGAAGACAAATTATTCGAATAAAAACGTGAAACTGTTTTGCTACTTCCAATAATTTTTTAATCTTTTTATTCAGTCAATATTTTGTTCTCATCGTGATATGCTCTGAATCATTATTGGTAACGAGTATTATCGGTATTGAAACCATGTTGGTAATGAGTTTTCCTCTTCATGGCGCGGTATTTGCATCCATCATAATTTTAAATTGATTAATTTCTTATAAACCCTATAACAGAGATTTTTTATCAAAATAATTCAAACAGACTAAATATTTGATAATAAACTGACGTAATTCGTAAAAGTTCTACCATATTTAAGGATTTTGATCAATAAAATGATACAACTACGAATATCACTGTTTATGATTAAAATAAAAAAAATACGTTCCTTAAGTTTAAGTAATAAACTGACACAATCGTGAATATTTCAACGATTGAGGATGTTCTTCCTTTTGCTGCTGAGTCGTTCAGTTTACGACTGAACCGCCAAAATGGAACAGTGTGGTACTAAACTGGCCCAAGCAGAAATGTAACCACAGGGGTGTCCGATTTCAACATGTGTTAGATTAAATCAATAGAGGGCACTATGTTCGGTCGTTTTATAACTAAAACTCGAAATTTAAGAATTTTGAGTTATGCCACTTTATTCTTACAGGTGCGATATAACGTATAATAATATTTTATTAAAATTTTTAGTTTTTGTGGATGGGTGGCGCTGGGATTTTCATTACGAAAATAGACAGAATAAGCAAACATTGAGAGGATGATCCTTGCCATGTGAATCTTTGCACATTACGACATTATTTACGAATTATTGTGTATCTTACGTCTCATTTCTACCCAAAGAACCCAAAAATCATTAAATTAAGCCACTTGTGCGTGAATACATTAAACTAAGGCAACAGTATGACATAGATAGAGAGTGAAACCGACAAAAGCATCATTTTACTGATCATAACACTTCTGTTACTCGTCATTTCGTCTCCACAATGCAAACTGCCCATATAAGCGGTGTATACCTGTAATAATATTTATCAATTTAACATAACGACTCAATAGTTCACTTTTATTGTTCACTCTTATAGTTATCCTTTTTTCCATGCCATAAATTAGTTCTTATTCTTCCCTATTGTAAATTTTATTGTCTTGTGAATTTTTATTTTTATATTTTGAATCATTTGTTGTAAATATGTTTGTAAACATTTTAACAATTGTTTTTTTAGTGATAACTACGGCTTTGTGACATTCGCCAACAAATTAGACGCCTACGAAGCTATAGAACACGGAAATGATGATCCGTGGCAACCAAAATATGATTTAAGTTTCGGAGGACGAAGGATATTTTGCCAGACCAGCTATTCTGATCTAGGTAAGTATTGTACATGATTTTTCTTTTTTCCTTTACACTATTTACTATCGAAACAATACGGCAACTCTGTGCGAAAATGTTAACGTCAAAATTGGATGACTTACAACGCTTTCATTTAAGAGGAAATACCCAAAACAAGGAATTTTTCAATGGCAACACGTTTGTTTAGAGTGTCATTGAGTTTATTCGCCTTAATAACGGGATTCTTTCGAATTTTTGATTGTTCAACTACTATACCGTGAATACTTAATGTACAGAATTATCACAAAGTCTCTTCACACACACAAACACACAGGTGCAACAAAATAGAGGTGTTACTCTGTCAGTGCAGTAATTTTAACACATTTAAAAATAATTGCATTATGATTGTGCCTGAGCTACAGATCAGAAATGTGATCGAAAAAGAAGAGAAGATTTTGGAGGTTAAACATGTGCAATATAACACTAGCGAGTGATTATTGAAATAAATCTGGGTTAACTTTAACGAAAGATTAAGCTGAATATAGCCGCAAATGTCAACCATGGAGCAAAATTTTTCGGTTTAGCAGTGTTGGGATGTTTTTATAATGCATATGTTGTATGTTTTAAATATAAAGAGAGAAAGCTTTTAAAAAGTACATTTTGACTATATTATGTTATAAAACCTGCAATTTCTAATTTATAAAAAACAATAACAAGTAAATATTTGTCTCCTTCGAGATTAATTGCAAACATCTGTTGCAATCTGACAACTGGTGGTTTGACGATTGCCAAATCTATCAAAGGCAATTGCCAAAAAATTCTAATAATTAACTGCAATTAATCTCCAAAGAAACAAATCTTTCACAATAAAGGAGGTAATTGAAAATATAATAAATAAATTGAAGGGTGAAACTGTGTGTCGACTCAAGTTATAAGTTGATACTATTGAAGAGTTCAAGAGTGAGATATCAACTATTTAAAGTACTCTAGTAAATTCAACATTCACTACAGGAAGTGTTCCCAGTTCCCTAAAGATGGCAAAAGTTGTACCAGTATATAAAAGAGGTGACTGCTCAATGTCTAGTAATTATCGATCCATTTCACTTTTACCTGTCTTATCTAAGATTCTGGAAACATATGTAAATAGTATAATCATGCATTATTTATTCAATGAAATACCTTATATAAAAGCCAATATGGATTTAGACAGGATAGCAGCATAACAACAGCAACAGCTGATCTTATAACAAACATTGATAAAGTTTATAAAGGCCAATATTGTATATTTGTATCGATTTACTTGAAGAAAGCCTTTGATACAGGTAATCACATGCTATTATCTGTATTGGAAACTGGAAAAGAACACAACTTAACTTTATTAACAGGGTGAATAGTCAATTGTTCAATATTGAGTATTGAGTGTGGAGTTCCTAAGGGTCGATACTTGGTCCGACGCTGTACTACTACTTACTGCTACTGCTATTTAATTTAAACATTGGTCTTAAGATAGACACTACAAATGTGTGCCGATGATACTTGCATTATGTATACAAATCTCAATGAGGAAAAAATGATGTTCAATTTGATTTGCAGATGGTGAAGGGATGGTTAGCTCAGTATAAACTTATCCTTAATGCAGATAAACCCAGTTATATGGTGAAAACAAGAAGAAAAGAGTGGCTACAATTAACGATAGTACTTGAATCAAGGCCTTTACAAAAGTTGAATGTATTAAATTTCTGGGACTGTACATTGACCATAAACTTACTTGGGACTATCACATTCAACATTTATGCAAAAAAATCTCACTGCAATAGGGGTTCTTGGAAGAGAAGCAAATTATGTAGAAATTAAATATAGGAAAAATATATCACAGTTTAATACAAAATACAGCTACAAAAAAATCTTTAGACTACCAAGACTCTCCCCACCAAAATAACTCGGATTGAGAATTTAAAACTCGACGTTTCGGCACCCATTTTGGAGCCATTATCAAGATTAATGTAATGTATTAAGTATGTTCGGGTTTCTACACCAGTGTCAAATAGAGAAATTTCACTGTAATATGGAAACAACTGCCACTCATCTACTATAACCTAAGAAATAGATTCTACCTTAGAGCTACAGCAATGTACACAACTGCAGGACAATGAACGTCAATGTCTTCAAACGCAAATTGAAAATTTAATTTATGAGAACCATTTTATAACCCCTCACACTGACATTTTGTTTGGGTGCTAGGAAAAAAACATTTATGACCAGTTTTGGTCGTAAAAAATGATAACTTTTTATATTGAGAAGAGGAGAATTGGCGGTAACATACTGTCAAAGCGTGTCTAGATACCAAAAGAAACAACCTGTTTTAGCGGGTGTCCCAACGGAAAGAGGATGAGACAAAAAACTCGATTTATTTGAGCTGAAATAATAAATAGAATATAATTTCGTGTTTTCTTAATAATTGTAACAAAAATTATGAGGGATTATTGGTAATATGCTAAGACTTTAACAGTGGCATTTATACTTTTATGGAATAAAAAATAAAAAATAAGTTTTATGGACATAAATATGTCTATCTCTAAAAGACATTTATTTTCAATTTATGGAATAAAAATAGCTAAAACTTGAAAATTATTCATATGTGTTTGTTACAGATAATATGAGAGACGAAAGCGGATACTTCGTCCAACGTGGTGGCTCCACAGATGATTCTTTCGACAAATTACTAAGGGATCTTCAAGATAGAATGCGCAAACGTAAAGCTTGACAATTATTTGTCGTCGCTAACTCGATCTTAGGCCAAATTTTGCATTTTAGTTTTCAGTTATCTTCCGAAAGGAGAATTTTTTTCATACGTAATGTATTTACTACTGTAAATTAACTTATTGCGTTAAATTTTGTTCATACAACCAGTCATGACAATTTATATGAACGAATTTGGAATATATTTAATTTCTTTGTTGTTGAAGACGGTAATACGGTTTACTTTCTTTTTATTACCCTTTATTATGTTTTCCCTACATTGGGCTGTGTATTTTGTATTCGAGATATTTTTGTTATAGCTGAATAAAAAAAGTTTTAACTGGAACGTTTCGTTTTATTTCTTTAATCCTAATATAAGAATACATAGGTAGATTTTTTATATATAGTCAAATAAAACTGCATAAAACATTGGAAAGATTTTAATATGCCAAGTACGATATAGGCAACACATATTACACAACAAAATACCAAGTAGTATTTTCACTTTAATGCTGTTAATGATCAGTTTTCGTAATAATTTCCGGATGCAGAAGACGAAGGAAAGCAACTGCATTGTATAAAAGCAAAAAGTTTGGACAGATATTATGTAAACATCATTATCATTTTTCTTCTTTTGGTGCCTATCCTCTGTGGATGTTGGCAATTACGTTGGTCCATACAACTTTGCTGACAGCTGCTCTGAATAGATTTATGGTAGTCATTCCTGCCCACTGTCTGATGTTCTTCGACCACGATTACCTTCTACTCCCTTGAGATATTTTGCCTTCTATCTTGATTTGTAAAATTAGTTGATACTTCTCATTGCGCATCACATATCTTAAGTAGATATGTCATCTTTGTGATTTTTACGATACACGTGATTTCCAGATCTTTATTCATACGTTGGATCACGGTGTTGTTTATAACATGGTGGATATATTAAATTCTGAGCATGCGGCGATAGCACCACATTTCGAAGGCTTCTAGTCATTTGGATGTTGCCTCCGTCAAGGTCCAGGCTTCGACTCCATATAAAACGGTAGAAAATACATAGCATCTTAAGACTAGTGTTCTTATATCAATGTTCAGGTGCATATTACATAAAATCTTCCTGAGGCGATTGAAGACAGTTCTCGCCTTTTCTATACATCTTATTTCCTGTGAGAGGTCCCATTCCTTATTTAGGCTGCATCCAAGATATGTAATTTTGTCGACTATTCTCAAGGGTTCATTATTAGCTGTAAATTGGTGCTGTATTACGTCGTTTTTACTTACTACAAGAATTTTGGTCTTCTTCAGTTTAATTTCATGCCGTATCTATCACAGGCTTCCACTACAGGGCCTATTAATGTTTGCAGATCCTCCGCATTATCAGCAACAACGTATCGTCCGCATATTTTAAATTGTTTATGATTTCACCATTGATTTTTATACCTTCTCTTAAACCATCAATAGCTTCCCTGAACAACAGCATTTCTGAGTAAGTATTGAACAACGTATTCCCCGTTTTCTTGTGAATTCTTGTGAGGTTTCATTGTTTACGCGTACAGTTGCCCTTTGCTGTAAGTATAAACTTTTAATTAGGCATAAATCTTTGTCGTCAATACTAGATTCTTTCAGTATGTGAAATAATTTTTTATGTTGCACCTTGTCAAATGCTTTTTCAGTCTATAAAGCATGCGTAGCCTTCGCAATTTACGTCTCAAGCTCTTTGTATCAATACTTGTATAGAAAATGGGGCCTCTCGCATTCCCAGTCCGCTTCTAAACCCAAACTGAACACTGTTAATGTTTTCTAGATATGCGAGGGTGAATAACAGAAAGAAGGATTTTGAGTGCATGGCTCATTAAGCTTACAGTTCTGTAATCAGAGTATCTGGTGGCATAGATTTTGTTCAGTAGACTCGTTAGAAGTTTGATGAGTTGGTTGCTTTCAAATATTTTTAATATTTCAGCTTGTATGTTATCAGGTCCAAGTGTTTTGTTGGTTTTACTCTTTTTATTGCGTATGTTACTTCACTGAGCGTTATTTCTGGTCCTGAACATCCTGTCTCTTGCTCTTCCTTGAATAATTCTTCCATGTATTACCTCCATATCTCAAGTAATGATTCATTTGCTTCTTTAATATTTTTCTTAATGATTTTGTTTATTTCTTTGTACCTTTCCTCATTCTTATTTTTGTTTTCTTCGTTCTTCCATTAAGCTCTTATATTTCTTATCTCATCCACGGCTCTTTCTTTATATTGTTTTCTGGTTTAAGTTTATTATCTACCACTGAATTACAGATATTTTTGATTATTTTGATAGTTCCTCGTCTCTTGTTGTTTTATCTTTCAACTTCTGGAAGTCATGACGTTTTTGTGCTTTTCTTTTATGGACTTTTTTCATGTGGAGTTTGAAACGTCTTAGTAAAAGATTTTGGTCTGATGGAACAACTGCTTCCGGATATGTTTTTGCGGATTTTACGATATTCTGAAATCGTTTGTTGATTATGTAGTCAATCTGGTTTCCAATCTTTTTTTTTTGGACAGTCAGCTGAAGATTTCGTGGTGGTAATTGGAAAAAGGTGTTCATTATTTCACTATCCGTTTCCTGGCAGAACTGAACAAGGCGGTCTCCTCCATTTTTCTGTAAGTTTCATTTTTTTCTTTTGTTGCATTTTTGCATTCATTGTCAAACCAATAATTTTTATATATATTTTATATTATGTAAACATATTCAAAAAACAAGAATACAACACAATTAAGTTCATATTACTCCTCGCCGGTTATTTGGTCAAAAATTCGTGAACTTATTGGTAGCAATGTACTAGCATATAATGTGATCATCCCTTGAAAAAAAAAGCTATTGGTGAGACTTTAGCTAAAGTTTATTAAGAAAATTCTGACCAAAATATAACTCCGGAATTTTTATTACTGCGTGGTTGATGTGGATTATGTTTCTAAATAAAAAAAAAGTTTATATTATATTCGAGTTGAAAATAAATTATATTACAGTTTTTATGGCACACGATTACAGCAGTCTTTATACAGGACTATTCAAAAATATATAAAAATATTGATGCTTTTTCGCCAGTTTTATTGGACAGGCAACACACATTACATGACAAATAACAAAATATTTTAGCTTTTATATTATTTACGATTAACATTCATAATAATTTCAGAATGTAGAAGACGCCTACGACTAGGTCCTTATGGGCCTATTACGTATAATAGGGGTGATACAATGGACCCGCCTTAGGAGATCTAAGTGTCTAAAGGGCTCATAAATGGGCCCTGTCCAGATCTACCATAACCATAACTTCTTTTGGCTTCATTCTGATTTTTCTCTGTATAATACTTTCAGTTTTATCCATGTCATCGTTAATATATATATTTGTTTTCCCTTAAAGTCTCTCAGTTTACCTCAGTTGTGGATTTACTTTACGGTAGAGAAATGGACAAATGTCACTAGGCACATACATTTATTACACAGCTAATAAGTATTGTCCGGATAACTAATTGTCCGGATTTAAAACTCAAAATATTACCAGTGTCTTCTATCCAGATGTTTAATTTACTGTATTCTGCATATACATACATATATTTCTCCGATATACAATCAAAGAATATAGACGCATACAATTTTATACAAACAGTGGCGCACCTAGAATTTTCCTCGGGGGGGGGGGGGGTTGCCTAGGCAGCGAAGTTTTTTTTATGATGCTACCTCCATTTTCAGTCCTTAAAATGTGTCGGAATAGGGTCCTGGGGAGGTTTTAACCCCCAAAACCACCCCTGGGTGTGCCACTGTATACAAAACCTTAGCTTCTCTAATATTTGATTTAATTCGTGCTAATAAAAACCCATATATTTTGTCCTACATTTGGCGAAGTGTTTTATATTCTACATATTTTTGTCATAGCTGAATAAATCAGTTTTAACATAAACGTAAACATTGGTATACCAATCTTCTCAGATTAGAAGAAAATTTAAAAGATCCTACAAATGTCTTAAATAGCCCGGATATGCTACCTACGATATAGGCAACACACATTACGCGACGCTATATCCCTTGTAAATCAAATGGCAAGAGCAAGTAACTCGAGTTTTATCGATTAAACAAACGCATTAATAACAAACAACCAATACCCTGGCAGTTTGTAAGCCAACAATGATACTTGTAGAAAATATCTAAACCACTAAATATCTCTCATGACTTGGAATGCCCACATTATTCAAAAATGGTTGCCGCCGGAGATATTGAACTATGAAGAACTGTTTACCTCTTGCAGAAATTTGGAAAGTACTTGTGGTTCGTTAACGTCTAGACTGGAAGTCTTGTTAAATAATTTGAAAAGTAAACATTCTTCGAAATTTAACCCGCTTCTTCACGACAACGATCTTCAGTTAACAGTAAGTAATTAAAATAGAAACGTAGCTGCCCAAAATAATTATTGTGTTTAATAGGCTCTACAATTTATAAGTTGGAGTCATACTGTTATGCTTTCTTTGTAAAAATTGTATTGCGTTACGTTTTTATATAGTATTCCCATTATTGACAGTTTTTATTCATACATTTTTTAATGCTATATTTTGATCTTTTCATTTATTTGGTTCTAAAAGAATGGTACCCTTTCATGATAAGTAATTAGTACTAAGTGTAAATTAATAGAACACAAAGTAATTTATCTAATAATTTATGCAATTATTCTTCCATTGCTTATTATACATTCCGTTTTAGTAATTATTATATAGTTTATTTCCTTCGACATTTTCAAAAGTTTATTTTGCCAATATTTTAGTCATAAGGTGGATCATATTTTAATTTCTCTTTTCGCAATCTAGAACTGCATAAATGAGTTTAATCTGCAACTTTTTTACTTACCGACCTTCTGAAGATTTTAAAAAATATCCTAGATATGCATGCTACAATATATGCAATCTACATTACACGTCAAACAAAAAATATTCATCTTTATCGTAAGTCATAGCCTGCACAAAATTTTAATTACTTACGGTTCTTTTCGGGATTTAGTGCTACATCTATCGTTTTTAAATATATTAAATATTCTGTATAAATCACCTACAATATAGACAATCTACATTAAAAACAAATAGTATATATATACGTCCTGACAGAATTTGTTATCTTTTTACCATTTAAGATCAATTTTATAATAATTTTAGGATGTAGAAGACCTAACATTAACGCTTGAATCTATAGAAATGTCTTACAAGAACATTCTTCCTAAATTAGCAACAAATCAGGTGCATTGTATAATAGCAAAGAAGTTCCAAATGTGGAAAGACATGCTATGGAAAGCGGAACTACAATTAATTTATTTTGTTCAAGAGATAATTAACGAAATTACTCACCTTTTTATTTATTATGGAGAGAGTCTATTAGTTCAAACTTTACGGTAATATTTTAATTCGAAATTTTATATTACGTGAATACAATTTTTGTTTTCTAGAATATCTGTATCGTACAACAGTCTATTGATATTGGACAAGAAATATCACATCTCCAACGATAACAGTATTTGTAAGAACACTTGTCCCTATCTTATATTTCCGATGAGGAGTATTTCAGTGACCAGATTGCTTCAAATTATCGCATATAAAAGAGCTGAATTATGCTGTCACAAACTCATCGACTGCTTGTTGGAAACATACAGATTATATGAAAATTCCGACGAAGATGACGAAGGATCAGATAATTCTAGCTTAGAAATATACATGTAAGATATAGATTTCATTTTAAGATTCAAATAATAAATGCAATGTAGTACGGGTTGCCTGCTTTTGGGTGTGTATGCTGTCAAAAATTATTGGAGTTATCTATTTTTTCAACCCAAAATTGGAGCAAAATTATTCATTTATATCGTAAAAATTTACCCCAATTTTCTACATTCACTATTTTATTAATAAAATATTTACTGTTTAAGGACTTTAACGAAACATATGTCTCCTCCTGACGTAGCTGAAAAGACAATCACCAAAGAAGCATCAGAAAACATCAATGATTCCAGTATTTTCGCCAGTTTGGAAGAATTGATCTATTACGAGGAAAAGAACGTTATAGACTTGTTAACAGTCACGCTGCAGGCAGCTCCTGAAATGCTAGGACATGACGGTGTTAGAAAATCGAAAAATTCAGGTAAAATAAAAGCGTCTTTGGAGGTAAACTTGTCTTGAGTCCAGAAGTTCTCGTTTTAATTGATTTTTTAATAACATATCGGTATATTAAATAATTAATTGCTGCTGTATTATTAACATATTTTTCCAGGAGTGACAAAAATTAGTCCAAAGGCTAGGGAAAAAGTACTGGAATACTACGAACAAATCTTATGGGGAGAGGTTGGTAATTTTCTGGAACACGTCGTACTCTGGTGGTCAGCATCACCTTTATCAGCAAGACCGCCTCACTCGAGTCAGCATTTAAGGGAATGGATCGTACAATTTATTCCGACAGGTACTGTTTTCTTCCATTATTTCGACTTTATTTTATTTATAACATTTCAGCTGACGTATCCCCTGTAGTGCTTTCGGCTTTGGCCAGTCTCGCAGACGCGCTAGGTGTTCATGTAGCTTCAACGTCTTGGGATCAGAATTTCCGGTTGGCTCTGGTTTCTTCCAAGGCGATTTACAATCCAGAAACTGGAAAACTTTACGCCAACGTCTTACAGGATCTAGTTGTGTTGTGCAACCAATGCGAAACCACTCCCGACTGGTTTGTTGGAGCTCCTTTAGACGAACTACCGTTGGTTGAACAAATTCCGGTATTGCATCGATTAGGTGAGTCCAGCAGGACAAAGAAGTCTTCAGCAATATCAATCATCTCAATTCTGTTGCAGATCATTCTATACATACCACCAGGTTGTGGTCTATCAACGAATGTAAAAAGCTGGTGAACGCTTGGAATGTCAGTGCATTTTTCACCGTCATTCATGATAATATTGTTGACTGCTTCAGTCAACTCAACAATTTGCGACTTGCTGATCACGCCGGCGAGATTGAGAAGAAAAATTTGGGTGTGCAGGTTGAGGTGTGTGCTCTCATGAGAGCCAAATTAGTGTCAGAAGTCAAGGTTAATTTTGACAAGTTGAAGGTATGTTAAATAAATTATCATTTGTCATCAATTTGCATTCAACACTTATGGATTATTTAAAGACAAGAGAAAGAACACAGAAATTATGTTATTACACTGAAAACTAGTGGAGAAAGAAAGAGCTTTAAACAACATGAGATTAAATTATATACTTTCGCTTGGCTATATTTTTCTTAGTTCTGAGATAGTGTGTTTAATATACAACCAAAATATACTTCAAGTGTATTATAAGTTGCCTAATATTTGGTGTCATAAAATGCATGGAGGTTATTTTTTTGTATTACGAGTTGTCTACTTTTTGGAGTCAAAATAGTAGTATAAATTTTAAATAAATATGCGATGCCTACGATAATTATTATTAGACAAGTTGAATAGAGTGGTCTATACCCTGTTTTTTAACCAGGAGGAGTAAACCAAAAAGACAGATTCACACCCAAGAAAGTTACTAGAAAAGTCACCAAATCTTCTTTTTTTGTTGTATATCTCGGCTTTGCGGTAATCGAGTAATCAATATCGGACAACCTTACACGCAGAGATATGTAAGAGAGACTCTCTTACATATCTCTGCTTACACGTCAAATCTAACCTAACTTTATGTTTTAATAATATTTTTTTAATTCACTTCCAATATACTTCATCTAATTTAGATAACGACTTACGTCATTATCTACGTCAGAGATCGAAGTTAACATAGTTGCCAAAGTATAAAAAAATCCTGACTCCATTTTAAATCAAATAGGTCACATAATTATTGCAAAAGTATTACCATCTCTTTACAACGACTATTTAAATTCTTACGTGACATTTTTGAAATAAAACACACTAATTTTGTTCTAAAAAGAACAGATTTTATTAAATAGGTAAACATAAAAAACAAGAGGTATTCACTTTAAAATTCAAAATAATAAAGTACAAAACGTGTCAACACCGCAACTGTCAAATAAGTGTTACCAATTTATGCCAAAATTTTACCTTCGTTCGATTACAGTTACAGTGTGTTCCGAACAAATGTTCTTGATAAAAACTCTTTATAATGGTTTATACATTTCGGAAAATAAAATTTTCCGAAAATAAAATTTTCCGCAAATCGCCAGGAAATTTTGACATTTCTGTCAAAATTTCTTGAAGAAAAAGTCAGGACTTCCTTACTGTAAGGAAATGTCATTTCCTTACTGTAAGGAAATGATATTTAAGTACAGTTGTTAGTGTTCTACATAAATGATAGAAGTTTGACAATTCAACCTCAATACGTTTCCATAGTAACCCAAGTAATTTTATTAGGAATTTCAAAGCACCATTTATTTGGAAATAAAATTATCGCGTTTTTTTTTAATCAATCAATATCTGTCGAATTTTAAACGATTTGCGGAAAAATAGTATGTTTACCTCGTAGGAAAAGCCACATTCCTGGACTCTGTGTTGCCAAGTCTCGGCTTGCGCCTCGACTTAGCAATCTTCACAGTCGTTCAGGAATGTTAAGCTTTTCCTACCCGGTAAACAATGTACTATTACTAAAAAATACTGGATTTCAGTGACATAATCAACTAATTCAATCTATTATGTTACATTCTAGTATAATTTTGTAGTTTTCTTGTGATGATCTACAACAGGAAGAACAAAACCAACTGTATCAATACAATCAAAGTAAAACACAACATTACTAATGTTCTTTTATTGTGATGAAAACAAAATGAAAATGCTTCTTAACAAGTATACACAAATTTAAAAGATAGTTGCCGTTTTTCTTATGATAATTAGATATAAATATCATACATTTATAAATTTATAAACACTGTAAACTCTATTTATTATATATATATATATCAGCTAGAAAAATATCACATTAAATACTATTATCGCATATCACCAAGTCCAAATGAACAACTACACCATTTTGAATTTCTTGATTTATTTTTTCAGCAAAAATGAATCTATTTCAGATATTTGAGCAAGAAAGTTTTGTTTTTGGTCAGCAGCCCAATGTATAAACTATTCTTTGAATAATTTCCCCTAAAAAATAACTATGGTAAGACATTCATAATATACACAATAAATCAATCATCCTATAAAGTAAGATAAACAATCTATAGTTATGCTATGTAATATTTGCTGCATTGAATCTACATATGTAAAGTAAAAATATCCTTTTTTTTCTTTTCTTCTCTTTGCATGTTCTTATATCTGTTGAACCAAAATACTTGACAACATTCCAGTAGAGTATACAAATAAAAACTTTTAATATTTAATAGTAACAATAATATACCTGATTATAAAAATGAAATCTATCAAATGTTTTAGTTAATTTTACTATATAATTGTAGCTTACCCATATTTACATACCAATATTTGTACTTACTTCAAATTGATTTGCTTCAAGAATTTATATAATAATGAACGACACATATTTTGGAAGATCTGAGCGGTTGTCAATTTCACTTAAAATTTTACCTAAAGTGAGCATTTCATTCTTGACAAAGAAGCTGTGTACTATCTGTCGTATAGATGTTTTAATTCTTTCATCCTATGTTGCAAGAATATAAGGTCGACCTTCAATATTTTTAGGACATTTTACTGCTCCAGTCTGCTTATTATTCCTTAATTGTTCTAAATTCTATTCTTGTAAATAGTTGAATTCGCAATACCTAAAATTAGCACATTACTTTAGTAAGTCTTGATTTTAATAATAACTATTCTGTAAAACTAACCTGCTGCCTGTTTTATTTTTACTACCGTGGCTGTTATTTTTATTCCAGAATTATCAATTTTCATGTTTCTACATGTTTTATAGTACATTATTTCTCATTTGATGATAAATGATCCAAATCTACTCGGCGTTTTTAAGGTGGAGAAGAATAATTACCACTAGTACTTGGCATTGAATCCATATTGTTATCTTAATAACACTAATATGTCGCTAAATAGTTCTGAAAAGAACTGTTTTTTATATAAATGCAAACGAAAAATCTAAAGATGTAAGAAATAACACAGAAAATACAGAAAATTGTCGATAAAAATTTTGAATTTTAAAATTTCACAAATGTCATTAGTGTCAATATGTCATAATTTAGTGGAGTAAACTTGCCTGCGCTTCGACCAATTACAAACAAGCATTATGGCGCGGAAAATTTGAATTACTCCTCCTGGTTTAAAAACAGACCATAGAAGCAAAGCCAGGAATCTTCGCTTCGACAATTTTTTTCAGGAAAGAAAACTTTTTAATTATATAATTTTAATAAAGATATATATGGCAGCAAGATCTCAATTTGGTAAAAATATGGAGATTGCTGGTTTTGCTTTTATACCCCTCATATACAAAATTAAATATTTTAAATTTTTATTAAAATTATTTTAAATGTATAAAGGCAATTGGTGTAACACATAATTGATGTAGTAGTACTAGAAAGTCCTCTAAAATAGAAACACTTAGAAAAAATTCATATAAAAAGAACAAAACACGATTTTGATGTGTGATGAAATCTGTGTACTGACATATTTAGTAACGCCACCGATCCAATATTTATTTCTAAATTTCAGGAAGCTCCAAAAGAATGCGTTGATGGTTTAGCAAGCGTTTGTCGGACAATATGTCTTGCCAACTTACAAATGATCTTTCCTCCCAGTTCATATTGGAAAAAAACAAACTCTGAGATCATTTCCGAAACACCGAGTGACTTCGTAGCAAAGTATTTAGGTAATTAAAATTATTTTCTATTTTTGGACAAACTCTGAGTATTCTCAGCATTATTTAGCATGTATGGATTAGCTAGTTCTTCCTCTTTTTAGATCGTATTTTGGTACCTGTGCTAGAAGCTACTAATGATCACCAAATCGCCAACATGATACTGACCTTAATTTGCGAGTCTTGGCTCGATCATATTTATCTAAACAAAATCAAGTTTAGTCACTGTGGGGCTTACCAGCTGCTCTGCGATTTCGGCTACATTTTAGTGTGGTTATCAGAGTACCAAACAATCACGGCAACGATGAGGAAAAAGTTGATGAAAAATGAGGTGTTGAAGAGATGCGAGGGAGTGGGGCGGTTATTGCTGAGGAGACCAGGCGAGAGGATTAAAATGGCGGATAAAAACAAAAGACCTCCTCCACCTAAAGGTAAGTTTAATCAACACTATTCTAATGTAAGTTACAGCATATCTTTCAATTCAACGAACAATTTAAATGGGAAGCGACAACAGTACTCGGACCCAGCATCCGAATCTGCCATTTAAATATAGAAGGTATTAGTAGAAGTAAATGTGAGTTCCTTCAAAATTTACTCATTGAAAATAATATCGACATGGTCGCAATTCAGGAAACCCATGTAAAAAACGAAGAACAAATTCTCTCGAAGAAAACTATACCCAGAGGATATCGTACAGAGTATGTCCCAGGATGGGATGAAAAATGTGAGAAATTGTATCAAGAATACAACGAAAGTCAAGACCGAGAAATTGCGGACGAATTACTGCACCGTTTGGATGCAGCCAGATGACAAAAATGGATGGAAACTGTGGAAAAATTAGACTTTAGTAAATCAAGCAGAAAAGCATGGTCTTAACTTAAAAAAAAATGGTCTTAGCAGACTCCCAACTAGACACAAAGTACCACTAGCTCCCAGCAGAGTGGCCTCCCACATTGTAGCAACCTCAAGAGCACCTAGAGATCGTGACCACACCATCAAAGTAAAATAAGAACTAAAAATATTAAAATCTGTATGCCCGCCTAAGTCTGAATACTCTGACGAGTTTACTCCAGAAGAAATTATTTCAGCAATATTAGAAATGAAGTCTGGAAAGACACCCGACTCCTATAAAATCCATCCATAATTTTTACTCCACCGTGGCAAATATGCTACGAAATGTTTGGCTGATTTCTATACAGATGTGTTAAAATCAGGAGAAATCCCCGTTCACTAAAAAAAGCCTCTATATTAAACCCACTGGGTTCTGGGACAGCTCTAATAACATGGATATTACAGAAACAATACTAACGGATGACCTTGCATTAATTATTGGAGAATACTTTTGCAAATGGAAACCAAAGTGTGCTGTTTCCATCTGATTAAGGCCCGAGCCAACAAAAAACTCTCCGTTCACTTGCTTGAAACTCTGCAAACAGACTTCTCACTCATAACTCAACACCAAAATATCTTGGAGTGGCCCTGGACAGAACATTAAGTTTTAAAGAACACCTACAAAGAACGGCAGCAAAACTAAAAACGCGAAATAATATAGTCCAAAAGCTATTTGGCAGGACCTCAGCCTCCTTACTGAGGTCATCCGCACTCAGACTTGTATACTCGGCGACTGAATATACTTCCTTGGTATGGCTCAATAGCAAACACACAAAGATTATTGAAACCTAACTAAACCAGATAATGCGAATGATCCCAGGTACAATTAGACCCACACCGAACCCATTCTGAGTCAGATTCCACCGCCGAAACTGCGAAGAAGTCGAGAAAAATCGAGGCTAACAATTAACTACCTATCCACCATGATAAGCTTGATATCGAAATAAACAGACTGCGCTCAAGATATCCTCCATTGCTAAGAGCCAACTCCTGACATCAGGAACATTTTAACCTCACCAAGGCTTGGAGAAGACAATGGGAGAGCGACTCACCACAGGAAGCACACCAAATGGCCTGTATCGATAGGAAACCGCTAGGCTTTGAACTAACCCGCAATACATGGACAACGCTAAACAGAATAAGAACAAGCAGCGGTAGACGTGCTGGCAGCTTATATAGATGGGGTAAAGCCCTTACTCCTGAGTGTGACTGTGTTGAAGAATGTCCCGAAAATGTTTTACATAGTAATAATACATTAGATGTTCGTTTGTAATACTCCATGTAACGTTTATATTCATTTTTAATTATGTGTTCTTATTGTATGCCATCCAGGAAGAAGAACATCTTGGTTAAAGAACCTCAGAATCTGGTTCAATACAACATCTATGCAGCTTTTTCGCGCTGATGCACATAAGATAAAGATTGGCATGATGATCGCCAACATCCGTAACGAATATGCACATCAAGAAGAATTTTATGCCATACGAAAAATAAAAGCATCTTATTTTTTTTGGAGCAACCACAAAGAAATTACTCAAATTTCTACATACATCCTTTTTCGTTCAGTGTTTTTTATATAGATTTTATCGATTTAACATATATCTTCTATTATGTTAAAGTCTTTAAGTAATGTATAAGAATCTGTTTTAAACAACAATTTTATTTTTAAGACATTGAAGATTCCCAAGAAGAGGAAGAAAAGGGAGAGCTCATGCCAGCAGAAATGTACGTGCCCAATCAAGAACAATGGCTCGAGTTGAGAGCTCTTAAAAAGAAGACGACTTTCCCAATTCCGATTTGCTGTGGACAACCATAGGGAAGTCTAACAGTTAAACCCTGTCGTTTTTGAGTGGCAATAGAGGCATTTTTATTATGGAAAACGTAATTTTACTCTTTTGGCTATATGAAAATACGAGGATAAGGAAAAAAGTTCCTGGGTCTATGGATATAATACCCATTGAAATTCCAATGTATTATACCATTGAATATTATTTATGATTTAGTCGAAACACATGAATCACTATCAGGTTCAGATATTTCATGTTCTAATAGTTTTTCTAATCTTTTGTGTAAACGTGTGATTCGGTTTTTAATTTTGAGTGTTTAAAAAGCATGAGTGTCAACAAGCATTTTAATGAGTGATGTTAAATCCGGTGTATATTCCTTAACAATATTATAAACGTCTTTAGCTCCGTATGTCTCATTTAGTAAATCCCGAAATTGATCGTAGTTTAAGACATACGATTTTGAATGTTTATTGATAAATCTTTTAGCAGCTTCTTCGGTTTCTGTTGTTACTTTAGTTGTTATGTCAATTTGATTTTGTAATTTCTGGCCCATTCGTGTCTATTGTTCTTGGGGTGGGTCTTAAATGGGTGGTATTGTTTTTATTAGGTACAGAATTGAAGGGTTCGGTGCAAAAACTAGTCAACTTCATTTTTTTATCATTTGTGGAAAATTAATAAAAACTTTCTATTGTTATTTGTAGGAATTTTTTGTCAAAAAAAACCCAATAAGTATTGGTATTGGCAAATAATTTAATACCAAACTGATAACAAAATATTGTTTGAGACTTCGTCAAAAAAAATAAAGTCCACCGAACCTCCAAAAAATACACAAATAAAACAACATTATTGCGTTAAGCATATCATAAAATAAAAACATAACTTTATTTTTTAACTCAAAGTAAGTCTAAAATCAAGAAAAATAAAAGAGACCACTGGAAAAATAACAAATAATGTGATAAAAATTTAAAAAACAACTTTTCAGCAAAGTAAACTGATCATCATCATCATCATCATCATTAGCCATTTTGCGTCCACTGCTGAACATAGGCCTCCCGTAAATAATTCCATTGCATCCGATCTTGAGCAACTTGAATCCAGTTAGACTGGATGCGCTTTAAATCGTCCGACCACCTTGTTGGAGGACGTCGTCGACTACGATAAGCATCGTGTCTAGGCCTCCACTCTAAAATTTTCTTTGTTCATCTTCCATCTCTGACCCTAGCAACATGTCCTGCCCAGTTCCATTTCAGGGTTGTAATTCTTTCAACTGCGTCCGTCACACCAGTTTTTCTCCTTACTATCTGACTCGAAACTCTGTCCCTGAGTGATACGCACAACATTAACTTCTCCATCGCTCTCTGTGCCACTTGTATCTTATTAATTACTTTTCTGGTAAGTGTTAATGTTTCTGCTCCATATGTCAGAACTGGAAGTACACACTGATCAAAAACTTTTCTCTTCAAGAACATGGGAATAGCTGATTTAAAGACTTCCCTCAGTTTTCCGTAAGCTGCCCATGCCAGTCCTATTCTCCTTTTTAACTCTGTTGTTTGATTGTCTCTTCCCAATTTAATCTCGTGGCCCAGATACTTATACGAATACACTTGTTCAATTTGCGTGCCATTAGTGGAAATGTTTTTTGCCAGTACCAGGTTGGTCATGTATTGTGTTTTGGAAAAATTAATTTTAAGGCCAACTCGTGCACAAGAGCTCTGAAGGTCTTGAAGAAGTTGGCATGCATGATCTACCTGATCTGCAATAAGGACTATGTCGTCTGCAAACCTCAAGTTGTTCAAAAATTCCCCATTTATATTTAATCCAATATTTTCCCAATTATTTTTTCTCATAGCACTCTGTAATAGGGCGGTGAATAGTTTAGGAGAGATAGTGTCTCCTTGCCTAATACCTTTCTCCAAGGGAAATGTGTCTGTGTCACCATAGTACATTTTTACTTTAAAAAAATGTACTAAAGTAAACTGATATATAAAACAATATACAACTAGAAATCTTCAGTTTCAACTTCGCCACTGTCATTTTTGGATAGCCAATAACATTTTCTATTTTTTTGGGTTTATTTTAAGCGGAAATGTTTTGTACAGTTTGGCAGTGAGCTCATCGTACATATAAAAAGTAGCCTCTCTTTTCTTTGCAAAATGTACACAAAAGTTGTATTGCCATAACTGCCTTTTATAGAATACGTCGCCTGAAGGAATATGTGGCAGTGGCATGTTTTGTTGATAATCAAAGCTTAAGACATCAACTAATTTATCTTCGCGAGCAAGATTGGTATATTCCCTTAATTTGGTATAAAATATTTCATCCTCATCATTATCATCACGTAGCGCTACAACCCTGGGTGGGTCTTTGCTGTCTGTACAACTTTTTTCCAATTTTTCGGTCTTCCATCAACCTAGGGTCAAATAGAAGGTTTATTTTCCTAAGATCTGAGTGGATGTTATCTCTCTATCGCATTCTGGGACGTCCAAGTGGTCTTTTGCCTGTGGGAATCTCCTCCCATACCAGTTTTACAAATCTCTCGTTATGCAGTCTGTGCTCATGGCCTACCCATCTTAGTCGCTGTGATTTAATTTCTTGGACAATATCGGCGTCGTTGTAGAGTGCTTTTAATTCGATATTGGTTCAGATCTTATACTGGTTTGTGGTGACGTCATGGTAAGGTCCGAAAAATTTTCCAAGTATTTTTCGTTCAAAGCGTCTGAGCTTTTCTTCGTTTGCTTTGGTCATGGTCCACGTTTCGCATAAAATATTTCAGCCTTCAGTAAGTGTAGACGCTTTTCAGTTTCCAATCGGGTTTTAGTTTCTGCATTGACTTCTGCAGCAATTGTGTTGTTTAAGCGGTTACATTTCTGGCAAGTATCTGATCTGGGATGACCAAAACTAAAATTATGATGGAGATTCAATTGCCGGTGATAAAAATCATATGTTACTAGTGGCTTAATGTCCTTTAAATTTTTCCCGTCTTCTAGGAAAACATACTTTTTTGGCTCATATTTTTCGAGGTACAGGCGATGAATTTTTGCAACATTCAACTCAGGAGATAAAAAATAGCTTTTCTGATTATCTTCCCTACTATAATGAGATTTTCTTCTGGGAAAACTCCGTATATGTTCCTCAATTTGCGCTATTATTGCTTCACTGATTTTGTTTGGTCTATTGGAGTGCTTTTTCTCTCCACTCTCATGTAATCTGGCGTTTCCTTAGCACCTTTGACACGCTGATTAATCGCCTTAGATAAATGTATTGTTTAGGATTATCTCTCGTTTTATAAAACTGCTCAAGTATGTTCTGTTTGTGGGTATCGTCTACTTTAGTAAAACATCTATTTCTACAATGGCAATTTGGTCCAGTAGTTTTCTTTTGAATTAGTTTTTTTGCCGAATTAATATATTCTTCTCCTCTAGCCTATTTACTTTTCATAACGTTTCGTTTCCAGTTTCTTTCCATCCTTATCCTGTTTTAAGGAAAAGTACTTGGGCTAGATTTAATTAACTTAAGTGCTCGATAATAGCCTTATTTTTCAAAGTTCATTTATTCGAGCATTCAACCTCATTTTAATTAAATAAATAAATGTTCAGTTCAACAAAATTGATTTTTTCACCACTAGGTTCAGAACTTTTCACTTTGTCCTCGTATATGATAATTTTGTGATATTTCGTAGAAACATGTAGTATAATATTTAAAAATAATACTTTGTCTATAACTTGAATATAAGTAACTGTTTCCTCTCCTGTGTTTCCTTATAGTTATTTTTAGAAGACTCCCATAATATCCTCACCGACTAAGATGGACAATGTAACATTAAAATAATTTTTATAGATTTGGTATATTTTTTATTTAATATGAAATTTTTTAAAGATCAAAAGGTAAATCAATGATCATACATTTGGTATTTCAAGGTAAAAATTGCTATAGAATGTACAAATAATAAATAAATCATATATACACAATGTAAATCAATTAGTGTAACAATAAAGATAAAAGAGAAAATTAGTACAGTATAGCAAATATATTCGGTGGAAAAGTAATTCAAAAATGTAATTAAAGTATCTCACAATTAATATATGTAGTTACGAGTAAATCCTTACGACGAGAAAATATAAAAAAATTAAATAATTATTCATCGTATACGTGGGACGCTCAGAAAGTAGACTACAAGAATTACTTTGCGATTTTTAAAAAATGTTCTATTCATAACTTTTGGATATCCCTCGTAGTACAAATCTCGAGCATACGTGGGGGAAATTTAAAGTTCCTATTGAATAACATGATCCAAGGACAATGTATTCCAAACATTAAGGTGCAAAACCATATGAAATGTATTCAAATATAACCGATGATATAAAAAAATTAGAAAGAACAACTTATAGAGTGACAAAAAAATAATTGAACAAAAGGTGAGTTAAGACAACAGGTACTACGACGAAGCGATTAATTACCGTATACGTCGGGACTCTAAGAAGTAAAGAATACAATAGTCACTTTGCAATTTTTAACAATTATTGTCTACAGTACTTTTCCAAATCCCTCGTAGCATAGATATGGAACATATGCGGGAAACGCTAAAAGTTCAAATTCGACAACACGTTCCGGAGAATAATAAATAAAAATGTAGAAAGAGCGACTTTATAGGATAACAAAAGATCAATTGACGAAATAATAAGTTACAACAAAAGCAAAAAAAAACAAAATAAAAAATAATTGAACCAAATAATCACCAGATACAAGGAACGCTAAGAAATTAAGTATACAAAAGATGTTTTTCGATCTAACAACTTTTGTATTCACAACTTTTGTATATTCCTCGTAGTACAGATCTAGAAGATACGTGGGAGACACCAAAAGTTCATAGCCAATAATATGTTCCGGAGAATCTATATATGAAAACTAACGGACAAAAGACAGAAACCACATGGAATGCATTCAAATATAGCCCATAATCAACAAAATCTTTAAGGAATATATTTATAGATTGACAAATTGTCAATTAATGAAATGGTAAGGTAAAACAAGAGCAAAAAAATAAAATATAAAATTGAACCAATTAATCATCAGATAGAGAAAGGCTCAAAAGTTATATTTACAACTTTTGTAATCTCTTGTTCATCGAGGTTACGAGGGAGGTATTAAAAGTTCATATTCAATTATAACTCAAAATAAAAAGACAAAATCTATGGAATCTGTCCAAATATAACCCAAAATAAAAAAGAACGACTTTATATAATGAAAAACAACAAATTGATGATATAAAAGTCGAACCAAGAGATACAAGTACAAGAAGCAAGTGAAAAAAAATTGTGGAAGAATAAGTGAAAATAAAAAACATAGAAAGGGATGGTTTCAAGAAATTTTATTCATTTCTGCATACTTCAGAGCATAGGTGCAAAATGTCGCTTGTCAAAATGCTCAATGTGTTTTAAATGTATTAATTTTTTTCGAATCATGAGAACACTAATAAGTATATTTTACCAATTTAAACGCAGAATTAAAGATTACGTTATTACCGAGGGCAGAAAGTTCCTGAAAACTTCTATGATGTGTATTTTAATAAGATACAGGGGTGAAAATAAAAGAAAATCTAGTGTGACTTTTAATTTCAAATATTTCATTCAAAACAATTTTTTTGGTTATTTTAAAGGACTTTCGGCCCTCGGTAATAATGAAATCTTTCATTCTGCGTTTAAATTTTTTAAAAATACTTATTAGTTTTCTCCGGAGTCGAAAAAGATGAATACATTTAAAACATATTGAATATTTTAACAGGCGGCCCTTAATGGAAAGACAGCTGGCAATCAATCGACACCTAAAAAGAGAAACATAAATCGACCCCCCTATCGGTAGATATAAGAAACAAATAATTTAGTGTATTTCACATAGAAATCTGCGATACGTTTCGTTCTTTTGTTCTTTATTTGATTACACTCTTCAATTTTATTGTAAATATTGTCGCACTAGCTTTTTTCCAACCTCTGCACAAACCGCCTCGGTAACCCCATATCGATCAAATCATCAGTTTTAAGTCTACTTATATCGGGAGTATAATGTAAAACCGCCTCCCAGCAAATTTCGCTCAGCTTGGGAATACACAGCCATGTCGAATAGACGGCGTTACTGCGCCGAACGTCGTCGTTAACGCTATAGTTGCCGCCGAACACGTACAGTCTGCCTTCGGGCGTGACGGCAGTGGCGTGGAAGTAGGTGGGCCGCGGCAGTCTGCACAAATCGAAGAACGTCCATTGGAAGGTCTGCACGTCCAACCGCCACAGGTCGTCGAATATGTTCTCGCCGTCGTGGCCGCCGGTAATGAAGATCTGTACGACGCCTTTGCAGGCTATTTGCACGGCGCCGTGGCACCGCCTCGGATCCGGAAAACCTAAAAGATATTCATTCCTTAAATGAAAATTTACGAAAAGGAAAATTCGAAACGCAGCAAAGTGATAATAAGGTGACAAAAAGTAACAATTAGGCCTTTTCATCACAAAATAGTGTCAGCCATTTTTTTCGTACAGTTTTTTGTAAACAAACATGTTAGCTTAGATTAGTAATATAAATAACAATACAGTGCAACTCAACATAGAATGAAGACTATTTTTGATAGACAACATAGAATTAAGACAGATAAAACGTAATAGCAGCGCCACGTTTCCTACTGGCAAAACTCCTTCCTACCCGTGATTTCTCAGCGACAAAATTATGACAGATCCGTCACGAAGTTGTCTGGTTATTCTATTGTTGCCAGTTTGACAAAAGTCATTGAGGCATAATCAATTTTGGCCAGATATAATGAATCCAGACGAAAAATCTAGATTTGGATGCCAGTCAGGTGAAGAAATCAAAAAATTGGTTTCGGAAAATATCCCATGAACAGGCAGAGGTCCAGAAGCTCTATTTGGACCCAAGTTTCGGAGTTTCTATAGGTGAGAAATTTTATTAAATGATAGTGATCGATAATAATAATTGTGTTAATTAAAATATTTCGGCAAGTAATGAAAATCAATAAACATAATTAATTAGAACAAAAAATTACAATACAGTGGAACCTGCTTAATTCAAACTTCTCTAATTCCAAATCTTCTTTAATTCGAATTTTTATTCTGGTCTCTAGCATTTTCTATATAAGTAATGGTAAAAAGTCGTTAATAATTCGAATTTATTTTGGATAATTCGAACTTCTCTACAAGCTAAAATGCCAATTTCATGCTGGAAATTTCTGCGAAAAGAGATAGCTGGCACCTAAATTCTCCTGCACTTAGCATGCCCCTTCAGTAAATTTCGAAGATACAAAACTTTGACGTTATTGGAAAAATAGCAGCAAATAAAGAAGTATAAAATGGAACGAGGAAAAAATCTGAGACTACTAAGGACTTTGGAATTCCTCCTAACACATGATAATTCACACCTACTTCTTCAAGTAGAGGGATATACCTAATTGAAGAATAAAAAAAACCGAAATGAGTGCGGTAAAGAATGATAAAGGTTAAGAAGATAGAAAATCCAAATGTGTTTTAAAATGGTTCGAACATGATAAGGATAAGGAGATTCCTGTGGGTGGTCGCCTTATAAGAAGCAAAGCTGAACAATATGTTGTTGAAATGGGGAAAACAACTTTAAATCGAGTACAGAGTGGCTAGACAGCTTCAAAGAACACAACAAAATTTTATTCAAATCCATTTGTGGAGAAAGTGAGGTTGTTAATGAACAAGAAGCCAACAAATGGAAAAAAACTGGAGGAGATGATTCAGGATGTTGATGAAAGAGATATCTTCAATTTTGACGAGACAGGTCTTTTTTTAATGCACTCCTGTCAAAACACTGGCATTTAAAAATGAAAAATGTCACGGAGGAAAACTAAGCAAAAAAAAAGTCACTAATTGGTGCAAACATGGACGGATCAGAAGTGGTACCTCTACTGATGATTGGTAAGTCGGCTAATCCGTGTTGTTTTAAGAATGTCAAGTCAAAACCATTGGAACATGTGAGCAGCGCAAGAGCTTGGATGGCTACGGATTTTTTCGAGAAATGGCTGATGAAATTAAACAAAAAGTTCATAAAAGTTCAGAAGAGAAAAGTTAGTTTTTTTATTGACAACTCTACGGCCTAGAACACTATCCCATTAATGGAAACTGTAAAAGTTATTGGTTTCCTGCTAACATGATTTCAGTTCTTCAGCCTTTGGACCAGGGCATTTTTCAAGCCTCTCGAATGTGTAAGAAAGCTAGGAGACAAGTAACACACCCGAAACGATCAAATACTGTTTCAAAAAAGCTGGTTTCGTAAAAAAGGAGGAGAACGCAGAAAACTCTAACGACACTTTAACAGAAGAGCTGCTTTCAGTTGACGGCTGGCAGGACGTCATTTCTGATCCTGCCATCTCTTATGAAGATTTTGTCAACGTGGATGAATATGTTGCAGTGCAGCCGAAGCAACGAACCATATTACACAACTTAGACGGTACTTTGAAAGTAAAAATGATGTAAGTGACTCTATTTTTAGTTCACCTTAGAATTCATTGCCATTGTCATATGCTGAATTCTAAAAAGCAGCTAAAAATTTAGGATTTCTTTGGAAAAAGTTAAACTCTTTAACAGTTAAAAACTGTCTTTTTTGTTAATTGTAACAAATGTTCTTATTTTCAATAAATTTTTTGGGACAAAATGATTTTTTTTGTTTTAATGACACGTTCTCACTGTGCGGTTTTTATCGACCAAGATTGGCCGAAAATAACAATGAGAACACCTGCCATAATTACAATAATTGACCATTTTTATAACTTGTAAATGTTTTAATTGGTTTTCTTGGCCGAATTTTGTTAGCTCATTTTTTTTCGATTTACAAAATTCGGGTAAGAATAGGAACGAAAACATCTGCAAAAGTGTTGAATTTTATCGTTTGCAGATGCTTTTGTAAGTATCATTGCTTTTTGTAGATTTTTGGATAACTCGAATTTTTGGATAATTCGAATTTTTTTAGCAGTCCCCTGAGATTCGAATTATCCAAGTTTCACTGTATTTGTATAGTAAATAAGTAGCGATGCCTAACCTCTCAATTGTTGATCAAAACTGTACGAAAAACATGGCGACTGCGCATGCGCTCGTCCCTATTGCACAAAACGGAAAGTAATGACAACTAAGAATCATGGTACAGTATTAATGAAGATATTTATGATAAAAATAATGTAACTCACCTCGGTGTTTATCTCTTAGAGTTTTTTGTCTAAACCATTCGTTTTTTTCTACATCAAAAGTGGGAATGTGCTGGAAACCATACGCTTCCTCGGTGGTACCGCCGCCTAATATGTAAATATTTCTACCGTCGAAACCCACTTCGTGTCTATATCTTCCCTTTGGTTCGTATTCTCCTAAACCGTTACATAAATACACTATTTCCCAGTTCATGGTCTTAATATTTAACCTGAAAATTGTAAATAAGTTTAAAATAATCGGATACGTATGACAATGATTGAAAGAAAGGATAAAAAACTAATTTTTTTTTATAAGAGAGTGTAACGATGTGGCCGTCAACGCTTGCCAATAGCAGGTCCTTTATTTGTATGCCCGAACTCCCAGCAACAACCTACCACTAGCATCGATGTGCGCTAGAGATGGAATACCGTCAAAAAGTATAAAATGTCGTGAATAACGACAGAGATTCAAGTTCAATCCCTATATGTGGTCATCATAATCATCATCAATTAGCCTATATTTGTCCACTGCTGAACGTAGGCCTCCCGTAAAATTTTCCACCTATCTTGAGGTCCTAGCATCCAGTTTGTGGTGATGCGCTTGATATCATCCGTCCATCTAATCGATGGTCGTCTTCTGCTTCGATATACATCTTGCCTTGGTCGCCATTCCAGAATCTTTTTGGTCCATCTGTCATCCGTTAATCTGGCAACATGTCCGGCCCAAGCCCATTTAGCCCTGGCTATTCTTTCAACTGGATCTGTGACTCCTGTTCTTCTTCTTATTTCTAGGTTTGGTACTTTATCTCTGATGGTAATACCTAATATTGATCTTTCCATAGCGCGTTGTGTAACTCTTATTTTATCTATTGTTGTTTTTGTCAGAGTCAGTGTTTCTGCACCATATGTAAGAACCGGTAAAACGCACTGGTTAAAAACCTATCTTTTTAAACAAACTGGGATACTAGACTTGAAAATGATATTCAATCTACCAAAGGCAGCCCATGTGAGACCTAACCTTCTTTGTATTTCAGTTGTCTGATTATCCCGGCCTAGGCAAATCTCATGACCTAGATATTTGTAAGCTATTACTTGGTCGATGTTATGGCTCTCAATCAGAATTTTACCGCTGACTAGAAGGTTGGTCATAAATTTTGTTTTTGAGGTGTTAATTTTAAGAACAATTGTTTTTGACACTTTCTAGAGCGTGTGCAGCATTTATGTTGCTTTATCAACTCTATCAGATATTACTGGATGTGGTAAGAACTTCTAACTCTAAGTCTCTAAATACTGATCATAGGCCTCCGTTCTTTCTCGTAACTGCGATCGAGTATTGATCGGCCACTCCCACGGTCTTTGGGTATTGACTGAAGATCGTTCTTTGTCTTACCCATCCGAACGCCGCTAATATTTATTTTCATTTCACCGGCATCAACGTAGGGCCGCTGCCTGGCGATTTTGTTTACAAGGATTCGTCTTTTTATTTTTATTTTATTTAGCTGAATATATTTTTAGATCAATCAGATACAGGCGTGTTGATCTATTATACTCTAATAATTTCTCAGTAATTTACTTTATAACAAATATTGCATCTGTACACGATCTTCCACTACGAAATCTCTGTTATTCATCTGCTAAACTTATCCTCTGATTTATTAGCACTTGTAAAATTTTAGTTGTAAGTTTTAGCGTAGTATTTAACAAGTTTATACCTCTGTAGTTTTCTGGCTGCTTTTTATCCCCTTTTTTGAATAGTATTTCAATAATTCGTTTGGTATCACGTCTTTACCTGCTGCTTTTCGTTTCTAATTGATCTGTAATTCCGTATCATGTAATTAATCAATATCGTAAATTCCGTGAAATTTCTAGGTATTCTCATTGACAGTGATCTCAAATGGTCCTTGCATACTGACTCCTTAAGGAAGAAACTAGCCTCAGCTTGCTTTGAAATAAGATCTGTTTCGAAGGAACTAAATTTATCTTCTGTCAAAATGGCATATTTCTCATTGTTCGAGTCCCATCTTCGATATGGGCTTCCATTTTGGGGTTCTAGTACAGCGGCCCAATTTGATACTATTTTTAAGTTGCAAAAAAGAGCAATCCGTTATCTATTTGGTCTCAAACAAACAACTCATTGCAAGACCTACTTCAAAAATCACGGAATTTTGACGCTTCCCTCTTTATTTATTTTGGAAACGGTTTGTTTGATTCGAAAGCAACTAAACATTTTTCCCGATAGACCTGACCATGGCTACTCCATTAGAAATTCGGATTGTAACGTTTATTTGCCGATCCCGTTCACTCAGCTAGTAAAGAATTCTATTCTATATCGTGCAAAGAAACTTTATAATCACCTTCCAAGACAAATTAAATCCTCAACATCCTTCATTAAGTTTCGTAAGGTGACAAAAATCTATCTCTCAGAAAGACCATATTATTCAGTTGACGAGTTTCTTAATGTATAACAAAGAAACAAAATTAGTATTGTTTATAATTACATTTGGGTGTCTCAAGCAGTGGCTACAATTTGTCTCATTTGTTGTTGTCTACAAATTATGTAGGTTATACAATAATTTTACTAATTTAAAATTGTGTTATTCTGTTTTTTACTATATTTGTTTTTGTTTTATACTTTTTGTACTATTTGACTGATTTATTTTTTAGCTTTGTCCATAAAATTGTTCAATAATTTTCAGTGACAATAAAGCATATTTCTATTTCTAATTATGGTATGCCCCTTGTGTTTTGGTTGACATATATTTCAGGTAAGCTTTTTTTTTCTTTACATTTTTCCTTCACTTCTCTACAAAATCATGGAGTTCTTCGCCTTGGGAACGATTTATTTTTATTTATATTTCTTTAACCAAGAACTTCCTTGACCAAGGCTAAGACATTAGAGTTAATTTTTGCTCAGCTTTCTTCGACTCCATCACTTTCTGTGATACATGTGTTTCGGCTTTTTTCGGTTATTTTTTTTTGAATAGATATCTTGTGGAGTCATCCTGTAAGCTTTCGACTTTTATGTTTTTGGTGTATTCTGGTGTTTTGTTATCACATGCATGTGTTTTCATTCGGATTTTGCACAATACCAATTTATAATCGCTTCCTATTTCTGCTGACGACGGTAGTAACTTAGTTAAATTAGAAATTGCAAAAGTTGTGGTATTTGTGCTAGGGATCGAACCCGAGCCCTCCAATTTAGCAAAACAGTTCCATAGTCACTGAGCTAGCGGCCACCACTTGGTAGTTTTATTAGTAAAAATCCAATTGATCCAAAACTGATTAATGATTTAATCTGTTAAGTATTGACTTAATTCAGACCCGTTAATCCTGCTTTTCAATAATAAAAGATTATTATTTCTATAACAACCGAATGTTCATTTGAAACACAATAAACAAAAACGTAATGACATATGCAGCAAAATATTACATTTGTTGAAAAATTACCTGTGAATATCACATGTGTATGACAACCCCGTCGTACCTCCAATTGTGTAGAGATAATCGTTGTGGAAGATAAGGGCTTGTCCATATAAGGGTAGGGGCAGTTGTCCAGTGGTCTGCACTTCCGCCATCGGACCATTCTCATCGTTTACTTTACATACATACAACTGATTGCTACACCGAATTCCAAAAGGGGATCCAGTGCCACCGTACACCTAAAATAACAAAAAAAATTACTAATAGTACAATTTTCGACTACTAACAATGATAATTTTTATGTCAATTGGAAATTGCAATACTTTCTAAGAAACTTAGGTGCTTCTTTTTACATAAATCTTGTAAACCTCACGTGCGCGTGAGTGGTATTTCATTCCTGTTCTCTCCCGTCCACAGTACTTAATTTTTACTGACGTTAATCCCGCTCATATAAAATGAATAAATTAAGTTTACTTAATCCAAATTTCATCCACGCTTACACTCCATCGCTCACGTTCACGCTCGATAACGTTACTCACGTTCTCAACGTGTCAGGTCATGAACCATCGTCGTCAATCTCGTTATTTCACTTATCGCGCCCAACACTAGTAGATGCTCACATTATTGGCGTATTAAAATTGTATTACAAATATTTTAGACAAGAAAATTTGAAATAATTTTGAAACTATCAATATTCGCTCCGTGCGTGACCATGGTAGGGGTACATTGAAACGATGCCAGCGTGCGTAGCGGCGAAATATGACAAAATTGGAATATTGGACAAAATATTTTTACACATAAATTTTATTAAAAATGCGTGCAAATACATGTTGCGTATTTAATTGTGCTAATAATAGCAATAATGGTGAGTGCAGTTTTCATAGGTTTCCAAAGATTACATATAAATTAGAGAAAAGAAAAAGATGAATTCGTGCTATTAATATGAAAAAGTAAATATCACATCATTTCATTTTTATGCAATTGAAATAGGAAAAATTTAAATAATTTACCTTGAATGATATTTCATAAGGCTTCGAGCTAACTGCAGATGACTTTAGCTTTTATATCATAACTTTTACTATTATTGTTTTTAATTATGTGCTCTTTTGTGTGAAAAACTTGATTTGCCAGTACTAGATTTTTTCCTTTCTTTTCCGTTTGGAGTTTCTTCTTCTTCTAGTTCCATGACCGTTATCGATCGTTGGATATCATGTTGGCTACCATATTCGCTATCGTGACTTTATTGACAGCAGCTCTAAATAACGATGTAGTTGATTTTCCATACCATTGCCTTAGATTTTTCAGCCATGATGTTCTTCTTCTACCAGGACCACGATTACCTTGGATCTTTCCCTGAATGATCAGATGTAAAAGATCATATTTTTCAGGGTGTCTCATAATATGACCGAAGTATTCCAGCTTGCGTTTCTTTATTATATTGACCAGTTGTGTTGTTTGGTTCAGCCGTCTAAGGACCTCCTCATTTCTAACTCTGTCGACCCAGTTTATTTTCAGTAGTCGTCTGTATACCCACATCTCAAAGGCTGTCAAGCGTTTAAGCATAGCCTCAGTTAGGGTCCACGCTTCTACTCCATACAGTAGGACAGGAAAGATGTAGCAAGATATCATTCGAACTCTAAGGTCAATGCTAAGATCATGACTGCAAAGTACGTTTCTCATTTTTACAAAGGCAGCTCGGGCTTGTTCTATTCGGCTTTTAATTTCTGCGGTTGGATCCCAGCTCTCATTGATATTACTGCCGAGATACACGAGTTTCTCTACTCTGTCCAGTGTGGCATCTCCGACTTTTATACCGTCATGATGTATATAATTTTGTTTGCTAACTATCATATATTTAGTTTTCTTAACGTTGAGTTTTAGTCCATACTGATCACAAGTCTGCTTTATTTTGTTCATTAGATTTTGAAGGTCTTCTCCGCAATTGGCAAGGACTAAGGTATCGTCGGCATATCTAATATTGTTGACGGTTACTCCATTCACAATAATACCTTCGGTTGTCTCCATCAAGGCTTCCTTAAATATTTCCTCCGAATATAAGTTAAAAAGTAAAGGCGACAATATACAGCCTTGTCTCACTCCTCTTTTTATATTTATTTCATCCGACAGTTCTTGTTTAACCTTTATTCTTGCCACTTGATGCCAGTATAGATTTGTAATTATTCGTAGATCTTTATCGTCCAATCCAGCTGTTTCCAATATTTCTAGCATTTTGTTATGTCGGACTTTGTCAAAAGCTTTTTCAAAATCGATTGCACAAATATACACATTTTGATTTATATCTCTGCATCTCTGTACTAGCACCTGTATACTAAACAAGGCTTCTCTTGTACCCAAGCCACTCCTAAACCCAAATTGAGTATTGCTAATTCTGTCCTCTAACAGCGTATAAATTCTGCTGTGTATTACTCGCAGAAAGATTTTCAAAACGTGACTCATCAGACTTATTGTCCGATAATCACCGCATGTCTTTGGACGATGTTTCTTAGGTATTGTGACAAATGTCGACTTTAACCAATCAGTTGGTAATATCCCAGTGTCATAAATTCTGTTAAAGAGATTACACAGAGCTTTAATTCCATTTTCTCCCAAAAACTTTAGTATTTCAGCACTTACTTCATCGGGGCCAAGTGCTTTTCCATTTTTTGCCGTTTGTATTGAACGTCTTACCTCACTTTCTGTTATAGATGGACCTGATATAGCAATGTTATAGCACTGACCTGATATAGCAAGTTTGGAGTTGAAAAGGTATATTATGATGAATTTTGAGAAACCCAGTTTTTAATACTACATTTATTTTGTACATAAACTTTAAAATATAGTTAAACAACTAATTTATTAATAATTGTCAATTTCGCATGTATTTAACAATGTCAAACATATGTCATATATTTAACCTGAAAATTGGGATTCCCAAATTGTCAGATGAAGGCGGTAGGTGTCGCGTCAGTCACGCACAGAGCGAATAGAAGTAGAAGTACGACAAGGTGACACAGCCAGTATACAACACTTTTAACATAGCAGTGAAAGGACCGATTAAAAAGAACTGCTCTCCTAAAAGAAGATAAAAAGCTCTACACAAATTTTAACAACTTGTTAGGTTCGTCTCTGGAACTGAAACTCGATTGATAATAATTCATCATTATTCATCAAGAAAGACACAACTATTTCTCTTTGCACTTTAATACGATTCTAACGCATTTACATTATGGTGACATCATCTGCAACCTCTTGATAAATCAGTCTATGGACCTTTTAAAAAATTTTATTTTGCTTCAGTTGATGGTTGGATGAAGAACAATCCAGGTAAAACAGTGACCATGTACTATATCCTTGGCATCGTGAATCTACGAATCTAATAAATCCTACGAATATTATTTCTGGATTTCAAGCTCAGTTACAGATGACTTTTTAAAACAGCGCTTCGAAGCTACCCAGGATGATTTAGCAACGTAAAGAATATACAGTCACAAGAGCACCAATCTACGTCTTCTACGAGTAAGAATGTTTCTATACACCTGTCCATGGTGAGTCCTCAACAAATTCGTCCTTATCCAAAAGCTGGAGAGAGGAATAATGTTAAAAAAGGGAAGAAACCTTTGAAATCTGTGGTTCTTACAAGCACTCCAGTAAAGGAAGGGCTAGAGAAAAAAGCTGAAGAAAAAAAGCTAAAAAATGCTGCAATAGAAAAAGCAAAAAAAAAGGTTAAATAAAATGATCAAGATTAAATCTGAGTTTGGGGAAGATGAATCCTTGTGTCTCATATGTTGGGAGCATTACTCGAAATACAAACCTGGTCATGCATATACAAATATATAAATACAGTGTATTTCATGTAAAAAAAATGGCCAACAAAAGGTGCACTTGTATTCGTTGTACCTCTGACTTTGAAATTAGTGATTAAGACTAAGTTTCCGAGCCAAAAATCTAAAAAATAAAATAATTTACTTTAATATTCTAATGAGTGATTAATTTCTATCTTAATATCCATTTTATTAACATTTATTTATTTGTTTCAACCTACCTCCAGCTAATATCAACTTGCCCCCATGCGGGGAATATTATGAGGAGAATATGTGGGGAATGCAGTTTGTACTCTTATACAAAAATGTCAATTTTGTAAAAACTATCACTTCAATCAAAAAGTTAATATCTTTGAAAAATTTGCAACCTATGAAAATATTATTGTAATAATTGGCGAACCGATTATAATATTCGCGGGAACCCTACTGTCACCATCCAAATAAATGCCGCTGTCCTCATTGTCTAAAGAGACGCCTGTCTCAAATCCTTGGGTGCGTCTACAATTCTTAGGGGATACTTATCCCTGCGAGCGGAGGCAAGGCTTACTGGTCACACTAGTCTGAACTGGCTGGTTCGCCCTCGGGGTTCAGGAGGGTAGGGAGATCTGGAAAAAAAGGGTTAAGGACTTCTAGGTCTCAGGTCCTGTAAAGAGTTGAGTCTATGGGCTTACTTTAGAAGCCGGAGAAATGCATAAGCGGAAATTGTGTACTCTTCTAGTCTCTGCCTGTAACGGCCGGGAAGGAACAATAAAACCAAATTTCGAGTCTACAATGTGTTAAATAGACTGCACACTACAATTAAGTTAACAAGCTGTCATATAACAATGATTCGTTCAGGCGCGAAGGGAGACCTTAGCAAGAAATTAAAAGGTGGACAATCTACGTTTTTATATATTCCTTGGGTTAGTATATAGATTTAGTTATCTTCGTGTATTTAGGCCCTAGCTAATGAATACGCCCTTCAGTCCTACTGGAATTCAGGATCAGTTTGTTGAGGTACCGCGCGCTATCACGACTTTTCGAAACACCAGATACCGGCACCTCTACGGTACTATCCCCGTCGACTTACAATAGCGCGCTCACTGGACTGAGTAATGCCCGATCGCCCGTGCTTCTGGCGTGGAGCCCTCTCGGCTGTCCTGCTCTTACTGACTTGAGCGCTTACTGGACGCTACCGCCTCCGAGCACTCACGGGTGCCGGCAACTACCGGGTACAGTCGCGCCGAATACTACCGGTGTCTAGTGCTTGCTGGAGATTACTCATTGCCCGGTTGACCAATTTTTTCGTTTTTATGTCCCGCGAACATTCCAGTTTTTTTGCTGATTCTGCTGTCTGTTCCACGTGTTAGAATGGATCATGCGCTGGTGTGTCGCTTCGTTGTATTATTTTCCACGAAGGTCTTCACATTTCGTAATTCTTAAACATTCGGGCTTGTGTCAAATTAGGTCAAATTGTTATTCTTTGTATAATTTGAAATGTATACGTTAAACTGTATCGAATTTATTCTTTATTTACTTTGGAATATATAATAATTATTTAAATAATTAACACTCTTTTCTAGGCTACTACCCCTTATTTTTTTCTTTATTTTCTTGCTATGTTTACGTTACATTATATCGTAACGTTTTTAATAGGAAAAAAATCTAAACTAAAATTGTAAAAATTAAAATACGAAATTTGTCTCCACTTGTCCCGTTCTCCCTGATCGAGTTAATCTCTCGTTAACTTGATTTTGAGCAAGAAGTCATTGTCACTCCATCAAGTCAATAAAAGTAACCGACGAGAACAACTTTAAAATTACACGGCAAACGTTATCAAAATTTTTAACAAGAGACCGTCAAACAAGAACAATATTGTTTACATTCTTCCACCACATAAATAAATTCCTAAAATATGTTTATGTATAAATTGTCAAACTATATTTTTATACGATTCAGCGATTCGGTAAAAAGAAACTAATAAAATTCATTGTTTAATTTCCAGGTGAAAATTTTCAAAGTCCGAACACACGTAAATCTTTTTAAATCTCTGTATCATTCAATCGACGAATGTCTTTATAACCATGAACTTTTTGTTAAACAATATTATTAGCACGAATACATATATACATAAATCGATTCGTGAGGACGTAAAATTACACAACCAAATTAAAGGCTTCGGTTCAAGGTGAAAAATTGTAGAAAAATATATTTAACTGTAATTACAGCTGACATTATAGACTATAAAGATAAGAAAAACAAACTACTGGGCCGGAGAATTTGTCAACTGAAACATGTCTCCCAACTTGCATTATAAAAAATATAATTTGGAGTGTAAAACTAGGTCGTTTCCCATTTGGCCCCCCTTGAATTAAATGAACTAGCATTTGCTAGCTTTCGCTAGATCTTGATCACTACTTATATAAAGCGAAGATCACAGGGCGAGATTGCACTATCGAGGATTACCCTTGGGTGAAGTGGCTTTAACCTTCCCTCCTAATCTTTTTTACACAAAGGAAATCCCAAAATAAAACGTGATCCGTAAAAAAAATCGATGGAGTAAACCAGCGACAAACCCAGTCTAAATTAGCTTTCTATCCCGCCAGTCATCATCCTGTAGATGCCTTTCGGTCATGGCTTGTCTGATGCCCTCCTGTCATGTCTTTCTCGGGCGTCCTTTTCTTCTTCTCTGCACTGTTCTCCACAGCATCATTTTCTTTTACCACCTGTCTCCATTCATACGTCTTACCTATCCGTACCAACTCACTCTTGGCTTCAACTGTGTCAATTATTGTTTCAATGCCCATTATTTTCCATGTCATCGTCATTTCTTATTTTTTCGTGAAGTGTTAGCCTATAACAACGCATCTAAACTCTTATTTTCATTGGCAGTAGCTTCCTTTTTAAACATTATATCATTTCCTCAGGAATGCTTTCGACTATGGTCTTGTAGATTCTGATTTTTGTATATTGTCTAATCGTGTGTATTCCACAGCTCGCAAATGTATTATTTTGTTACCTGCTTACCTTGTACAATATCTTGCTTCTTCTCTCGTGGTAATATCCATGACTAAAGAAAAAATAATGTCAAAATATACAAAAAAGTAATGTAACCCTCTTAAATGAGAATACCACGCTGAAAGAATACAGATGAGGAAGGTAAAAAAGAAGAAGCCTCCTTTTTGTCCAAACCCCCCACTAAATCTTCCCGTGAAAAATCAGAATACACCTTCTTTTCCAGAACTGGAGCAACCAGATGGTCGAGATGATCCGCTAAGGCGTGAAATTAGCAGAGCAAGCTGTAAATGGTATAGTATCTAAATTAAGTCAGGGTACCACAAGAAACTAGGAAAAAAGATTCGAACAAAAAATAAGTGCAATGAGTCAAAAATCACATCCCAAAAAATAAATGCGAAGGGTCCAACAACTTCCAGCCATAAAAGGACGTAAAGCGAAAGATGAAAGAATCGAGAATAACTAGCGCCTTCCATTTCTCAAGGTCAGCTCATACCTAGCCAATTTTACATCTTCTATTCATTCATGATACCCATTTTAGAATTCTGGAAGCCTGAATTCGCAGAACTATACTTAGTACACAGAAGTTACAACTCGAGAAAAAATACCAAAGACGTAAAACATCACTCTGTTTCTTCAAACGTTATGAACCTTACAAGAAATGGGACAATAAAAAAAATTAGGTAACTATAAAATATCCGGAATTTTATATTTTTCCTATTAGATTTCCTTTTTGTAACATTTTAAGACAAAAGTAATGCATCAAGTAGGTTGTGCCGATAGTATCTTATGGACAAAATCGCATGACAACACCACCTGTCAAATATTGTTGTTTGTAAACAGACTTAAGATTGGTGAAATAATGTCGCAAGTAAGAAAAAGAAAAGTGGTGGTATATTTTAATAGAAAGGATGTCCGAAACGTTAAAAAATTAGTGCAATTGACTGAACTCGGAAAAAGTGTTTATGAGACAATAAAGAGGATAAAAAATGGCATAGTTTAAACTAAGTACTGCACCATAAGCAATTCCAAGGAACCTTATCTGGGAACATTTGAGACAGAATATGAGGACTTTTCCAGCATAAAGTCTATTTTCTCCTATAAATAGTCTCATATTCTCCGTGAGCTGCTCTATTCACTGAGAAACTATCAGAGAACGAAAAGAAATTCTCATACCTGAATGTCTTCAATACACATATGACCATAATCCACCTTGGATTCAAAACATACCATCATATAACTTTGAACTTTCTTCATTTGATAAAAACTCCACTAATCATGATTTAATTATTTCCAATTTTAGAAAAATCTTTAGTCGTTATAAAAATCATACCCAGATATACACTAATGGTTCAAAATCATCCGAAGGTGTGGAAGCGTCAGAGAAGGTTCTTAAACATTCAAACTATCTAATGTTAGTACTATCTATACAGCTGAACTGTATAGAACTAATCAATCTGACAACAAACTGCAAATATATTATTTTAACAGACTCACTTAGTGCCACACAAAGCATCCGACAACTGTATCCAAAAAACCCGCTTTAAAAAAATTAAAACGGTCCTTCTTTAGGCTTATATCAATCATAATGAGATAAATTTCATCTGGATCCCATCCCATATAGGATTAAAAGGCAACTAAACTGCTGACCATAGTGCGAAAGACGCGATAGTGAGACTTTTCCGAAATCGTAAACACATCGTTATCAACGGATATAAAAGCTTATATAAAAAATCAATCTTAAGTGCGTGGAAAAATAAATGGAATGTGTCGAATTCAAAATTAAAACAAGTGAAATCCAGCATAGAGACATGGAATGTGTTACCTACGTCAAGAAGCCAAGAAATAATATCAACGCGCCT
Source organism: Diabrotica balteata (assembly GCA_918026665.1). Taxonomy (NCBI): domain Eukaryota; kingdom Metazoa; phylum Arthropoda; class Insecta; order Coleoptera; family Chrysomelidae; genus Diabrotica; species Diabrotica balteata. Next base: position 2,883,101 of record OU898280.1, read on the forward strand.
CAGACTCGGACATACGAAGTAACAACAAGATACCAGGACCACTTCTAGAAGCTCTAGGTGTAGACTATAACTTTAACAATACTCTGAATTTCTTGAAAGGCATTAATAAGTACCACAATATTTAATACACCAAATTGTAATGCAGTAATTGTATATACTGTATCTATAATACTTAATCATGGAGTATATACTGCAGTAATTGTATATACTACCTAATCATAAACCAAGTATCATGGACGCAGTTTGGATTCCGCGATTCCTTAGGCACCCGAGAGGCTCTATTCGCTGTCCAAGTGCTTATGCAAAGATGCGGGGATGTTAACTGTGATGTGTATATTTGTTTTATCGACTACAAAAAGACATTTGATAGAGTAAAGCTTGATAAACTTATAAACATCGTGAAAGAAGTGGGGTTAGATGATAGGGACTTGAGAATCATCTATAATTGATATTACAACCAAACAGCCAATATTAAAGTGGATGACCAATTTACAGAGGCAGTCGAATATCGTGAAATTAATAAACGCATAAAAAGAAAAATTAAGCAAGCCAAAGAATCCTGGCTTGAGAATTTATGTAAAGAAATAGAAGACCTCCAAAAAAAGCATGACAGCTTCAACCTGCATAAGAAACTTAAATATACTGCCGGAATTAGAAAACAGAAAAATGCTCACATACTTAAAAGCGCGGACGGAAAAATTTGTGATCACGAACAACAGTGCAAAGAATGGGAGATTTACATCACTGACCTTTTTGACGATGCTTCTAGGGAAAATGCTCCAAATACTGCCTATGACAACCAGTTGGACAGAGGTCCCAATATACTGAATTCGGAAGTCGAAAAGGCAATACAGCAAGCCAAAAACAATAAAGCACCTGGACCAGATCAAATCCCTGCCGAACTACTTAAACTTTTGGATGAAGAAAGCATTGCCTGCTTAACCACTTTCTTCAACAAAATTTACAACGAAGGAAAAATACCAGATGATTGGTTAGAGTCACTGTTTATAACATTACCAAAGAAAAGCAGGCCCACCAAATGCAGCGATTTTAGACTAATCAGTTTGATGAGTCACACACTGAAGATACTCTTACGAATTATACAAAACCGAGTATTCCTTCTATGCGAAAGTAAGATGGGTGATAAGCAATTTGGATTTAGAAACGGTCTAGGAACTAGAGAGGCACTATTCTGTATGCGCGTTCTATTACAAAAAAGTTGTGAATTCCGAAAGAATGTTTATGTTTGTTTCATTGACTTCGAGAAGGCGTTCGACAGAGTCCAACACAATACACTTTTCGACTGCCTACGGGCAGCAGGACTTGACCACTATGATATAAGACTGCTGAAATACTTATATTACAATCAAGTAGCCTCTATCCAAATTGGAGACAGTCCCACTGAAAAAATACCCATCAAACGTGGAGTACGGCAGGGTTGTGTTTTGTCACCCACTCTTTTTAATCTGTACTCTGAAGAAATCTTTAGGGAGGCTTTGGATGACAGACAAGAGGAGTAAGACTAGGTGGAGAAGTAATCAACAATATTAGATACGCTGACGATACAGCCATTCTTGCAGAAAGTTTACAAGATCTCCAAACATTACTAAATCTAGTCAGTGAAGCAAGTTATCGGAGAGGCCTAAAAATCAACATTTCAAAGACAAAGTGGATGGCAGTTGGAAAGATCCATATAGATCAAGGTCTGCTTTCTCTTAATGGAGAAGAGATAGAAAGGGTAAATCATTTCAAATACCTTGGCAGCTGGTTAAATGTAAATTGTGACTCTGATGAAGAGATAATATCCAGGATCGAAATATCACGTAAGGCTTTTATGACCTGGAAACCAGTTTTATGCAACAGAAACCTGTCAATGAACATTCGTAAGAAGGTCCTGAAATGTTATGTGTGGTCGATCCTATTGTATGGTTGTGAGACATGGACGTTAAAAACCACAATGCTAAACAAGTTAGAAGCATTCGAAATGTGGTGCTATAGACGAATCCTAAAGATATCGTGGGTTTCGCACACTTACAATGAAGATGTTCTTCAAATGATCAACTCAGAACGTCTGCTCATAAACATCATAAAGAGGAGAAAAACAGAATACTTCGGCCATATAATTAGAGGACCCAAATACCATTTACTTCGCCTTATAATACAAGGAAAAGTGGAAGGAAAGAGATGGATTGGTCGAAAGAAACTTTCATGGCTGCGTAATATTAGACAATGGTGTGGTTTCACAGTAGAAGAATTATTTCGCGCAGCAGCCGACAGAGAAAGGTTTCAGGAAATTGTAAGCATGATGACGGCCAACGTCTGAATACGGACACGGCACCCAAAGAAGAAGAAGTCTTCATAGATAGAGGAGTGAGGCAAGGATGCATTCTGTCCCCGGTGTTATTTAATATATACTCTGAATATATCTTCGAGCAAGCGCTGGAAGAACTACAAGAAGGCGTATTAGTCGACGGAATGCGTCTAAACAACATTAGATATGCCGACTACGCGTAGTTTTTGCAGATAGTCTGGACGGTTTGCAAACGAATAATGTCGCGTATATCAGATATAAGTAGAGAACACGGACTTGATCTTAATACGAAGAAAACAAAGTACATGTTAGTCAGTAAGCGCGAAATATTAAATACACAGCTTTTGGTTAACCAACATCCAATTGACAGAGTGGACAGCTACACATACCTTGGTACCAACATTAACAGCCAATGGGATCACTCCAGTGAAGTAAAACAACGCATAGGAAATATTCTTTTATATAATGTTTCAGACATCTGTAGATAGCTAAGCATGTTTCAGGTGTAATTTGTGTCAATGAGGGTTGGTCATTTAAAATGACCAGTAAATTTTATTACTAAATCAGTAAATTTTAAATCGGAATATGAGTTTTCCGTTGCGAGAAAACGCAATCTTACGACTAATCTCTGCTTTGGACTAATACTTTCTCGACAACAAGTATCTTTCTTTTCTTATACATATCAAATTGTTTTGAATCCATTCGAACATAATTTCTGAAGTCATCTGGCTCTAAGATCCCCATTATGTTCATGTTTGATAGCTTTTGACGCAATAACAAGTAGTCCTTCACCCATCTCGTTCTTTTAAATACTGAGCCAGAAGACTGAAAAAAGCGGAAGATTCTTGGCTACTTTTTACCTCTTGACTTTCACGTTTCAACTCTGAAGTGGACTTTGAATCAAATGAATACCTCGTGTAGCATTTTCTACATAAATAGCTACCTAGAGTACATGCGACATAAAAGAATAGATAACGCATAGGAAAAGCGAGATCAGCGTTCATAATGGTAAGTCTCTTTTCAGAAGTCACGATTTACCACTTGCTACCAAAATCTCTCTCATTAGATGCTATGTATTTTCTACGTTATTATACGGAGTAGAGGCCTGGACACTTTCCGAAGCTTCTTTAAGAAAACTAGAGGCAAAAATCGTAAAATAGTTTCGAAACACAATTCAGATTTCTGCTTATAATCTGTGCCTTCTATAAATTGCAAGGCAAACAGACGTTGATAAAAGATGTTAAAAGAGACATGGGAATCTAAAATTTGCATTCCACGACATGTCTTTTACAACTAAGCAGAAATCCTTAGCGAATTGTGCTTCTAGTACTCACACAGAGTAAATCCGAATAAAATGAAAAAAGGCAGCAAATATTTGATTTCACGCAAACAAATCCTATGTATCTGTTGATACGTATTTCGACCTAATAGGTCTCGTCAGAACAGCTATTCACTAGGAGTTTTCAACGTGAAAAATCAATATTTTCTGCCTTTTAAGAAGCAACATAACATGGCTTCAATACGGACGCGCTAGCGACATCTAATTACAAAAATCGTAAAATAGTTTCGAAACACAATTCAGATTTCTGCTTATAATCTGTGCCTTCTATAAATTGCAAGGCAAACAGACGTTGATAAAAGATGTTAAAAGAGACATGGAGAATCTAAAATTTGCATTCCACGACATGTCTTTTACAACTAACTAGAGGCATTCAAGATGTGGTGTTACAGACGTATTGTTAAGAATTTCATGGGTGGCTCGTGTGACTAATGTTGAGGTCCTACGTAGAATAGGCAAGGAATGCGAGATTATTAACACCATCAAAGAGCGCAAACTAGAATATCTTGGCCATATTATGAGGAATGAACAGAGATATGGCTTGTTGCAACTCATACTTCAGGGCAAGGTATTTGGCAAGAGAGGACCATGAGAAGAAGAATATCTTGGCTTCAAAACCTGAGAAAGTGGTTTAATACATCGACAACCGGACTATTCAGAATAGCAGCAAGCAAAGTTAGGATAGCCATGTTGATCGCCAACATCCGGAACGGATAGGCACCGTAAGAAGAAGAAATAATACCTAATGTAATCCATTTTTCGTTAATGGCCATTTGGTCGTTGTGATTTTCCAAAAAAAAAGGAATAGTCTGGAAAGTAGTGATCTGCATGTTTCAACGAGAATGAAAGGTATATTTTGTCTTCCAACAGGACAGCGCAGGTAATCATACCTCAAAAAAGAGTTTAAATGGAATGAAGACCATGGCATACCAGTTCTGGAATGGGTTTCTAACAGTTCCGACTTGTCTCCGATAGAGACTTTGTGGCGCAAAATTAAAAAAGCTTTGAGAAAACATCCTGCCAAGTGCCTCAACGAATTGAAGGAAAAATTGCCACAAATATGGGATTTGTTTACTTTAGCATTTTGTCAGAACTTGGTAAAAACTATGCCTCGAAGAATTGTGGATGTTATTCAAAATAAAAAGGATATAACTCAGTGGTAAACTTTCACATGCACATATAATTCAGCACCTCAGAGGTAAACAGTACCAAGTCACTATTTTATCAAAAATGAGATTTCAGTACCATATGACTTAATATTCATGCTATTTTCTGTGGTAAACAGATCTCCGTTCAATTCTGTTCTATTCTAAAGATAGGTGGCGTTAAACAGTACTAACCCACAAAGTGTATTAGAAGTAAACTGTATTATGTCAGTTAATACTATTTACCTCGAATGCCTGTAGTCACGTGTCTGACTTGGTATTAAATTGTCATTGCGTTTACGAGTACTAGGTGATTAATAAATATTCTGAAGATAAGTTTGAACTTAGTGACTGTGTTTGTTATACGATATTTAAAAAAAGTATTGACAAAATGAGCCGTGGACAACGTTTGTGTGCTTTAGTGCAGAATATAAATGATATTCAGACGACCTCAAAAGAAGAATGGTTGGAAGAACGTGCCAACATAACCTCACTTGGAAATAATATATCAGGTAATTATTTTGTATTTTATTTTTCGTTAATACTTAACTAATCGTTGTCATCATATTAAAGTGAACAAGTAAAATTTAATCAATGTACTTATGTAAAGCACTTACTAGTTCGGTAAATAAAACAGTTTGAATGACTTAGTACACAACACTTCTCAATTTATTGGTCGATGTATGTGACATGATACTTTTATTTTAGTAAGCAATTTTGAAAATGATAATTACTATTTTTATAGGTTGAAAAGTTATAAATAGATATCTGCATATTACACAAAAAACATTTTAAACAATATAATTATTGCGAGATAAATTCAAATATTTAAAGCACTTAAAAGTTGGGTAAATGAAATAATTTGGGTGACTTAGTACAATGCACTTCTAAAATTATTGGTCGATGTATGTGACATGATACTTTTATTCTAGTTAGCAATTTTGAAAGTGAAAATTTCTATTTTGTAGGTTGAAAAGTTATAAATAGATATCTGCAGATTACACAAAAAACATTTTTTAAACAATATAATTATTACAAGATAAATTCAAAATATGCAAAGCACTTCTTAAAATTAATTACTATTAAACTGGGAATAAGCCACAATTAAAGATAAAAATACGTTTATTGACGTATCAATTTCCACTTCGGAAATCGTTCTCAAAATACAAACAGTAAATTTACTGTTTGTATTTTGAGAACGATTTCCGAAGTGGAAATTGAAACGTCAATAAACGTATTTTTATCTTTAATTGTGGCTTATTCCCAGTTTAATAGTAATTAATTTACAATGCCACAAGAAAATAGCTTCAGAACAACACTTCTTAAAAGTTTGGTAAATGAAACAGTTTGAGAGACTTAGTACACTACACTTCTCAAATTGTTGGTTGATGTATGTGACATGATACTGTTATTTTAGTTAGCAATTTTGAAAGTGATAATTACACAAACATTTTTAAACAATATAATCAAAGAATATAGACGCTTAGCGTCATATTCTTTGATATAATTACAAGATACCATTCAAAAAAGAGTAAGAACAATCAGTTCCCTTAAATAAATTTTTTGGTGCCCACGTTTTGAATATATTTTAGTTGCTTTGCATTTTTAATGTTACCGTAATACTCCTACTTATACGAGACTTGTTTCAGGTGACCTACAACAGGGACATGTTAGAAATATTGCAACAGGAGTATGTGTTTCCAGTAAATTGTCAGATACTTGCTCATCTATTTTAACAGAAAACATGATACCGCCAGAAAAACCATTACATGATAACTCTAATCAATTTGTGACTGAAGCAGATCATAATGGTGCTATATCACTTAATAGCAAAACTGAGCATACACAAAATGAGCAAACATCTGACATAGTATCAACGGAACCAAACCCAATTGATGAGCGAGATAGTTGCTCTGAAGCTGAATTAGACGAAATCTTTGACGACTCAGATGAAGATCCAAATTACCAGTTGTCTGATAATTCGAGTATTTCCGGTACAAATGAAGAAGATAATAATGAAAACGACAATGTTCTCAATAACGAAGACCAAGAAAATATTAAAATCAAGACACGTAAACGTAAGAGAAATTACAAAACATGGAAGTCGACAGTTAGAAAAGAAAAACGAGCAGGTGGTGAACAGTATGTATCAAAAAAGAATAAGTTAATGAAACCACGGGTACTGGGTCCAACATGTAAAGAAACGTGTAAATTGAAATGTACTGAGCAGTTTTCAGAAGAAAATTGTCACGATATTTTAAAACAGTTTTGGTCTGCTCAAATTGACATTAATCAGAAACGTTAATCAGAAACAAGAAGAAATCAGCGAAACAAAACATTACGATATTCACTCGCAAAAGACCAAACATACATAGTAGCGTGTAAAATATTTTACTTGAATACATTAAATATTTCGCAAACTTTCGTTAGAACCGCTCTGTCTAAGAAAGGAACTAGCGGTGTAGTATCTGAAGATAGAAGAGGAAAAAAGGTTCCGCCCAACAAAATTAACGAAGAAGTAAGAGAACATATTTTACAATTTCCTGTTGACACGGTCTCATTACCGGCGTGAAAAGACAAATAAAAATTATCTAGGGTCGCATTTAAATATTTCCAAGATGTATGAACTCTACAAGCAACAGTGTGAGGAACAGAATATTTCATTGGAAAATATAGCCAAGCCATGGCTTTATAATGAAATATTTAACACAGAGTTCAACTATTCCTTTAAATCGCCAATTAATGACACGTGTGACACTTGTGACTGTTTCCAAATTAAACTGCGTGATTCGTCAACGCTGGAAGAAAGGAAAAGCTTACAGGATGAATATGATAGACATCTGGTAGAGGCATCTAACCGATACAATCTCAAAAAAATTGATAAAGAGAGGTCTTCCACAATTCCTAGTCTAAAAGTCATAATGGTTGATCTTGAAAAGTGCCTACCTACTCCTGTGTTAAAAAATGCACAGAGTTTCTATAGTCTAAAACTGTGGACATTTAATTACACCATCCACGATACAAGTAACAAAAATGTATATTGCTGTATGTGGGATGAGTCAATCGCTGGAAGAGGAGTCAACGAGATGGCCTCCTGTTTGCTGAAATGGATATTGTTCTCAAACATATCACCTACTGTTCAAGATTTAGTAATTTGGTCCGATAATTGCCCATCACAAAATAGAAACCTCGGTATGGTTATGTGCTACTTTTATATCCTCCAAATTTGTCCCAATTTAAAAGTATAAGTCATAAATTCTTATTGAGAGGACATACACATCTAGAGGTGGATTCGCATCATGCAAGAATAGAAAGTGAATCAAAAAATCAGCCACAGTTTCATATCATAACACCTTGGGATTGGCAACAGATCGCCAGAATGTGTAACAAAAAAAATCCCTATGAAGTGTTAGCAATGGAAACGAACGATTTTAAGAACTTTAAAAGTATGTACACATCTCAACAGTCGTCTTATGTAGCACGTAAAAAATCGACAAATGGAGAACAGTTTTTAATATCTAAGGCCGTTCAATTGCAAGTGAAAGCAGATGCACCTGGTTATTTATTTTATCAAACAGATTTTGAAAGTGACTTTTATGAGCTGGATCTCAATAGACTTAGCAGAAATCCAAAATTAGGTGACATTAATTTGCCTCTTATCCGTGAAGGACTGAATCCATTACCCTCTACTAAATACCAACATTTGCAGAATTTATTAAAATGGGTTCCCAAGGTATTCCATAGTTTTTATATTAAATAAATTATTAGACCACAGTCTAATAATTTATCAAATGAAACTATTGATGACGATTACGATTAAGTATATTGTAAAATGTTTGTATGTTTGTATAATTTACGAAATAAAAATTAATCCACCACTGCTTGTTTACTTCTATTACTTTCACTTACAGATAATTTTAATTGTTGGAATACTAAATAATATGTGACTCGAAATATTGGAGAATATTGAAGCTAGGTATTGATGAGCATCTGTTTAGCAAAAAAAGACAGAGGAATAGTTGAAGACACCTTTATTACTTCAGTATTAAGTCATATTTTTGAATAAATAAAATCGAGGTAAAATGTATTAAGTCATTTTTTTCAAAAAATTCTAGGTTCAATGTTTTTTTATGTTTAGTGTCAAAAAATATAACTGTTACAGAAACATTTGGCCGAATTACAAAATATTTTATTTTACTACTTACTAACAATAGTGCTTTGAAGATAGATAACAACTTCAATCGTCATATTCTCAATAATTCACTTTTGTGACTTAGTACACTTTACCTCTGAGGTGCTGAATTAGGAACTTCTGTAAAATTTAATTTTTTTTATCAATCTAACGTTGGGCCAACTGATATGGGAAGGGGCTCGTATTTAAAAACTGATTAAACGAAGAATTTTGTAGAAAATTAGTAGTACCAGCAGAGTAACAGAAATAGAAAGTATGATGGGATAGTAAAAAATAAAAATACAAAGACAGCTCATGAAACAATTGAATATTCACAAGAAAAACTGTATCTGAGAGGTAATATTGAAGAAGGTGCTAAAGAAGTTGTTATACATTTAAAATAAACTTTTACACCATTACTCTCGTTATTTTGTCGTATTTATACTCAGCAATAAAAATGACATAATCAAATCATCTATTCAGTTACCGGTAATTGATAAATTGTTCTAACATTGCTGCTCAACTACCGTAACGGCATTGATGCGTTTTATCATTCTTCGTTATATAACATTCGTAATCCAATTCGCTTACGCCGTTCCTCCAATTTATATTCACGGCAGAGGTCAATACTTGACGAAAACTTTCATTAAATCCGATCTTGGACAAAAAGTTGCGAAATCCTGTAAAGTAAAAGCCCAAGGCTAACGAACTGTTCGATGCTTTAAAATAATTTATTATGGGGCACACGCCTTCTTTTGCCGCGTCGCTGTTTGTTGATGGGTGTTTTTAAAAAACGGTGAAATTATCATTTTTTTTATGGGAGAAACTCGGAATTACATTAAGGCAATAAATGGTTGGAAATTATAGACAGTTATAAAATACAATCGATTAAATTAATTTGGTATCGTAAATAAAAGTTGAGAATTTAGAAAATTCACAAGGAAAACAATCACTTCTGATGAGAAAAATGAAAGTGGCAAATAGTCTTCTCGCTATGTTTTTGTACATTAAAAATTCTTACGTATTGTTACGTTGTTCTGTGGGTTCAGAAATTAAGTGAAGCATAACGTGGTTTAATGTTGACTTCAACCTCCCAAAAGACAAACTACAAATTCAAAAAATTTGAAAAATTTTGAGAAAGTATAATATGATAACTAGAAGTATTTTGACAAATTTTGAGCAAACTTCATGTTTTTGTTTTCGAAAAACTACCTTTTTTCGAAAGACTCGACAGCATAAAGGTATAATCCTAAGAAATACTTACGAATTTTTGGAAAATTTTTGAATGTACAGTTTGCCACAATAAAAAAAAAATGTCATCATCATATAACGGGGTCCTACGGCGATTGCCGCTTCCCGAATTTCAGCCTCAATCTTTAGTCTTTAATCTTTTCTATCTCTCCAATCTCCCTCTTCTAAGTCTCTAGATTGCATTGTTTTTGTAATTTCTCTTCTCCAGGAATTTGGTGGTCTTCCCCTTTTCTTTCTTTCTGGCGGAACATACATTACGGCTTTCTTTGGCCACCGCTCCTCCTCCATTCTCATCACATGACCATACCATTGTAATTGCCTTCCTTGTATTCTATCTGAAAGAGTATCTCTAATTCCTGTACGGTTTCGTATTTCCTCATTCCTGATTCTTTCCATTGCCTCGATACTCGACATGACACGACATATGTGGTAATCGGTTCTATAATTGCTCTTATACACGAAGTTTGGTATGCACCTTTATTTTATTAGACCACAGTAATGAATTCAGTATTCGGATGCATTTTTTCCCTTGGGTTATTCGGTTTTGTACATCTATCGTAACTCTGCCATCTGCTGATATGATGCTTCCTAGATATTTATACTGGTTGCAACCTTTTATGACTGCGTTTTCAAGCCTCAGATCTGTGGTATTTCCTCCAATTTTTAAATATTCTGTTTTGCTTATGTTTACAGTAAGCCCCCATTTGGCATATTCCTCAAATAATTTTCGATTCATATAATTTATATTTCCTCATCGGTTGCAACCAGCACCTGATCATCTGCAAACAACAATGTATACAGAGTTTCTTGTCCCACTTCGATGCCCATAAATCTACATTTATTTCTCCAATTTCTCAATGCTTCTTGGACGTATATTTTAAAGAGTGTCGGTGACAAACAGCATCCTTGCTTTAGGCCTTTAGTGACTTTAAATTCATTTGAAGTTCTGGTTCCAATTTTTACACAACTAACTGCATTTTCGTACAATTTATATATCGCTCGGATATACGTCGAATCCAATCCGGACCTTTTGAGGACCTCAAACATTTTCTTTAACGGGACACTATCATATGCTTTCTCAAGGTCTATAAATACCAAATGGGTCTCTCTACTTCTTTCGACACGCTTTTCAATTATTTGTCGTAGGATAAATATATTATCAAGGCAGAATCTCCCGGTACGAAAGCCTGCTCTTGTATCTGTCTTTCAACTCTTCTTTAATATTCTGCCGTACAACCGGCCCACAGAGCTCGTCACACTAATACCTCTATAATTGGAACAGTCTCTTTTATTCTCTCTCTTATATATGGAACTTATATAAGATTTATTCCAATCTTTAGGAAATTTCCTGTCTCCACACATACATTTATTAAAAAGATCTACTATTAATTCTAAAAGTGCAGTCGGCCCATATTTAACCAGCTCTATGGGAATGTCTCCAAGCCCTGCGGTTTTTCCGTTTTTAACCTCTTTTAGGGCTTCTGTCAATTCAGATAATGTTATTATAGGATTTCCTGTCTTTCGTCTCTGTTATCTATTAACTTCCCTTATCTTGTCCCATCTGTACTCTACTCTATCCTCTTTCAGCAGTTTCGTATAATATTCTTTCCATTCATTTAACTTTATGAGAGGAATGTTCTCTTCATTTTTCTTTCAAACTGCTTTAATGTTTTCAAGCTTGTGCACTTTTGTTCCACCCATAAATCTGTCCAGTTCATCACACGTAGCCTCCCAGTTCACATTTTTCTCCTTATCCACTTCTTTTTTGACTTCTCTATTCCATTTGGCGTATATTTCTGTCTTGAGGATCTTTGGATTGAAGCCATATGTGATAAGCTTGTTTTTTTCTTGAGAACTTTCTCTTCTAGTTCCGTTGACAACCAGTCAGGTTTTCCTTTTTTCCGATTTTCAACTTTTCCCAGTGCTTTATTTGCCGCTTCGTGAATATATTTTTTAATTACCTCATACAGACTTTCAGAGTCTAAGTCCTTTGTTTCTATATTTTTTATTTTTTGAGCTATTCTAATTTTATATAAGAACTTTGTCGAATCTTGTTTAAAGCTTTCAGGTTATATTTTATGTTTTCTATGGTTGTTCCTATGTCTGTTACTTCATCATTTTTGTGACTTGATTGTTCTCTCTTAAATGTTACTTTTGCAATAATCATATAGTGGTCACTTCCACATTCTGGCTCCTCTAAATACCCTCACGTCCTTCGTTTTTAGTTTAGAATCTTTTAGAATTTTAAATTCTAAACTAAAAAAATATGTTCCGGCTTATAATAAAGCTACCGGTAAGAAACCGAAAAACATTTAAATAACAACATGTATAAAATTGTAAAAGTGGAAAATATTTGCAATAAAATGTTGAATTATTTTTCCTAACACATACTCACTCTTCACCGATGACACTACAGGTCTCCTAACAAATGACACATTTGAGTACTCCTTGAGTGGTTCCATTTTCTACACTGTCCAGATACTAAAGTGCAGTTCTATGTTAACAGCTCCTGCTTAATGAAGCAAAGGCCAACAGGGCTGTTTTTGCTCTTAGGGACACCCAGACTGAAATCACAGATGTGACAAGTGTGAAGTTCCTTGGAGTGCACCTGGACCACAAGTTTCAATAGGTCAACTACTTGACTATCTCGAGTAAAAACCTATCAAAGAACTTATATATATTTAATTTTTTAAAATCTTATTTGTCAGATAAGAAGAATACAAAAAGTAGGTAATTGCAGTTCTCACCAATATGTGTCATCCTCAAGAGTTCCACGGAAGAGCAAACTTGGACCAATACTCTTTATTATTTTATTTATTAATAATTTGTCAGACTGTGACAGCTTGTAACAACTTAATGGATGCCAATGATTTCAAATTTTTTCAAAACAATCTCTAATTAAGAAAGATGCAGTTAAATTGCAGTGTTTTTTTCTTTTTCTATTGTTACATTAGGCTTGTTTAGTTTTATTCCTCAGTAATCTTCCTTATATATTTCAAGAAGTGGTGTACCCCAAGCAATTCTAATTGTTTTATGTTAATTATAAATTAAAAAGCTCAAATTACTCTGTTTTATGCCATTTTTCTTAGATTTTTAGCATATATTTTATGTTAACAAAAATTTATACCCATAAAATAATTTTTTGTACCTTTTTGACTACTGTATAATCATAAATGTTCCATAAAATCCAAACTTCAAGATGCTAATTTAACGATTGGGTCTACCTCTTTAACGGACTACATATTCAATAGAGCATAACAATTACTTTTGTTATATGTAATAGTTATGTAAGTGAATAATAAATGAGTACCTAGGTAATGTTAACAAAAGCATTTGCCAAAAATATTAATCTGGTGATTTATATTCCTAGCATTAGAAAGTTGATTGTTGTTAGAGAGCAATAAAGGAACTGAGGAAGTGATCTAAAGACAATTATGCAATCAAATCAGTCATTGTTTTGGTTAGTTGGCCACAAAAAGGCCATAATTTTTTTAAATTGATTTGTGTAAGTGTTATAAAAACAATAGTCAATATACAATATACACAGCTGTAAACCAAGCAATAAAACTGTCTATTAAATTCTGCAAAAACAGAAAAAAATATTGTTGGATAACAGAGACATCAAATGTCCCATTATCTAAAAATAAAATGCAAGAAGTTGCAATCATCCAGAAATAATATGAATAAATATAATTTACAAAAAGAGAAATCATATGATTTCTACCTGGCGAAATAAAATTCAAATATAATTTAATTACTGCTTTGAATGGGAATAAGCTACAATATAATATGTTTAAAATAAGTATATTTTTGATGTTTCAATTTCCCCTCATAAATTATTCTCAAAATACAAAACATTGATAAATTAAACAAATTTTGTCTTTTCGTTAGTTGGGGAAACTTCCCTCTAATATGATGACGACTTTAAAATTATATTGCCAATATTACTGAGTGGCGCTTCTGGGACGATTTTATTGTAATATAGCTCGTTCAATCACATGAAATCAACTTTAAACTTAAGAATATTGGTCAGAAAAAAATCATAGCATGTGATTAATCTTTACAAAGACAACCACATGCAATATGACAGTAAAAATTCTTCTGTTAGTGAGTTTCATTCAAACTCTGATTTTATATGATAGTGACAACTAGAGAGAAATTATTGAGGAGGCCATGACTCACACAGTTTGTAAAGCCAGAATGATGATGATGGAACTTAAATTGTGGTTTATTTCTAATGAAAAGTAGTACTTAATTGTCTTAAGATGCCACAAGAAAATAGGTCAGAAAAATATAAGTTATATTTGTAGTTAAATATTCCACTTAATCCATGAACAAAATATAAATAGTTATTAATTTAAAAGTGAAAGTAGATAATGAGTGTAAGAATTTTTGCACACAAATATAAAATAAAAATATAAGTTTTTATAGTATAATATAATAAATATAACAAAAAAATACCAATGGTTCTAAATTGATTTTCAAAAAAAGTCACTTCAATAATTACAACATTTACTGTTGAACATAATTTTGGAGAAATACATACTTCATAAGATTGTTCAATGTCACCATTAGATTGAAGAGAAAGAAATGCAAATTACTGATAAACACTTTTACAAATTGGACAAATATTTTTATATACAATAGGAAAATAAACTAGAAATAAAGGATGACCAAAGCATAAATGTACATTGAAAAAAACTTATCAAGTATATAAACAAAAACATATATTTTAAAAAAGCTAAACCTTTTTGAACAATTGTGATTGCTAGTAGAATCTCTTAACAGCTCATTCAGGGTACAAATAGTATATCACACTTACACTCAGATACAAAAAAAATAACGCAATGGAGAAAAATTTTGGTCAAATTCAAAGTATTTCAATGGTTTTTATTTTTAGCCCTATTTGATGATTGGTTTTTTTAACACACAATATTATATAAATTTTAATTTGGTTAAGTCAGTTTTTTGGTAAAATTTTATATTTGGCTTATTGTACAGGGTTAATTAAAACATGGGTTTATTATTCTAACTTTGATACATCCTGTGGAACAATTCCATTTGCGAATCTTCGTAAAACCTTATTTTTTCGGTTGCCAACCATGTCTCCTAAGCATTGTGTTTTTTGTTTCAATGTCAAAACATGCCTTGGTTCATTTTTTAGAGTCAAATGAATTTGTCACCCACAATTTAGGACATTTTTAATTATGATTATTTTAGAGTTATTTGTAATACAACGGGGTGGCTTGGTGACTGTTATCATTATGTCATATTGGACACTTACATTTTGTTTAACCTATTATTGATCATGGTTTATTAGTGTCGAAGATTGTGCGAAAGCCATTGCTCTGGTTGAAGATGGGCAAAATTAGAAGATTACATGAATTTATTTGCAAAGTTGCAGACCAGCAACTGGGCCCAAATTACTTCCATGGCACAAAGTAGCTAGACTACAATTTTTCAGGGAACATTTACATTGGAATTTAGGATAATGGAGTAATGTTCTTTTTACGGATGAGTCGAGATACTGTCTTCACTCATCAAAATGGGGAGAGATTTGAGTCCCAGCATTAGCGGGGTGCACATCTGAGTGCACTTTCAGTCCCTGCATTAGCCATGGAGGGGGTTCGGTGATGGTATGGGCAGGAATATCCCGACATGATCACACTGTATAGGTATCATGGACGTATTTATTGAGGGTTCGTTACCTGCACACCTGTATATTGAGGAAATTTTAGCGAATCACATAGTATCCTTTTCTTATTATATCGGCAATGATTTTCTTTTAATGCAAGATAATGCGCGACCCCACCCTTCAATGTATGTCACGCAATATTTTAGAGGAAGTTGGTATTAATAAAATGAACTGGCCAGAGTGTTTCTCCAGATCTGAACCCAATAGAGCACATTTGGAACTTGCTGGGTAGAGGTCGTGAAGTCACAACCAGCCTCAATTAACGAACTTCGCTTGGTTCTAGAAGCGGAATGACAAAAACTACCAGCAAGATAATATTCTCAACCATGAGTCTATGAAGACAGTCTGAGCCGACGTGTACAAGCAGTTCTAGAGACTAGGGGAGGAAAATACAAAGTATGTATTAAGTTATTTTCTAGTAGTTTTTCTTTGTTATTTGCTTACTTCACGTTAAGTTATATTTAAGCTTTTTTTATGTTTTGATATTTTATTTATTTAATTTATTTCAATGGTAGAACCATTTACAATAAAATACAACAAATAGAAAAAAGTAAAGACCATGTACAATAAACATCAAAACAGTATAACAAATCACAAAAATTAAAAAAAATATCACATATCTAGATTAATAATTAGATTCTTAAGTTTGCTTTTTGAAAACATTAATGTTTGGACTGAAAGGATCCAATAGGAGGTCATTGCAAGAGCTGAGCATTCTTGACAAGGAAAAATGACAAGCATAATTGGTCTATGAAAAGGAATATAAAAGAGTGCAGTGTGTCAAGTTCTATGTATTGTTTTTAAGTGTACATTGGCTAATAACGAGGACAATTAATAACATTGTATAGAAATTTAAAAAAAAAAATAAGATATCAGCTCCCAACCTGTGGTCCTTCTATGTTAAATTTGAGACATTATTATAGAATAATCTATGAAATAATTTTCAGTATTTTTTATATTAATATGTGCTTTAAAAGCTAAAAAATATTTTCCTCTGAACACTCTCCAATCCATCAATGTATAATTGAAGAAATGGGACCAAACAACAGAGCAGTATTCAAGACCTGAGCATACCACAGAGCAATACAATAATTTGAATACAACACGTGAGAGATCATGACTGTTACGATAAATAAAACCAAGATTACGAAATCGTGTTTCCTTAATTTTAAGAAAATGGCTTCTGGGATGTCGATATGACATTCCTTTGATATCAGTCACCAAAGCCTGCATCGTCATATTACAAATTAATACAAAAGATAAGGGTAATAATAGGAATACTCATAATTGTGGGTGGCAAAATCATTTCGCTCCCAAAAAAATGAACCAATCCATATTTTCACATGAAATAAAAAACATAATACTTTAAAAGACATGGTTGCAATCGAAAAACAAGGTTATACGAAATCCGCTAATGGATTTATTCCACAGGATGTTTCAAAGTTAGGATAAAAAACCACCTTTCGATTAACCCGTATAATAAGTCAAATAAAAAAATTTTATTAAAAACTCACTATACTAAATTAAAATGTATACATTTTATACACAGTTTGCTAAAACAATCATCAAAATAGGGCAAAAAAAATAAAAAAAACTGAAATACTTTGAATTTTGACTAAAATTTTCCTCCCTTACATTTTTTTGCATCTGATGTGCATGGATATTTGAATGGATATGTAAAAAATTTACATTTACTTTGGCAATCCAAACCGTCTGCCCTATCACAATAAAAAAATTCGGATCAAACGTCAGTTACGCTTGCATTTAGGTGGGCTCCTTGGATTTGAATTTTGTTTGAACACCAAAAAAGGGTAGGTAAGTAATTTTTTAATTAGTTGTTTACTGTCACAAGTAGTTACAAGTAGTGTATTAATATGAGCTGGGTAAAGTAGACATCAAAAGTTTAATAAGTTTAGTAAAGGTGAGACAATCTGTATGGGATAAAACTATTGATTATTATAAAGTTATACATATTAAACACAAAGACACAGAAAAATTCAGCTTAGGTTGGAATTAGAAAAGGAGACAATATTTCACCAAAATTGTTCATGGCAGCTCTAGAGTCAATATTTAAGAGCACTCAATGACAAGATATAGATGGAGAAACATTAAATCACCTAAATTTGCAGATGATGTTGTATTAATCGCAGATAACTTACATGATACAGTTTCTATGATGCATTCGCTTAAAAGTCCTGTCTGAAAGAGCAGGATAGAGATAAACTGAGAAAACTAAACTTAGAACAAATCTCGTAATGAGTGGAAATATAACTATTGACAATAATACCAACAACAAACAGACACTTACAAATATCAAAATAAACAGAGACAATCAAACACATGAAATACAGAGGCGAATAGCTAACTTGGATAGCATTTGGCAAATTAAGCCATATTCTAAAAATTTCAAATTCCCATGTGTCTCAAGCGAAAGGTTTATAAACAAGGTGTTTTACCTGTACAAACTTATGGAGCAGAGACTTTAACACAATTAAATCTGCGAATAAACTCAGAGTTACACAATGAGCCATGGAACGTGCAATGCTGAACCTGAGCCTTCGAGGACCACATAACAAACCAACAAATCAGAAACGATCAGGAGTTCAAGACGTCATCGAAAGATCCATGACGCTCAAGTGGAACTGAGCAGGGCACTTAGCCAGAACACAAGATGGATAGTGGACAAGACGTATTATGGAATGGAGGCACAGAAACTATAAAAGAAGCCAAGGACGACCACTGACTAGATGGACCAATGATATAAAACGGTGTAGCGGGAAACTGGCTACAAGCGGCCCAGTGTAGAGAACACTGGAAAGAACTGAGGGAGGCCTATGTCCAGCAGTGGACGCGATTGGCTGATTGATGATGAAACATATTAAAAGCAGTGGCATGGTGAGAAATATGTGGTTTATCAAGACAGAAGGAGAGATCTAGAGTTTATCAATCAGAATAAAGGAGAGATTTGAACAAATCTTTCTGAAATAACAAAGAATGCAGTCCTTAACATCAGAACATTAAAATTAGATAGAATAGATTATTAACTAAAATTAGACAGGCTCATCACAGTAGTATTTGCTCTAAAATGTTAAGGAAAACAAGAGAATAGTTGTCTTTATGTAAAATATATAGAAAAAAATTAAGAAAAGAAAGATATTTATCTTTCAGAAAATAGATCAAGGTTTTTATGACTAAATACTGTTTAAAATAAAAGATAGGAAATTACATGTTACAAAAATAGAGGGCATCTATAATAAATCATTTAATATACTAAATGATAACAGATTAATGTTAAAAACATATAATCGATGCAATATTATTAAATAATTAATCAATATCAGACACAATAAATGCCATTGCTTCAATATTTAAAAAAGGTTTAGATATGATTGAAAAACTATGTGTTGCAAAATCTTACATTCAATAAATATTAAAATCTTACACAAACATATACCATCAAGATATTTCCATGTAGAATAAGGGCATTTGATGCCAATTCCATGGGAAGAGTCTCACTATTCTTGAACTTGGTCCATTCTTTGGATGCAAAATTAAATTTCCACAGTTCTTGGAACAACGGATAGGACTGTATCCAAAAGTCATCTTCGTCTTCACGTTGCGACACTACGTCCCTAACTAGGGGGTTGTAGCCCCCAAACGAATAAAAGTTCGAGGAGTCCGCCCCGATTCTATGTCCACTCCGAGGAAACGGCAATTTGCACGCTTTATTCGGTACGATTTTTTCATACCGAAACACTTTAAACGAGTAAGGGACCCCGTCACTGTCATTTTCACTATTGCACATTTTGGTGATAGCCACATAAAGAATTTCGAATAGTTTTACGAAAAATTGATGGATACATTTGGAATACATTCATTATCGTACGCACCGCAACGAGGTCTTGATGATAATAACATTTTGATCAGCTCGGATATATCAATTGCACAACAAAATTTAGTGAAGGTTAGCGAGATTCCGCTTAAGTGGGCTTTTTAGTAATCTTTTGCCTAGACATTCGCGAGAAGTAAAAACTTAACCTATATAAATTAACATTGTTCATTGTCATTTTGTCATGGAACCATTTCACTATAATGTACTGTCTCTTTTTTTAGCACATGTAATAATTAGAGATAAGCGGTAATTTTTTGAAAAGAATTTATAATTCACCTTATTCTAAAATAAATTGGTATATAAAAAGTAATGTACATAAACAATTGGTAAACAGCATTAAATACATAATTTGTATACTGCGTGATACTGAAGTAATCCCAATTTTCCAATCCATAATATTCTTTTAAATTTACAGCTATTTTTATCTTACAAAACGTTGTTGCCATCTATTTTCTAACAATTTAACCAATTGGTTTTTCTTTATATGAGTTTACAGTAATCTATAACGTAACAAATGTTATTATTCACAGCACCACACATACCTAGCAGTGCCAGTCCGGTGGTAAAGAGTAAAACAACGATTGGCGCATCGCTTAGTGCCAGGGTGAGTAACTATATTGACAGTTTTAGGCGGATGTAAAGTCACAGAATAATAAAGAATGTTTGTTTATTATTCTGTGGTAAAGGTGTATAAGGTGTTGCCGGTTTTTTAGAGTAGAAACAATTATGTTATGTTTTGATTTCTGGTTTTAGACAAGGAAAGAGAACTATAATAGTCTGAACTTTTTTGAAACCTGAACCTTATTCGGGTATGATAATAGATGTTTTACTTCACAAGATTCTTTTAATGGAGGTTTTCTAGTTCTCTACCACTTTTTCTAGGTTTCTTGCTACATTACTTATTCCGAATTTTTCATCCAATAAAATTTTATTTCCTAAATAATTTTAGCTAAATTCATACGCAATGTAATTTTTTAGAAAGGAATCATACAATAATAAGAACATTGAATTGTGAAATGTTGTTTGTATTCTATCATAAAATAGGAACATTTGTCCTTAAGGAGATTCTACTCATTTAACTACATAATCAACGTGATTATTACATTGTAAATCCACTTTTATTATTGATTTATTAAAAAACAGTGATACACATTGTAGTATCGTGAGTAACATATCGTGTAGACCTGGCTTAACCTTGATTTAAAATAGTGTTAAAAAAGTTTTTCTACATAAGAAAAGACAATTAGGTCCAAAGAAAAAAAATTAAACACATATTTTATTTTTACTACCTTTATGTCAAGATTGCCAATTAGCTATAAAGCTAAGACTCACCTACAATTTTCAAAGAAAAATTACTTCAGACGTGCTAGAGAAAAATATCCTTTTTTGCATGACCGAGTCATCCATGTATTTAATATCCATGTAATCTGGAACACATCTTTTTTGGTCAGTTCTTCATGTTTCCATTGTTATTCCATGTAATGTGTTTCGATTCCATAATTAAAAATCGTCTAAAATTGTACCTTTTTGCGCTATTTATGAAAAACATCAAACAAATTTTGACTTAATCTTTAATGACATAAAGTGGCAATGAACAACGCACGGGAACGAGACTAGCAGTGCCACCCAACGGAAGGGTGCCAAACAAAAAACGTGCGTTGACCTTGACTATCCTTGTTATCAATCTATGTTAGTTTAATCACAATTGCACGAAATCCATGGTGAGTTCTGTGGTTTACTGAACTGTACTGTACACGGATCTTGGTACTGTAATTTAAAATTTAGGTTAGGTTTAAGGTCCAATATCTCCAATGCCAAATTTGCTAAAGATAAAACTGGGATATTTAGATGTTAAGAGTTAAAAATTGCAGAAATTTATTTGAATTATATAACCGATTTTTAAAAGGGTGAGTAATTAATGGGAATAACTGTGAATACCTTTGACTTAATTAATATATTAACCAGATGACTTTTGAAAATCAGAGAATAGCAGTATTATATGGTTCCCAAACTGGAAACGCTCAGGATTTAGCAGAAAGGATATGGAGAGAGTCCAAGAGATTTCATTTTAAAGGCTCCGTCAAGGCTTTAGATGACTATGATGTACTTCATCTTATCCAGGAAACTTGTGTTATCTTTGTATGTGCAACTACTGGACAAGGTGATGAACCAGATAATATGAAATCATTTTGGAATTTTTATTAAGGAAAAACCTACCTTCAGACATTCTATGTAAACTCAAGTATGTATTGTCAAGTTCAGGTGTTACCTAATGGTACCAAAGTTGTTTTTGTTTTATACTTTTGGTGTTAAACTATTAAAAGACGAAACATTCCAACTAATATGTGTTTTTAGGTTTGCTGTTTTTGGTTTAGGAGATTCAAGTTATGCAAAGTACAATTTTACAGCAAAGAGGCTTTATAAGAGGTTACTACAATTGGGAGCCAATCCTCTCATACCTTTAGGATTAGGTGATGACCAGCATGATTTAGGGTATGATGCTGCAGCTGATCCTTGGATAGAAAGTCTCTGGAGTAGCATTTTAAGGTTTCATCCTCTACCTGTGGGGATAGAACCTTTATCAAAGCAGTATAGGATTGAACCTAGGTTAGTCTACGATTTTACTCTGACATTGTTTTATAAATTTATACCAAATCAAATTCATTTCCTTTTAAAGCATTAACTTTACATATTTATTATGAATTCCTTGTGTGACTAACTATGCTTCTTCTTTATGTGCTGTCTTCTACTGAAGGTTGGCGACCATCATACGAAAGGTTTCTCTGTTTTGTGCCGCATGAATTATGTTCGCAGCTTCTGGTATTTGAAACCATTCTCTCAAGTTTCTCAGCCAGGATTTCTTCTTTCTGCCCAAACCTCTTCTACCTTCAATCTTGCCTTCCACGATAAGCTGTAGCAGACTGTACTTATCATTACGGAACACATGGCCCAGGTATGACGCTTTCCTCCTTTTAACAGTTGTTAACAATTCCACCTCTTTACCCATTCGTCTTAATACCTCTGTGTTGGTCACTCTGTCTGTCCAGGTATTCTCAGTATGCGTCGATACAGCCACATTTCTAGAGCCACTAACTTCTTTATAGTTGCTGCTGTTAACGTCCACCCTTCTACACCGTAAAGTAGCGTAGAGAGTACGTAGCATTTCGTGGCGCGCCATCGGAGGTTAATGCTTAGGTTGCGGTTGCTTAAGAGCTTTCTCATTTTGATGAATCTTGCTATTTCAATTCGGATCTTAATCTCTACTTCTGGTCCCACTTGTCATTTACTGTATATCCCAGATATTTAAATTGTGTACTCTTTCAATACGTTCATCTTCAATATACAGTCGATATGTTGAAATTTTTTTTTACTGATCACCATAAGTTAGTTTTCTTTCTATTGATCTTCAGTCCAAATCAGCTGCCAGTTGTATTAACTCTATGTAGCATCATCTTAAATCTTCGATGTTATTGGCCAGTATAATAGTATTATCTGCATATCGAAAATTACTTTTATTACGCCATTAAATCTTGATGCCCTTATGTACTCTTCTAGTGCCTCTAGAAATATTTGTTCCGTGTACAGATTGAATAAGCAGTGGCAAAGAATACAGCCCTTCTTACCCCTCTAGAAATGGTTAAGTTTTCACTCACCATATGTCCCATTACTTCATGTGGGCTGTTTGATTCCAATATAGATTTTTTTATAATCTGGATGTCCTTAGTGTCAATCCTGAAAGACGGAATAGTTCTATGAGTTTGTCATGTTTGATAGTATCGAATGCTTTCTCATAGTCGATAAAACAGACGTAAACATCTTTCTGTTGATCCAGGCATTTTTTAATCAAAACTTGTATTGCAAAGAGGGGTTCTCGAGTTCCAAAAACCGCATCTAAACCGAACTGTGTTTTACTTATGCTGTGTTCTAATTTTGCTCGTATTCTGGAATGGATAATACGCAAAAATACTTTCAAGGGTGTGGCTCATTAAACTTATAAGGTGCGATATTCACTACACGCTTAGAATTATATTTCTTGGGAAGGGCAACAAATGTAGATTTCAAACCATCCCGATGGAATTTGACCAGTATCGTATATCTTATTAAAACAGTTCCAATACTACATTCAGGTTGTTCTCGTTAAAAACTTTTAAGAATTCGACCTGGTATTTCATCGCATCCTGGTGCTTTCCCCATCTTTTGTTTGTGGAGTTTCGAATCTTCTCCACTCAGACAACTTATACTTTCTATAGCACCACATTTCGAAAGCCTCAAGGCGATTTAGATCGATTTTATTCACATTCCAGGGACTCGACAACCATAAAGTAAGACAAAGAACACATAGGCGGATCCTCAATGCCAATTTTAGGTCTCTGTTATGTAACACCTTGGACATCCTTCTAAAAGCAGCTCTAACCTGGCCTATCCTAGATCTAATTTCGCTGTGACTTTCTGTGTTACAATTTAATTGCTATCCAAGGCAAACAATTTTATCAACTTGCTGAAGTTTGGTATTATTTACATATATGGACTGTTTTACATATATAGACGGTTTTTTTTTTCAATGACTTGAATTCCAATGAACAATCAATTTTATTTTATGTATATTCTTTATATTTTTGTAGATGGAATGTTGTTAGTCATTTTAGTACAATTAAAGAGGAATCACACAAGCCACACTCTATTTATTCCTATGTAAGAAAACCATCAGATTTTGTTGCTACAGTGATAGAAAATTCCAGATTGACATCATCTGACCATTTTCAGGTACAATTTTTTTGTTATTGTTATGAATTGTGCTTTCATTTTAACAATATTCATTTATTTTAATCCATATTGGTTTAGAGTACTCTTTTCTTGTGTCACTCTTTGTTTGATTATGTAAAAGAATTATTTAAAGTATTAATGAATAATAAATCAGTTAATAACTTGTTTTTTTAGGATGTTAGATTAATTAAATTGAAGTGCCTAAACCAAAAATACAATCCTGGAGATGTAGTGTCCCTAAGGCCTAGAAATCTCGATTGGAAAATAGAAGACTTCAAGCAAGTACTATCTTCCAATGGAGTGGATATACCTCCGAAACAATAATAAATATAAGAGAGAAGGATCCTGAGATATCTCTACCTGAAGTTCTAAATTATGAATTGACTTTCCAGCAGTTGTGTACTGAATATTTTGATTTGATGGCCATACCAAGGAGACACACTTTCCAGCTCTTAGCTCAATTAACTGACAGTGAACTAGAAAAGGAAAAATGCCTGGAATTCACTACAGCTGAAGGCCAACAAGACTTTTACACCTATACTTGTAGACCAAGGAGAAATATCGTAGAAGTGCTTCAGGACTTTCCTCATGCTACTAAAAATCTGACCTTGGATGTTTTATTGGACATTATGTCACCTATAAAGCCTAGGGATTTTTCTATAGCTAGCAGCTATAAAGCCCACCCTGACGAGATACACATTCTTCTTGCTGTGGTAAAATACAAGACGAAGTTAACCAAAGAGAGGTTTGGATTAGGTTCGAATTTTTTAGCTGGATTAAAAGAAGGTGACAAAATTACAGCATGGATTAAAAAAGGAAGCTTTAAGTTTCCACAAGCATCAGTAAGTTCAATATATATATATGAAATCCTGTTAAGTTGAATACATATAATGAATCATGCTTTGTATTATCTAAGTTTTGAAGGATTTAATATTCTTGAAGCATGTTTTATTAAATAATGAAGGTGTATTAGAACTCCTTTCACATTTATTCATATAATTTGTTGTTTGTCCTTGTTTTTTATGTTCTGATTGTTATTTCAATATACAGGGTGAGTCATAACTATGGGACATAGACTAAGGACAGGTTATTTGGACCAAAATATGGCTATTGGGCCAAATATGCCTTAATAAAATGTTGCTGAGAAAAAAGATACAGGGTGTTAAAGTTAATTTTTGTTTTTCGTTTTTTGCTAATAGTTTCCCTGTATATTTATAAATTGCTATCAAAATTGGCACAGAGGCATAATCTTAGACAAGAAATAGTATTTTATTTACAATTCCACTATCAAATACCAAACTAATAAACAAAGTTGCAACTAACGTAAGGTTTCCGTTTTGACGATAAATCAAAACTAAACACACTTTAACTTAAAAGAACTCACAAAAACTCAAACTAAATGTTCTACATGGTCTCCTCCGATTTCTATGCCTTTTCTAATTCTTTTTATAAAGGATTTTCGGACGTTAAAAAAAATATTATTCTGTCCCCTTATAAGATTAGCTGCATTTTGAATGTATCTCCAAAGTTCGTCTCGTGTATTAATTTCATTGGCATAAACTAAGGACTTCATATGTCCCCAAAAATAAAAATCTAGCGGGTTGTACTCAGGACTTCTTGGTGGCCATTGAAAATCACTGCCTCTGCCAATCCATCGTTGAGGAAATACGTCATTAAGATGATTTCTACAGCTAATGAAAAATGAGTGCGCTCCATCCTGCATAAACCACATTTTTCTTCTTACATCCAGTGACAGATCATCTAAAATATCACTAAGAGTATTTTCCAAAAAGAATAAATAAGAATCTCCATTTAAATTCGGAGGAAGAACATAAGGCCCTAGTAGTTGGTCGCCTATAATGCCACACCAAATATTCAATTTAAACTCATGCTGAAAATGTCTAGCTTTAATAGCATGCGGGTTTTCTTCTTCCAATAATGACTATTTCGCCAATTAAAAACCCCTCGTCTGGTAAAAGTTGCTTCGTCGGTGAACATAATATTCTTAATAAAGTGTCTGTCATTGCGATGTTTATTCAGAATACGTTGGCAAAACTGTAACCGTC
Source organism: Diabrotica balteata (assembly GCA_918026665.1). Classification (NCBI taxonomy): domain Eukaryota; kingdom Metazoa; phylum Arthropoda; class Insecta; order Coleoptera; family Chrysomelidae; genus Diabrotica; species Diabrotica balteata. The sequence continues at coordinate 2,909,735 of OU898280.1, forward strand.
GTGGAAGATCTGTTGGAAGTAAATTTTGAACAGGAGTGAAGTGATAAGGATGGAGGTTCTCTTTTTTTAGAATTCTAACAATAGACGACTGACTTACTCCTGTTGCTGCTGATAGATGTCGTGAACTTATTTCAGGATTTTCATCTACTCGAACCAAAAGTTCATCTTCTTGATTAGGTGTGATTTGTTTCGGTCGACCACCCCGATTTTTAGTGTGAAATGACCCAGTTTCACCTAAACTACGATATAATCTTGCAAAAGTTTTGTGATTTGGTTGCCTTCTGTTTGCGTATAACATTCCATACCTTCTGGCTGCCGAGCGACCGCAAAAATTTTCTTGTGCGTATACGCAAATCATATCTCGCATTTCTTCATTAGTAAAATAATTGTGACGAGGCATTTCAATAAAAAAAAAGTAATGATTACTTTTAAAAAATGCAACATTACACTACACTGTCACATCAAAAATAATTTACTCTGAACAAATGACATTTACCAACAACAATTATCTGACAGTCCAAAGCATACTTTTCATAAATGAAATAATATTTGAAATCCTTTTTTAAGACTCTAAGCAGTTCGACTGCGTTTTTATCGAAAACGGTTGAAATTATCATGTTTAAACAAGAGTACCAATTTTACGTAAAAATGATGTTTACGTCATATTTTCTAATAAAAATTACTAAAAAGTTTCATCAGAAAAAGTTTAGACTCAATTTGATCATTAGGAATGATCCACGTGGCGCCCTCTATGACAAAACGTAAAATTGTAAATAAAATACTATTTCTTGTCTAAGATTATGCCTCTGTGCCAATTTTGATAGCAATTTATAAATATACAGGGAAACTATTAGCAAAAAACGAAACAAAAATTAACTTTAACACCCTGTATCTTTTTTCTCAGCAACATTTTATTAAGGCATATTTGGCCCAATAGCCATATTTTGGTCCAAATAACCTGTCCTTAGTCCTATGTCCCAATAGTTATAATTCACACCTGTATAGTTTATTATATTTTTTTTTAGTTTTACGTATGTTTATTTACTTGTCTAAGTCTGTTCTTATTTATTTTCTTTTATTTCTTGTATATGATCCCTTAATGTAGTTGATATTTAATCCAAAACTTTCTGACACCAACTAATTATTCTTCTTAACCTTTTAGGATGTACCTGTGATAATGGTATGGCCCATGAACCGGGGTAGCACCTTTAGAAATTACATATTCGAACGTTATGTAGAAAATAACAGCAATAAGAAAAATTTGTTCCTGTTTTTCGGTGTAGATACAAAGAGAAAGATTTTCTTTGTAAAAGTGACTTTGAAGCAAATTTATGATAGCCATAAACTGAATCTGATTACAGCTTTTTCCAGAGAAGAGGAACATAAAGTGTGAGTCTAAATGTTAATTTACAAAATTTAATAGATAAAATTGTATTATTAGGATATCCCATGTTACCTCCTCGTAATGTCCCTGGTTCTATTATTGAACAGTTTCCAATTTTGAACAGATAACCCTGGCTGCAAAGGCTTTCCAGACGAAAAGATCTATATTTTTGGTCATATTTACAGTGGCGCACCCAGAGGGAGGTTTTGGGGGTAAAACCTCCCCCAGGACCCTAGTCCGACACTTTTATTTACAAATTTTAAGACTTAAATGGTGGAGGTAGCATAAAAAAAAATTTCGGTGTCCAACCAAAACTCCCGCACAGGGACAATTCTAGGTGTGCTACTCAGGGTTGGACAAAAAAATGTTTTTAAAAAAAAACAAAAAACATGTTTTTTTTATTTAAAAACAATGTTTTTTGTTTTAAAACAGTTTTTTTTTTTCATCTAAAAAAACACTGTTTTAAAACAAAAAACACTGTTTTAAAACAAAAAAAAACGTTTTAAAATAATTACGTACTTCACTGGATTTCTAAAGGGATTCCCATAAACCTCAACTGGCACACATATGGGCTTTGGATAAATGCCAGAGAAATACCTGCACCATAGCAGATGCAACAGACATTTGGAAGGACTTACTGGGTTATTTCCAAAGTGAAAGTGAAGCTCAATCTAACGGTTGTAGCAACGTGTTGGAACTTCATAAAGCAGAAGCATGTTTTCAACTGGCTATAACAGATGCGCATTATTTAGTTATTTATTAGACCCTCAGTACTTAGGTCAGAAACTCTCTGAGGTGGAAGTTGATAGAGCATTGTTATTTATTTCGGATTTTCACCCAAATGTAATGCCCGAAATACTGTCATTTCGTGCCTTAGCACCGCCATTTAATAAACAATATTTGTTTGCAAAAAATACAGTAGACAATTTAAGTTCTTTAACATGGTGGCTATCTCAAAAACAGTTTATTTCATCGGTGTTGTTGCAGCTGACAACTCAATTATTTTCAGCAGTTGCATCCAGTGCTGGAATGGAGAGGCTATTTTCTTCATATGGTCTAGTTCACTCGAAATTGAGAATAGGTTAGGAATGGACAAAGCTGCTAAGCTAGTAACAATATTTCAACATTTAAATAAAAATGTTTAAGGTTACATTATTAACCGTAAAAGCTCTATATTTATAGTTTTTATTTTTTTTAAGGAACATTCATTGTTATTTTTATTTTTTGTATCACATATCAGTTGCAGGATGTAGACTGTGTAATAGATGCTGTGTAATTCAATAATTATTTACTTAATTTCTTAATTTTCTTTTCTTTTAACTTTATTAGGAGTATTGGTTTAGTTAATGTTACTACAGCACAGTCGTAACAGTACTAGTATGCTTGCTACCTGAACATAAATAAAGTTTAGTCAGTTACTTTTTTTTGAGTTTTACTTTTTACTTAGCATTAATATTGTTATTGCACCTACTTACTCTATAATCTATGTTTGCAATTTTGCAAATTAGCAAACACAAATGTCTTATAACAAATGTTAATAAACAAATAATAATAAACAATAACGAAAAAAAAACTATTTTTAAAACAATGTTTTAAAACAATGTTTTTAAAATGCAACTGTTTTTTTTTTCAGTGTTTTTAAACATGTTTTAAAACGTTGTTTTTAAAAAGCTTGTTTTAAAACAGCCCAACCCTGGTGCTACTGCATATTTAAGTATTAT